>CM032452.1:104881972-104959812 GCA_019049505.1 Pachyrhynchus sulphureomaculatus
ACAGACAGGTTTCCGCTCGGGGTATGGAACCATCGACCATCTGCTTACAGTTAAAATCCCCATTGAAAAATGTATAGAATATAATAAGCCTCTTGTGCTCATACTTGTGGACTTTGAAAAGGCTTTTGATTCTGTAAATCAGCAGAGATTTTTGGGAGCGCTTGCTGAGTGTCGAATTGATCATCGATATTCCAATGTAATTAAATACATATAGGAAAATACTCATGTTAAAATACTTAACCTGAACTAACCAAGCCACCAGCAAATTTCGAATCGAAAGAGAAGTGTAACAGAGTGATACGCCCTCTCCCAAGCTTTTCGTCACACTTCTAGAAAGTATTCTACAATCCGTAAACTGGGAAAGAATGGGACTTAACATTGACGGTGAAAAGTTAAATTAGCCCGGCTGATTGGCGCAGTGGGTTAAGGCGTTAGACTTGCCCACTGTTGTCCGAGAGGTCCGCGGTTCGATTCCGTGTCTGGGCTGGGTGTTGTGTGTGTCTTTAGGTTTAGTTTAGGTTTAAGTAAAATGTATGCATATCTAAATAAAGAGAGATGTTGGCTATTTGGCTCAGTTCCAGTGCCATAAAAGAGGTTCGCCCCTTTTTTTTTTTTTTTTTTAAAAAAAAAGTTAAATTACCTCTGTTTTCGCCGACGACATTGTCTTAATAACAGATAAAATGCAAGAAGCACACTATAAAACTGAAAAACGTAGAGATCGAATAAGTGTACCAAGATAAATACCTGGGACATGAAACCAGCAATAGGACGAGATAACCAAACACATAAAATTCAGCAGAGAATAGGTCTCTCCTGACCTGCGTATGGCAAACTGGCCTATGTATTTAAATCTAACCTTCCTGTGTGATTAAAAAGAAAAATATTTGACAGATACATACTCCCCGTTCTTACATATGGAGCCGATATTCTCACAATGATGAAGAAAAACATCAATAAAATATGTGTCATGAAATGAAAGATGAACAGGTCAATGTTGACGTTACTCTTAGAGATCACATCCCAAATCACAATATCGGGAAGAGAATGAGAGTACAAGACGCAGTCAAATCCTTTCTACATCTTAAATGGAACTGGGCTAGTCATGTTGCTAGGTTTAAGGATGGACAAAGAGAAATTATAGAGTAGCGACCAAGAACCGAAGCCTGTCGGAGAGGGAAACCACCAAGTCGGCGGACTGATGATTTGAAAAAGGAGTGGCTGGAAATTGTGTGCAAGCGGCCCAGAACAGAAAGAAGAGGCCAGACGTGAGGGAGGCTTTCGTCCAGCAGTGGACACTATAAGCTGATGATGATAATGATGAATTACACCCCTACCGCTTTCACTTCCTTCCTTTGAAGTGATATCTCTTACTACTTGTCTTATAAAATATCTATGTTTATTTAAAACTAAGTTCCGCCCTGTATAAATGATCACATTATTGGATTGTCATACTTGACTAACCCTCAAAACTCAAATAAGGAACGAGGGCTCTTTCATAAGCAGTGAAATTCTATTAAATCAAATTTTAATCCTTTTTGGCTATGTTTTATGTCCTTATCTCGGACATTAGGGTTGGATTAGCCCTGTTATTTAGATGGGGTCTTTGGTCAAGCAGGTTACGAAACCCTTTTATTATATTTTGAATATCCATCCGGGTTATGAATAAAATATTTTTATACGATAACCGAAAGGCAGCCCTTTGGAAAATGTTTTTATAATGAGCCGGGAAATTTATTCATTTTTATTTAATGGTATTAATTTAGGAACCGAATTAGCAAAATATATAGACTACAGTTCAAAAGATTTGGAGCCGCTGGGTACGGGGTGACCAATTTTCGACTCCCGGCCCCGATTTATGGAAAATTGTTGTATATTTATTTTCCTTTAAATGTAGAAAGTTATAGTGCATGTCAAGGAGTATACTGACGTATTTGACATTTGGTAGTGAAAGCGACGCTGGGCGCCGCGATGCCAAACAACTTTTTTTTTTTCCATCAACCTTTGTAAAACGGCATTGGAAAGCCCTAATTTTTTTCAACATTTTTTCCTTAAATCTTTTTTTTGTATATATGTATATATATATATATATATATATATATATATATATATATATATATATATATATATATATATATATATATATATAAAATGGGGTCTGGGAAAAAGCTCGTGGCGTTTTTCCCGATAGATGGCGTAAAATTGCAAATAACTCAAGAAACACAGATCGCAGCGACACCACGCTCGTTGGAAAGGTGAACTTCGAGCGTTACTTTTGAGTGTATAAACATCGAAATTGGTGCAGTGGTTGGAAAGTTGTTTGCGTTTGAAAATGGAGACAAGAAATTAAAAAAAAATTGCTTTGAAATATATTATTACGACAAAGGGAAGAACGCTGCGAAGGCTTGTGAAAAAATTTGTGCTGTGTACGGTGAAGGTACTTTATCAAAATTTGCTCCGCGGAAATGGTTCGCTCGCTTTCGTTCTGGTAATTTTGATGTGAAAGATGAGTTACGTTCTGGTCGTCCAATCACTAAAAAAGCTGATGAAATTCTTGAAAAAGTCCAGCAAGATAAGCATATCAGCAGTGTCGATATTGGTATGGAGCTAGGCATTGACCACAAAACGGTTTTGAACCATTTACACAAAGCTGGCTACAAAAAGAAGCTCGATGTATGGGTTCCTCATGAGTTGAGCGCGAAAAAAACATGATGGACTGAATTAACATCTGCGATGCGCTGCTGAAAACGCAATGAAATCGAGCCATTTCTGAAACGTGTCATAACTGGTGATGAAAAACGGATCACGTACGACAATCGGAAGCGTAAAAGATCGTGGACAAGGGATGGTGAGCCGTCACAAGCGTTCGCGAAGCCAGGATTGACGCCGAAAAAGGTGAGGCTGTGTGTGTGGTGGGACTGGGAAGGGAATCATTCACCATGAGCTACTTCGAGTTGGCCAGACGATTGATTCTCAACTCTACTGTGGACAACTAGAGAGATTACGCCAGGTAATTGAAAGAAAACGGCCCGAATTGATTAATAGGAAAGGTGTTGTCTTCCATCATGACAACGCCCGACCACACACTTCTTTGATGACCCGTCAAAAATTGCGAGAGCTTGGTTGGGAAGTTTTGATGCATCCACCGTATAGTCCAGACATAGCACCCTCTGACTATCACTTGTTCCGATCTCTGCAGAACTCTCTCAATGGAATTAAGCTGCTTTCAAAAGAAGCCTGTGAAAACCACTTGATACAGTTTTTCAATCAGATACTACAGAAGTTCTTCACCGATGGCATCATGGCTCTACCCGAACAATGGCGAAACATTGTCGATAATAATGGAGCATATTTGGTTTAAATAAATTCATTTTCACACTATAAGAAAACCAGTTGAATTTTACTAAAAAAACGCCACGAACTTTTTCCCATACCTGATATATATATATATATATATATATATATATATATATATATATATATATATATATATATATATATATATATATATATATATATATATATATATATGGCTTCTATTATACAATTATACAGCCATAGGATGCCTTCCCAATCCCAGTCTCTATGTGTCTCTTTCATACGCCATGTTCCCTTCCAAGTCTTGATCTCTCATGGCTCCTCGAATTCCATCATTCCAGGAACGTTGGGTTTCCTTTTTTGTTCTTCCCTTCTGGTTTCCACGTAAAAACGCGTTTTGGCCATCTGTTTTTGTTCATACGAAGTAAGTGTCCAAACCACTTTAAACTTCTCTTTTCAATTCTATCTAGTCCTGTTTTTGTTGCGTTCATTGTTCTTCTAATTTCTTCATCCCTTATGTGTTCTGGTCTCGACTTCATTGCACTTCGTCTTAGTCCATCTCAACAGCATTTATTCTTCTTTTGTCGTCTTCCTTCCATACCCCCACTTCACTTCCGTAACATAATACTGTCTCCACCATGTTTTGGCTTATTCTTTTTTTGTTGTTCCTGCTGATGTTTTTATCCCACCTCACAGAGTTGAGTGAGCCTACTATTTTTCGTGCATTTTGTATTCTTTATTTGATTTCTTGCTTTCCTATACCATCCTTATCTACTATTGTTCCCAAGTACTTGAATTTATCTACTTGCCGTATACAGGTGTCATCATTAATTAATATATCAAACTGTGCATCCGAATCCACCACCAGATACTCTGTTTTTTTTCCAACCTTATTTCCAACCCCCATTTTTTGTATTCTTGGTAAAGTCTACGAAGCATAAATTCCATATCAAACGCATCTTGGGCTAGTACTGCTTGATCGTTTTTAAGTTTAAAGTAAAAAGGTGGGATCTATTAATTGAGATTCCCATTCACATGCTCGTTTCCAGTTTTTAAGTGGTATTTCTAGGCAAATGTTAAAAAGTAGGGGAGATAAGCTACATCCCTGTCGGAGTCCTTTAGTTGTATTTATAGGTTGTGATAGCATATTTTGTTGTTTAACGTACGAAACGTTGTCTCTGTATAGTTCTTGTATATTTCTAATGGGATATTTACTTACACCAATCGTTTTTAGGGCTTTCCATAGTTTGTTTCTTGGTACATTGTCGTAAGCTTTTTTTAAATCTATAAATGTAATATGAACTTCATCTCCCTTAGTAATCCTCTTTTCTATAAGCTGTTGTATAGTATATAAATTATCAGTACACGAGCGTCCTGGAGTGAAATCGGTTTGATCTTCTCCTATCTTATCACCAACTTCTTGCCCTATTCGTTTCTGTATTATCTTTCCCCACAGTCTGCTAAATGTACTTGTTACTCTCAACCTTCTATAGTTACTGGGATCTTTCCTATTTCCTTTTTTATGTACAGACGAGATATAGCAGATTTTCTATTCACGTGGTATTTTTTGTTGTAGGACACACTGGTTCATCAGATTCACAATCATCCCATAGTTGATTTCCGCCACATTTTAAAAGTTCTGCGTAAATGTCTCTAGGTCCAGGTGATCTATTATTCTTCATTTCTTTAATATTCTTGACTGCTTCGTTTACTGTTATTAAAGTGGGTTCTTCTTCCTTTTCGATATGGATATCATTATCCACAAAAGATTCCCTTGTTTATGTTAATAATGATTCATAATATGTTTTCCATTGTGATGTACCAATGAATTGAATCGAATTCGTCTTTTAGTTTGTTTTAATGTTTTTTTTATGGTTTTCCATACCCAGCGGATTGTGCACCACCAATATATGTATTTATTTGTAAACATTTTTGTTCGCAAAATTTATTCTTCTCAATCTTTATTTGTTTTCGTAGCTGTATATTTTTTTTCTCTATATTTATGTTTAGTTTCTTCTGATTTGTGTGCTAGGAATTTCTTGTATAGTTTATTTTTTTTTCCACAATCAACTCTTTAATCGTCTGGGTAAACCATGTTGGCTGCTTCTTTTTATTAGTCTTTCTGTGTTCTCCTAGTGTTTCTCCTGCAATTTTTTGTATTATATTCTTAATAGCTGTATACTCTTCCTCAACCCCGTGTGCATGTGTTCTATTTTTTAATTCCCTTTGTAATCACCCTTCGTACAGATTTTTGATACTCTCTTGCTGGAGTAAATCCAAATTATATCTCTGTGTTTGTACCCGTAGTTACTTCTCTTCTATAGTTAAGTTGTGAGAAAGGATATACTATAGTGGCTACTAGGAGATGATGCTCAGTTCCGCAATTGGTACCTCTTTTAAATCTTTACGTCGTTTACTTTGAAGGTTGTTCTTTGTCTAGTTATGATGTGATCAATAATTGTTTTTTATTGTAGTGATGGTCGTTCCCATGTATAGCGATGTATATTTTTATGTTCAAAGTATGTAACTTTTAATTCATATTGGTTGCATAGTTCTAATAATAGTTCTCCATTATCATTTTATACCTCTTCTGCATATTTTCCAACTACTTCATTCTGTTCTTGGCTATTGACTCTTCCATTTAAATCCCCCGCTATTACTATTTCTTGCCTGTTCTTGATATTATTTAGTTCATTTAACAATCACAGTAGAATCCCGGTTATCCGAGGTAACGTGGGGGGCACCCTCCTCGGATAATTGAAAACTCGGATAATCCGGATTTGTTTTTTATTCATTCAAAAAATAAACACCAATACTTTAAACCGATGTATTAACGTTTTTAGCATATAAATAGGTACATACATTATAAAACAGTGAAATAGGTATCTATGCGCTTCTGTTTCATACCATCTATTAAGAAGAAGCAAATCCGCTGGGGTCGCCTCTGGTTGTTGTTCGATATACCTCAAAGCTTTTTCCAAAGAAGCAAAACCTTCTTCATGAGAGATCTTTGTGGGAGACTGTTCATCCACCGCCGCTTCGTCATCGTCATCGTCATCTGATTTTTCGGTTTCCTGAAAGGCATTCGTTATTTCTTCAATATTCATTTTTTCTTCTAAATCATCTGCTGTAATCCATTCAACAACATTTTCTCTTGTCACAATTTCGCAACCTTTTAATTTTTGCATTAATTCAAATAAACTTTTTTTTTTTTTTTCTATCTCACTGTCAAAATTTGAACAGGACATTTCTCCATGGCTTCTCAATTTCAATGCTAATTCATTTAATGGAGTATCATCTTCACTGTCATAGTCTTCAAAATCAATAACTTTTGACCAAGATTTTTGAATAGTGGTAGTACGCACAGAATCCCAAGCTTGACTTACCCAGTAAATAACATTTTTCAGTGTAACCTTTCTCATCCCATTGATAATATCCTCCTTTTCTGTGTATTCTAACAGATGTTCAAGATATAAACGCCTATAATTTTTTTTAATGTTTTCGAGGATGTCTTGATCCATTATGCTGGTTACATTTGGAGAAAATTTTTTTATAAAAACTTCGCCCACATGAAGTCCTTCTCCAGGGTGAGAGGGGGCATTATCCATTAAGAAAATTGCTTTAATAGGAAGACGGTTTCTGTTCAAAAATTTAGTCACAGATGGCACGAACTCTTCTTCAAACCAGTTAGTAAATAAGGTCGCATCCATCCATGCGGTCTTCTGACTTTTATAATAGACTGGTAGGGCTTTGGGTGAGATGTCTTTTAAAGCTCTCATCAGTGGGATTTTGGGCTTGCCAGATGCCTTGGAACATACCATTATAGTTAATCTTTCCTTACTTCGTTTGTGCCAAGGAGCTGATTTTTTCTGTCGAGATGCCAGTGTTTTTAATGGAAGCATTTTATAATTCAGATCAGTTTCATCACAGTTGTAAATTTGATCACATGTGTATCCACAATCTTCGATTTGCTTTTTAAAGTTCTGTTTAAACTTCTCAGTTGATGACACATCAGCAGAAAGTTTTTTCACCACATACAGTCGTACAGTCGTACACCGTACCGTCTTTTTCAGCGGTCAAGCCATCCAGAACTGGCGGTAAACTGATCTATCTCTGGGAATTGCCTACTAATCATTATTGCTTTCTGTTGTAAAATTGGACCTGACAGAGGCACACTTTTTGATCTCTGTTGGTTAAACTACATGAATAAAGCTTCGTTAACCTTTTCATAGTCGCCAGTTTTCACTGATTTACTTCCCGAGGACGAGGAGGCTTGATTTATACACCACTCTTCTATTTTTGTGCGGTTTCTTTTCCAATCTCTAACTGTTACCTCACCTACTCCATAATCTGGTGCAACAACTTTAATTGTCTCTCCTGCTTCAATTCTTCTGATGGCTTTTAATTTTTCTTCAATAGGAACGATGATTCTTTTACGCTTGTTTTGCTCCATTATAATACGACAAACAAAAACTCAAACAAAGCAGTTCGTATTAATTACACTTAACTACCAGAACTCCAACCAAATAAATTATATGAGTATGGAAATACGAGGCTGGTTTGAAAAGTCCGTGCAAAGTCCGAGAGATGGCACCACCGACGCGTATCGAGGTCATGTTTAGTTAGTAGCATCTCTTGAATGAACGCACACCAAGTTTCAGCCATATTGGTCTATTTCTTTGTGTTTGGCATTCGTGTGAATCAAGGAAGTCGAGTGATTTTCAAGAAATGGACGAAAAAGAATTTCGTGTGGTGATTAAACATTATTTTATGAAAGGCAAAACGCCTCAGGAGACTAAAGAGAAGCTTGATAAACATTATGGTGACTCTGCACCTTCGATTAGAACAGTTTATAAGTGGTTTCAAAATTTTCGGACTGGCCATATGGGCACAAGTGACGCTGAACGTTCTGGACGGCCTGTGGAGGTTACGACTCCAGAAATCATTGATCAAATCCATGATATGGTGATGGATGACAGAAGAGTTAAGGTGCGTGAGATTGCTAGTGCTGTGGGCATCTCGACTGAATGGGTACATAATATTTTGCATAAACATTTGGACATGAGAAAGTTATCTGCAAGATGGGTGCCGCGATTGCTCACGCTTGACCAAAAACGGAATCGTGTGAAGTGTTGCAAGGATGGTTTGCAGCTGTTCCAGAAGAATCCGGAGGACTTTAAGCGTCGTTTCGTCACTGTGGATGAAACATGGATACATTACTATACTCCTGAGATCAAGCAACAATCTAAACAATGGGTTACCAAGGGGAATCTACACCAAAAAAGGTGAAGACCGTTTCTTCGGCCGGAAAGGTTATGGCGACTGTCTTTTGGGATTCGCAAGGGATAATCCTCATCGACTATCTGGAAAAGGGTAAAACTATTACAGGTGAATATTATTCATCGTTATTGGACCGTTTGAAAACCGAGCTGCAAGAAAAACGCCCGCGATTGGCCCACAAGAAAGTCCTTTTCCATCACGACAACGCACCAGCACACACCTCAGCAGTTGTGGTCGCAAAATTAATGGAAATAGGATTCCAACTCGTTTCACATTCCCCCTATTCTCCAGACTTGGCTCCCTCGGACTACTATTTGTTCCCCAATTTGAAGAAATGGCTGGCGGGACAAAGATTTTTATTCAAACGAGGAGGTGATTGCAGACACTAATGGATATTTTGCAGACTTGGACAAATCCTATTATTCGGAAGGGATCAACAAACTAGAACATCGTTGGACGAAGTGTATAAGCCTAAAAGGAGACTATGTCGAAAAATAAAAAAGGTTTACCCCAAACACATAAGTAGTTTTTATTTTTGCACGGACTTTTCAAACCAGCCTCGTATGTACATACATATTTTAGAAGCTCGGTTAATACGCAGCATAGACGCGCGTACCTTGGATAATCAGGTTCTTAAATTGGCTTGGTTAATCCGGAGCTCGGATAATCGCGACTCGGTTAATCGGAGTTCTACTGTATTTATAGAAATCATCTTTCGCTTGCTTGTCTGCACTGTCAATGGGGGAGTATACACCAATTATAGTTAGACCATCACCAAACATTTTTAGTGTTATACTTAATATACGATCTCTTACCAAGTTATAATCTTTTACAAATTTTTTTAGTTGTTTTTTAATCAGTATAGATACTTCTGAGCTCGCCCTTTTGATTTTTCCACTCCTGACCAGAAGTGAATGTATTTATCGTTATCTTGGATTCTGCAACCTTTCTTTCTCGTTTCTGATAGCCAGCACTACCATATCTAAATTGTATGTTTTAATTTCTTGAGTCACTTTGGCCAGTTTATCAGTAACACCACGAACATTCCACGTTCCAACTTCATAATCCTTTTTCTTGCTAATTTTCGTCTTAGATTTTACCTTTTTCATATCCTAAGGATATCGGCGAGGATATCGTAATACTCGTCAACGTTGTCCAAGTGTCGAAACATACATTTCTGTATTTCACAGCACCTTTTAGGCAACGATAGTGATAAAGATAGTGAAGGTGTTAGAAAAAAAATCGGTCGGCCGCCACTCATACAGAGTGCTCTTTGAGTGAACAAGAGAGCCATAAACGAAACTTTTTAAGCATACAATAAAAGCGTAGTTTAGCCAACAATCCGTCATGTCAAACACAATCGAATGCGTTGGATATGTCAAGTGTAACCGTTCGAGATTCTCCAGTTGCGTTGTTCCAAGCATGTGTTACATGTGTGAGTTTGTGTGAGTGTTTCGTGTCAATATTTTGATCGAACATAAACCGCTGACCCACCATCATTTCGCATATCTAATTTCTAAACAGCTTCCAAACTTTTTAACGGTACTGTATACCTAAATTGCATTTTTATTTTTTATAACGCTAAGTTAGCGAGTGTAATTTTTTCATAAAATATTTATTCCCTACGCTAGCCAATCGTTTTGCTACATCAAAAACGTTTATATATTAATATAATATTTTATTGATTTCGGTGAAAACCAGGGAATAAAGTTCGTAATGAAACGAAATAATACTTTACCTTTTCTCAACATCAAATGATAAATCAGGTGGTGAAATATTATTTTTTCAATATATTAATTTAGAGGTTTTTCTTCAAAATAATAGAGAGATTTTGCAAAGCTTATTTTTAACATCCCTTTATCGTTATCGTTGTAAAAAGTATGCGCAAAATAAGCTCGAAGGAATCGCACGTCAGAAAGATTTTGCAACTCTTAAAATGAACACTTTCTCAGTGAGTATTTTTATATTACCGAAGCCGAGAAGTGAATATCATCCGGTTTTTATAGCGTTCTTCGCCTTCCAGTTCCCAGTTTCCATCCTCTTCGATCTTCCCAATCACTGGGTTTTAGATGTCTCTCTGACATTCCCATTGAACACCTCCAAACCATGATGCTCTTGGTCTCCTTCTTCTCCTCTTTTCGCTTGGTACCCACTTTAGAACCATCTTTCGGTCTTCTTCCATTCTTTCCACATGTCTGTACCATATAAGTTGCCGTTGTTGAATTTCCTCAATAATCGTGGTTTTTTACTTTCATTGCATCCCTTATTATTTCATTTCTAACTCTATCCATCTTTGACACACAGCCGATTTTCGCCAGTTCTGTTTGACGCGTTTTCGATTGGGTATGCATCAGGCCACTGCGAGCCCGGAGATAAGTGCGAATCGTTTCATACAATATATCCAATCCTTTCTGCTTTAGTTTAATTTAATTTAAGGGATTTTTTTTTGATTCACCATACGACCCGCCGATGTTTGTGGAATGGGAATGGATAGCTCCCCGGTTATTAGTATTTGTTGGGTTAACACAAAAAGTTTCTAAATTAAAGCAGGTTTTCTATCATAGTCTTTAAATTTACTTCTTCCCTTTAATTTCGCGCATGCTTAAAACAAAGGTGTACCAAAATAACTGTTGCAAAATCTCTCTTAATATTTAAAAAAATAATCTTCTGTTATATTTGAATCATATCAGGAATTTTAATAAAAAACGTAATTTATAACCTTAAAACCTAAAAATGCCTTACCTCCTCTATATATCTTTATTCTTTTTAATATTCTTGCTTTAGTTGAGGAAATTTGAAAACTGCTTTGTTTGGAACGGGTGTATTTTCCCCTTTATAGGATATTCTTGAAACAGATGCCGAAGCCTGGTTTGTCTGAAGTGCTGTTTTGGGCATCTGGTATTCGGGCAGTAACCGTAGAGTTGTACTTTGTTTGGCGCTATAAAAATAATTTTTTATTTTTTTCTTGCTTTCATGCTCAAATTTTTCTAATTTTTAACCGACCTGAAAAAAAAAGGTTTTCAATTAAATATTCATTTAATATAGTTCAAGTTGAAAGTACGTATACAGGGTGTCCAAGTATTCCGTGTACATAGAGTTACTGTGGATTTCTGGGATGAAAATATGACCATCTAACCCAACTAACCTTAGTCCAACAATTCGTAATTGTTAACAAAGCTGTACTTTTATTTTAGTTTTTCTTAAGTAACTTTCTTAATAATTGAACTATTTGTACAAGATTAGGTGCTAACGGATTTTCTGAGATGAGGTAAATCGAAATCAGCTCACAGTTTTGTTTTAAATTGTCATAATTTATTTATACCACTCTGTATGATATTTTTGATTAAATAGTCGTATTCCGCCTTATCCTGTCTAAAAAATCTCTCTTGGTTGCTCCGAGCAACAGTTTCTGAGATAATGGGATGTTTGTTTCCATTTTTTAATTCCATTGTTGAATTCGCAAATGTGTCGTTTTACACGTTTCTTCACATTGTTACTTGGTAACGTTCAAGAATCACTCTGGCAATGATGTACCAGGTGTACAAGTATGAAATGCGGATTTCAGACAACAGATTGTGCATTAATGCAGTTTGTGCTATAAAGATTTGACACTGCGCCATTTTGTTGTGTCATCAACAAGTGTCAGACGCGCACGAGTGATAAACTGGAAAAGTGTGTGCATAGTGTTGTGTTCAATATGTCGAAATTTATACTGAACAAAGAGCATTCGCGGACAGCATTAATTTTCTGTTTTCATTTGAAGAAAACTGCTGTTGAATCATATCGATTACTTCGAGAAGTTTATGGTGAACATGCTCCATCACAAGATACGTGTGAACGATGGTTTCGGCGTTTCAAAAGTGGTGACTTCGATGTTGCAGACAAGGAACGTGGAAAACCGCCAAAAAAATACGAAGATGTGGAATTGCAAGCATTGTTGGACGAAAACACAAAAACAACCCGCCGAGCAATTCGGCGTTAGTCAACAAGCTGTTTCCAATCGGCTACGAGAGATGGGAAAGATTCAGAAGCCGGTAGATGGGTACCACATGAGTTGAACGACAGGCAAATGGAAAAGCGCAAAAACACGTGTGACGTTTTGCTCGCTCGGTACGAAAGGAAGTCGTTTTTGCATCGTATAGTTACAGGGGATGAAAAGTGGATTTATTTTGAGAATTCCAAGCGCAAAAAATCATGGGTAGACCCAGGCGCACCATCCATATCGACCGCAAGACCGAATTCCTTTGGCAGAAAGACGATGTTCTGTGTTTGGTGGGACCAGAGGGGCGTGGTCTATTATGAGCTGTTTTAAAACCTGGGGAAACGGTTAATACTAAATGTTACCAACAACAATTGACCGATTTGAACCGTTCGCTGCTTGAAAAAAGGCCAGAAATACCGAAAGAGGCAACACAAAGTCATTTTTCTTCTTGACAATGCTCCATCACATAGGGCAAAACCAGTTCGCGACACGTTGGAAGCACTCAGCTGGGAAGTTCTACTCCCTGCGGCTTAATTACCAGACTTGGCTCCTTCCGATTACCACTTGTTTGCATCGATAGGTCACGCGCTTGCTGAGCAGGACTTTGATTCGTACGAAGATGTGAAAAAATGGCATGATGACCGGTTCGCAGCAAAAGGGGAAGATTTTTACTGGCGTCGTATTCACAAATTGTCCGAAAGATGGGAAAAATGTATAACAAGCGATGGAGCATACTTTGAATAAAGCACTTTTTATCATTCTTTCCGAATTTAACATGTTTTTTTAGAAAAAAATTCCGCATTTCATACTTGTACACCTGGTAAGATATGTTATGTTCTACGACTGAACTGGCTTGTAGTAATACTGACAGAAAGTAATTTTTGACAGATATCAAACAAGTTTTACGAGTGTTAACGAGAATTAATCCCTTTTCAAGTTCAACAGTGTTTTAAATCTAGATTATTATGGAGTACACTTTCGGTGAGCAAACTGATATGATTTTAGTGTTTGGTTTTTGTAACGGCAACGGTCGCATATCATGAAAGATTACCGATCGTGGGACTCGTACCCATCAGACTTTTGCCAATATTAAGAGGCGACTTCGAGAAATTGGATAATTTACGCCGATCAGGAATAACGCTGAGCGGCCTTTACAAGCTAGAGCACCCAATGTTGAAGAGGAAATCCTTGAAATGGTACACGATAATTTTGGAATCAGCACTCGTTTAAGGGGGTCACTACCGAGAAAAATGAAAAAAAATACGTTTTTTTTTTTTCGTTTTTTTCCATTTTTATAATCTAAAATCATTTCTGCACAAAACAATCCAACCCCCACAATTATACGATGAGTATAAGTGCCTGAAATTTTTATATAAAGTAGTCAAGGTATGAGCCATCAGTCAGTATCGCCAAGATATGAGTCCCGCTCAGCCTTCGCCTAGCTTCGCACTACGCACCTTTCAATATACCACCCCATTCCACCCATTATGAAGTTATTATTATTTTCACTATTATTATTATTATCCCACTTTTTATTAACAATGCTTAGGAATAATTATATAACACTATTTACTATATACAAATAAAAAACTTTATTTTTACAATAATATTTTGAAAAGTAATAATAAGATTTTATTATTTTGTTATACTTTTTTTAACTAAAATGAACCCGCTTCATATGACGGGCCGTCTTTTTTTTCTAACTTCTTAAATTTTTCTTCTAAACTTTTTCTTGCTCTTGAAATTTTTTGCCTCTCGCATTTCGATGCTTGTTGTAAGTCTTTCTCGGCTTTCACTATTCTCAGTTCATCTTCCTTCATCAGCCCAGCAATTGTAAATTTTCCAGGGTCAATGAAAAGTTTTTCAAGTACTCGGCAGCGGGAAATATTACCTTCATTGAAGCAGCATAGTGCATCCTATGCACCTAATTCTAGTGTGCTTTTCTCTACAAAAATATTTTTTGGGCATCTAACCCACAATGCATTATTATAGCTTTCGTTTGTGTTTTGTGTCTTACCGTGAACACATTTGTCTAACAGGGCTGGATTCGCCAGGTCCCTGAAGACAGGTTTCAAAATTGCCATTACTACTTTTGGTAGATGAAAATGCTTTGAGTGCTCATATAATTTTTTTTCTGCCTGGGCCTTGAGGAAGTTACACCAGTCCAAGCTGCATAAATTGTGTACCGGATTCTGGTCGTTTGAGCCGAGATGAAAAAATTCTGCCCATACTGCTTTTTTCATCTCAGCCAAGCTGCCAACGTTTCTTCGTATGGCTAAGCCATAAAACTTTTGAATGTCGTTTATTGCCACATCCGTGAGTCTGCCCTTTCCTCCTATCGGCTTTCCATCTTGCAGTTTTTTGGACGTGTAGGAAGTTTTTAGCTTTCTGAGTCTAGATCCCATCCTTTTTTGTACATGTCCTATACATTCTAACTTCTGAACTAAGAGACTATCTCCGTAAGGGTTTTGTTCTACAACCTTCAAGAAACCCTTTGAGTCTCCATCACCTAAGTAGTGAGAATATCTCACATTGTATTTGTCCATTGCCTCAGGAAAATTTGCTCTGCACCAGCTGCTTCCATAGCCCCACTGGTACCACTATGATTGGCTGTGCAATTTTCATTATGTGTATTCTGAAATTTTAGTGGACAACGACAGTGTTTGGAGAGTACCACAATATCCACTATTTTGCCTGAGTCAGTACTCGCAGCAGAGACCACGCCATTCAAAGAAGCAATAGTAACAGAAAACAGGAAAAAAATTTGTAACTATGTAAACAAAAACAATCTCTCACGTAAAATATAACCAAACAAAACAAAACTAAAAAAAAAAAATTTGGAAAAAAACATATTTTGTTGTAAACAATCAGTGTTGCCAAACTTGTTTTTGCAAAAAAAAAGAAGACAAACACTCTAAAAATAAATTTAAAAAAGTTGATTATAACAAAAAAAGCAGTCAAAACTTCAACTTTTTAGTTTTTCGGCTCTCCTGAAAAATTGACTTTTTTGTACATTTGCCCCATTATCTTCAAAACTATAAAAGTTATTGAGCTATTTTTTTTAAATATCCATGGCAACACTGTCTACAGTTCGGACTAAGGAAATGTCAAACGAAACAGCTGGTAATTTACCGCGTCAATTCAAACATACAAATAAAATTCATGAACTTTCAAAATTTCTAGAAAATGTAATTTAAATTATTTCTTTAAACCCTTAGTCCTATTAAATTATATAATAATAAATAATAAGTGTGCAAAGTTTCGTTGAAATAGGATGAACGGTTGCTGAGAAAATGGGTTTTACTTTTCAATGTAAATTGACCTCGGTAGTGACCCCCTTAATTGAACGTCAAACGGGAATATCAAAAAGTGCAGCTAACCGGAGCATTAGACAACCAATTATTCACCCCTTTCATATACAGTCCGTCCAGGAACTCTTACCTCCAGATCTTGGATCTGGTTTGCATTTTTCACAAATTATTCGAGCACGCATAGCGACTGTTCCGGCTTTTCACACTAAAATCCTGTTTACAGACGAAGCACGCTTCACTTGACGTGGTATAACAAATATGCCCAGTAATCATGTTTACGCTGAAGAAAACCCACATGCTGTCTTTGTTGCAACAAAGACAGTTTCAATGCGAATTCAGTATTAATATTTGGATGGGATTTGTCGCGAACTATTTGATGGGGCCGTTTAGATTACTAGATCGACTTAATGGTGACATTTACTTGAATTTCACCCGTGAAACTATTCCTGAATTATTAGAAAACTTACCCATTAATTTACGTCGCGATACGTTGCACGATGGTGTACCACTCCATTTTGCGCGTATTGTGAGAATTTTTTTTGAACCAAAGTTACCCAGATAAATGGACCGGAAGAGGTGAAGATGCTCTTATTCACGGGTTCCACGCAGGTGCTATGCTGCGTCCTCCTCTATCACACCGAATAGTACGCTCGATGCTTCTCTGCCGCTCATCTTCGCTTGCTCCAATTTTTAAATTTTAAATCCTGGCAACCGTGATTCATGAACGGTTTTTCGCAAGCAACCTTATACCACCGTGTTCGCAATAAAGATATCTTTATTTTAATATATATTTTAATGAGAAAGCAGATGAGTACAAATTACTAGTATCAACTCACCAGTTTATACCTGACAACCCTGTAATAGGGAACAGAAAAAGGTATTAAATTCGTTTGGTAAGCAAGTGAGTGAAATAATAAAAAAAAGTTATTTACAGTATTTTTAATTAAGGATAGCCATGAACATATTTCATTAGGCAACCCATTCGCGATATATTTGTTTACATATTATATTTGATAAACAATACTTTTCATCCGGTAAGCAGATGGGTGAAGGACGATCTTACCAGGTATACAAGTATGAAATGCGGATTTCAGATAACAGATGGTGAACCAATGCAGTTTGTGCTATAAAGATTTGACACTGCGCCATTTTGTTGTGTTTTCAACAAGTGTCAGACGCGCACGAGTGATAAATTGGAAAAGTGTGTGCATAGTGTTGTGTTGTTGTGTTCAATATGTCGAAATTTATATCGAACAAAGAGCATTCGCGGACAGCATTAATTTTTTTGTTTTCATTTGAAGAAAACTGCTGTTGAATCATACCGATTACTTCGAGAAGCTTATGGTGAACATGTTCCATCGCAAGATACGTGTGAACGATGGTTTCGGCGCACAGTGTCTCGACTAGTACAAGCTAGCGGGACAATATTATTTCTTCACTTATTTCAATTGTTTATGTATATTCCAGGTATCTTAAGCTATTTTAAGAAAAAAAGGTTGAAAAATGTGTACTGTATGTGTATTAATCGAAATATGTAGCTGCAAGACGGAAATGGTTTACTAATGTGTCTCATTTGTTCACTATTGTCGCTAATTGTTCTTTAATTAGCTACATACGCCTACCTACTCATTATGTGTGAAAAGCACAATCATGTTGTTTACAAAGAAATTTCTAGGAAAAAAATAAAAATCATAATGATAGTACCCACATTTACGAAATATTATTTCTTTTAAAATAAATTAGTACAATAACAGTATCTATATATCAATTATTTACAATAACAACGTGTATAAGTAAAAGAAATATAATATTAAATAACTTATATACTAAGGCATGAATTATAAGCAACTACAACAATAAAATAAGAATAATAATTACAATAAAAAAATACTTAAACCTACTAATCACCATCAGATGACTCGTCATCACCGCTCTCTCCCATTCAGTAGAATATTCAGAGAGTAAATAATCCTCCTCATTTAATTCGTGATGATGACTTACTGATGGTGTTTCGGATGGCAACGAAGGTGGGATAATCAACTGCAGAACCTCCGATGGCAAAGAAGTAAATTTTCTTCGCGGTAATTCTCTATACGAGTTGATAACAGGATCAGACGTAATTAAAAGCGTTCTCAAAAGATCTGTATTTGTGACAATACGTGACCGCTTCCTGGTGTGCCGTTCACGGAATCTACGACAGTCTTTACTTCTTGCCTCCTGGGCTTCTTCGGAGAGTTGTCTAATGGGAAGAAGAAAAGACTTTATAACTTCCGCGCTGTGTACAAGAATTTTTTATGCACAGTAACGGGAGTGGAATACCACGAATACAGATCAAGGTATAATTTTCTAGTATCAACACAAAACTTTTCGAATTCTATATAATTTATGTCATATCCCGATGACAAAGTTCTTAAAATTACATGAAATCTACGAATAAGGTTTACGTCTAATCCTGTAATTTCGCTGCTCAATTCAGCTTATCTACATGCTGTGTTTCCATCGTTTGTGTTACCATACCCAGGTTTTGGTTTATCTACAATGAGACCCATACGATCTTTAAACACTTTTTGTATCTCTTGTGAGCGTTGCTTCACAATAGCTTTGTCGTTATCTGACTTGCCACTTTTTTATTTCTAAACGATAGCTGATGTGAAGCAAACATTCAAACGTGCGAATCCATGCATGTAAAGTAGATAAACCAAATGCAAGGCGTTCTTCGTTGCTGGGATATTTCTTTGACTCCTCGTTCATACTAGACGGGGTGGCACCGCAAATATAACACTTTTGTGTTGAACTTGTGTCTGTTAAGGCATTGCACACTTTGCCATCAGTCATTGTCAACAACAAATCGTGTTTAACAGAGATTTGAGATCCAGCAACGTTACATAATATTGGAAGAAGCCATTCTTCAAAAAACTACATTTTCGTGATAGTCACGACTCGTTCTGAAAAAAATAAAATAATTTTACTTTCGGGCCTTTTCGGGGTCTATAATATATATGAATCTGTGCCTGAATGTTGTAGGTATTACATATAGAAAAATCTAGGTGGATATATGTGGATAAAAAAAGTTGCTACTTTTAAAGTTTACAATTAATGTAAAATTTGCTGGATTTATCTATACATTTACAAATTGATATTACACCAAAAGTATACATATTTTTTATAAAAAATATAAGTCATAATAGAGTACATACCTTCAACAGAATATTCCATCACAAAAAACTCGTTTCACTTTGCTACCAATTTTAAAATATGTTATCACAAGTGTGCATAAAATGCAACTGATTTGCAAATGAAAATGACCTCTCTTATAAGGGTTACTTTGACCCCTGATAAGATACCTTTATGAGGTGATAAACAAATTAATTCTTGGAATTCGTTAAATGGGGGGGGGGGGTTGTTTACAAGTCGTTATCAGTGGTTCCTGGAAATTACGTCATGAATATTGTCCCGCTAGCATGTTCTTGCCGAATCACTGTGTGGCGTTTCGAAAGTGGCGACTTCGATGTTACAGACAAGGAACGTGGAAAACCGCCAAAAAATACGAAGATGTGGAATTGTAAGCATTGTTGGACGAAGATGATTCGCAAACACAAAAACAACTCGCCGAGCAATTGGGCGTTAGTCAACAAGCTGTTTCCAATCGGCTACGAAAGATGGGAAAGATTCAGAAGACCGGTAGATGGGTACCATATGAGTTGAACGACAGGCAAATGGAAAACCCCAAAAACATGTGTGACATCTTGCTCGCTCGGTACAAAAGGAAGTCGTTTTTTTTTTTGCATCGTATAGTTATAGGGGATGAAAAGTGGATTTATTTTGAGAATCCTAAGCGCAAAAAAATCATGGGTAGACCCAGCCGCACCATCCACATCGACTGCAAGACCGAATCGCTTTGGGCAGAAAGACGATGCTCTATGTTTGGTGGGGCGTGGTCTATTATGAGCTGTTAAAACCTGGGGAAACGGTTAATACTAAACGTTACCAACAACAATTGACCGATTTGAACCGTTCGCTGCTTGAAAAAAGGCCAGAATACCGAAAGAGGCAACTCAAAGTCATTTTTCTTCATGACAATGGTCCATCACATACGGCAAAACCAGTTCGCGACACGTTGGAAGCACTCAGCTGGGAAGTTTTACCTCATGCGGCTTACTCACCAGCTTGGCTCCTTTCGATTACCACTTATTTGCATCAATGGGCCACGCACTTGAAGATGTAAAAAAATGGCTCGATAAATGGCTCGCAGCAAAAGGGGAAGATTTTTACTGGCGTGGTATTCACAAATTGCCCCAAAGATGGGGAAAAATGTATAACAAGCGTTGGAGCATACTTTGAATAAAGCACTTTTTATCATTCTTCCGAATTTAACGTGTTTTTTTAGGAAAAAATCCACATTTCATACTTGTACACCTGGTACTTCGAACTAAATTTAAAATTCACTAACATATTAATAGTTGACTTTTAAGATATATATTTCTGCTTATTTTATGTTGTTTAATTTTATATGTTACTATTTTAAACGTCTGAGTGTTTGTGAAATTTTTATTTTTTAAAACTGTTATACCAAATTTTTCTATGTGTTTTCTAATTTTAGAATGATTTAAAAACAGGGACTAAAGAAATACTGCACTGACTTGGCTGTTACTCGATAGAGGTCCATAATAACTAGGAACGAAAATTTAAACAACTATTTAAGATCACCTCTTATGTTTATTACATTACTGTTGACAATTGTTTCGACACACTGTGTTTTCTTCTGTAGGTAATTTACATTTTGTTCCAGAAGAAGACACAGTGTGTCGAAACAATTGTCAAAGTAATATAATAAACATAAATGGTGATCTTAAATAGTTGTTTAAATTTTCGTTCCTAGGAATAGAGAATATTTTTGGAAAACGCCTAAAAAAATTAGGCGAAATGTCAATAAACAACTAAAACGTAGGCTGAAAAATTCTTGGTCTGACATATAGAAGTCGCCTTTTGAAAAAATCCATATGATTTTTAGGAAATGCCAATCTTCAATCGATATGTGTCAAAATTTCATGACATTTCGACGATTAGTTTATAAGGTACAGTGGTTTTAGTGACGCTACTTTTGATATTTTCAAAACAATGGAAAAAATCGAATTTCGTGTGTTGATTAAACACTGTTTTTGATGGGAAAAAATACCGTTCAAGCAAAGCAATGGCTTGATAAGTGTTACGGGGACTCTGCCCCTAGAAAATCACTTATCATTTACTGGAATGCTGAATTTAATGAGGTGGTTAGACTGGAAAGCATCAAAAAAATCCACAAAGTTGTTTTGGATGACTGTAAAGTGAAATTTCGTGAGACAGCTGACAGCCTAAACTTATCAAAAGAACGTGTTGGTCATATTTTGCATGAACATTTGAGCATGAGAAAGCTCTGTTCGAAATGGGTACCGCATTTGCTCACAGTGGACCAAAAACAACAACGTGTTGATGATTCGGAGCACTGTTTGGACCTGTTCAAGTGCAATAAAAAGAATTTTTCATGCGATATGTGACAATGGATGAAACATGGATCCACCACTACACACTGGAATCAAATCGGCAGTTAGCTGAGTGGACAGCAGCTGGGAAAGTTTTGGCCTCTGTATTTTGGGATGCGCATGAAATAATTTTCATCGATTATGCTGAGAAGAGCAAAAACCATCAATAACAAATATTATATAAAGTTATTGGTGCGTTTGAAGGCAGAAATCGCAAAAAAATGGCCCAAACTTTCATCAAGGCAATGCACCGAGTCACAAGTCAATGGATACGATGGCAAAAGTGCATGAATTGAAGTTCGAATGGCTTCCTCATTTACCGTATTCTCCAGATTTGGCCCCCAGTGACTATTATCTATTCGCAGACCTCGAAAAAATGCTTACGGGAAAGAGATTTGACTCCAATGAAGAAGTTATCGCCGGAACTGAGGCCTATTTTGAAGGCAAAGACAAATCCTTCTACAAAAAAGGTATAACAATGTTAGGAAAGCGTTGGACTGATTGTATCGCTCTTGAAGGAGACTATATTGAAGAATAAAGTCGAATTTTGCAAAAGAAAATGTGTTTTAAGTAGCGAGACTAAAAACT
Organism: Pachyrhynchus sulphureomaculatus; assembly: GCA_019049505.1. Taxonomy (NCBI): domain Eukaryota; kingdom Metazoa; phylum Arthropoda; class Insecta; order Coleoptera; family Curculionidae; genus Pachyrhynchus; species Pachyrhynchus sulphureomaculatus. The sequence goes on from CM032452.1 coordinate 104,903,968, forward strand.
TTTCAGCCTACGTGTTAGCATTGTATTTTTCAAAAGAACCTAATTATATATGTATATATATATATATATATATATATATATATATATATATATATATATATATATATATATATATATATATATATATACAGTACAATCTCGATTATCCGAATCGCGATTATTTGAAATCCGGCTTATCTGAAACAAACTGTTAAAAAGCAAATTGTATTCCCATTAAACGAAAAAATCCCCATTATTCGAAACAGACGATGAGTGGTTTCCTTAACGCGTCGGGGACTCTAGAATTTAACCGCTGTCTATGTTTTGGTTAGTCAACGAGTGTTATAAGTTACTCATTACGTCTGTTATTATAGCAGAGGTAATAGTTTCGTTTTAATAGATATATTACAAAATGGAGCGTCATAATAATAAGCATAAACGTGTTGTTATTACCTAAAAAGAGAAACTTGAAGCAATTCAACGTTTAGATAATGGTGATCTTCTTAAAAATATAGCGAAGGATTTGGGTGTAGCCGTGAGTACTGTTTCAGACTGGAGAAAAAATCGCGAAAAACTTGAAAAATGGTATAGTGTTTTGTCATCGTCCACACAGGCACGAAAAAGTATGAAAAGCGGTGAATATCAAAAAGTGGATGATTCTTTATTTTTATGGTTTACACAGAATCGAGAACGTGGAATACCAATTCAGGAACAATTTTAAAACATAGGGCAGTGAGTTTAAGCGAAGAGTTGCCGGTTACTGCAGCGTCTGTAAATTTTTTTGCAAGTGATGGATGGCTAGACAGGTGGAAAAAAAGACATGGTGTACGTTAACTGAAAGTTTGTGGAGAAAGATTGTCGGCTGATGTATCTGCTGCAAAAAATTTTCAGAGAATTTTGAGCAGCTTATGAAAGAACATGGTTTACAACCAGAGCAAATCTATAATTGTGATGAAACAGGCTTGAACTACAAAATGTTGTCGTCAAATACCTTAGCTTCAAAAATGGAAGCTAGAGCACCTGATTACAAACGTAGCAAAGAACGTATTACTGTTCTTGCATGCAGTAATGCTTCTGGAAGACACAAACTTCCATTATTATGTATTGGTAAGTCAGCAAATACACGAATCTTTAAGAATATTCGTCGCAATGCTTTTCCTGTTTTGTATATAAATCAAAACAATGCCTGGATAAACGCGACTCTATTTAAAGACTGGTTTTTTGGAGATTTTGTTCCCAAAGTGGAACATTTTTTTAAAAGAACATGGATATCCTAGAAAATGTATTCTGTTACTAGATAAAGCCCACACTCACCCAAATCCGGAGCAACTTGAAAGTGGGGAAATAAAAGCAATGTTTTTTCCTCCTGCTGTAACTTTTCTCTTTCAGCCTATAGATCAGGGTGTACTGGAAAATTTAAAACGCAATTACAGGCGTTTGTTATTGGAATATATTTAGAAGAAGCAGATGAAGGTGGCAATCTTATTGATTGTCTAAAAAAGATAAATTTGAAAAATGTTATATATTGGATAGCTTGAGCCTGGAATCAAGTAAAGAGTAGTACTCTGGAAAAACCTTGGTCAAAATTGATTCCACAAGAAGAAAGACATTATTCTGAGGCAGAAACAGAAGATAACGAAAGTTTACATCAAATTATGTTTGTGAATGGTTAAACAGTGATAGTGTGGAAGATGAAATGATTGACCAAGAATTAATTAAAAGTGTATGCAAAAATGCTAATAAAATAGACAGTGATGACGATGATTATAACGAAGTAGAAGCCACTGACAATATTCCAGTAAAAATGTCACATTCAGAAAGACTAGAGGCCCTAGAAAAAGTGTTAACTGATGTAGAACAACAAAAAAATGCAACCGCCGCGGACGTATTGCTTATCAAATATTGGAGAGACATTGTAGCCAAAAACAGAACTAACGCAAAATGAGTGCAGTTAAAAATTACCTCATTTTTTAAGACATTAAAGTTAAGAATGAAACTGTTTTATTTTCGATTTTCCGTACATATACATAAAATAAGTAAACTAATTGTTCTATTTTTTGATTTAATAAATACCTATGTACGTAATAGCATATCGTATTGCAGATTGACTTTTAAGTCAATCTGCAATATTGTATTCATTCTAAAGTTCTATTTTATAAAAAAATTCAGATTTACCGAAATTTCGATTATCTGAAATCACTTTGGTCCATATTATTTCGGATAATCGAGATTCTATATATATATATATATATATATATATATATATATATATATATATATATATATATATATATATATATATATATATATATATATATATATATATATATATATATATATATATATATATATATACATACATACATACATACATATATATATATATATATATATATATATATATATATATATATATATATATATATATATATATATATATATATATATATATATATATATATATATACTATGTATGAGTTTTTCAACAATAGCAGGCAGAACCAAATTACAATAGTAAAAGCAAAAAATGCATTATCACTCGACGCGTGCAGGTGGTGGCCTGGACAAATCGTATGGGGATTAAGCTATTTAGTGCTACTTTGTCAATAAATGGCAGCTAAATACAGTTTAATGGTTGATACACGGTGTGGCTTTTCGAGCTTAAAATTAAATGAACATAAATTTGGCCCGGAGGGCAGTTTGATGTTTTAAATCACAGTAATGGGGAGAATAGTGTTTTTGTTCGTATCTATAAATCAGAACAAAAACAGACATGCTGTTATGATCGATTAATGTTTGAAACGACATTTTCTATGGCTAAATAACACGTAGCTGAAAAGTTTTTGGTTTAGCTACTTAAAACACATTTTTTTTTTGCGAAATTCGACTTTATTCATCAGTACAGTCTCCTTCAAGAGCGATACAATCAGTCCAATGCTTTTCTAACATTTCTGTACCTTTCTAGTAAAAGAATCTGTCTTTGCCTTCAAAATAGGTCTCAGTTTCGGCGATAACTTCTTTATTGGAGCCAAATCTCTTCCCTGCGAGCATTTTTTGAGGTCTACGAATAGATAATAGTCGCTGAGGGCCAAATCTGGAGAATACGGTGGATGAGGAAACAGTTCGAACTTCAATTCATGCAATTTTGCCATCGTAACCACTAACTTGTGACACGGTGCATTGTCTTAATGAAATAGCACTTTTTTCTTGTTCATTTGAGCCCGTTTCTTTGCGATTTCTGCCTTCAAACGCTCCAATAACTTTATATATTATTCGCTATTGATGGTTTTTTTTTTTTTTTTCCCTTTTTAGCATAGTCGAAGAAAATTATTCCATGCGCATCCAAAATACAGAGGCCAAAACCTTCCCAGCCGACTGTTGTGTCTTTGGTCGCTTCGGGCGGCTTTCACCGGCTGCTGTCCACTCAGCTGACTGTCGATTTGATTCCGATGTGTATTGGTGAACCGTGTTTCACCTATTGTCACATATCCATGAAAAAATCTTTTGATTGCGCTTAAACAGGTCCAAACAGCGCTCAAAATCATCAACACGTTGTCGTTTTTGTTCCACTGTGAGCAAACGCGGTATCCATTTTTCGAATATGCCCAAATGTTCATGCAAAATATGATCAAGACATTCTTTTGATATCATTAGGGTGTCAGATATCTCACGCAATTTCACTTTACGCTCATCCAAAACAATTTTGTGGATTTTTTTGATGTTTTCCGGTGTAACCACCTGGTTTGGGCGGCCAGAGCGTTCAACATCATTTGTATCCATACGACTGCGTTTAAGTTTAGCATACCAGTAAATAATGAGTGATTTTCCAGGGGCACAGTCCCCGTAAACACTTATCAAGCCATTGCTTTGCTTGAACGGTATTTTTTCCCTCAAAAAACAATGTTTAATCAACAAGAAATTCGATTTTTTTCATTGTTTTCACAAAAGTAGCATCACTAAAACCCTGTAACTTGTAAACTAATTGTCGAAATGTTATGGAATTTTGACACGTATCGTTTGAAGGTTGGTACTTCCTAAAAATTCACATAGATTTTTTTGAAAAGGGCGACATCTATGTGTCAGAACAAAAACTTTTCAGCCTACATGTTATGTTAAAATATTGTAAGTTTGGGTTCCGAAGGTTTTAGATAATGTCTCGTTGGATATTTACGAATTTCTTCTCAGACTTCTATTATCTTTATTTAATTTTATTCACAATATTTTGGTCGCGTGTGGCATATTTTGCATGCTATGTGGCCGATGGGTGCCGCGTACTCTTACAATGGATCAAAAACAGCAACGTGTCCAAGATACAGAACGCTGTTTAGTACTTTTTTGCGTAATCCGAAGGAGAACGTATCGGGGCTTTGCACATTATATTGATGAAATTGTTGTGATTAAAATTCAATATAGGCGAAGTGCAAAAAAAAAAAGCTGGCATTTTGGTTACAATAATTCTGCATATCTGTAGCAACGTTAATGGCAACTTTAGAAAGCTCTCATGGTATTTTAGCACGTTTGTAGCATCTACAAAGTGTATAATACCATCATTTTAAAATTAATGAACTTGTATTTCAATTTACCTACCAAAAATGTAAATTTTTCATACAAATTATATATCTGTGAATACAGAATTTGAAATGCCTTTGAAATACAGATCAGCAAACTTTAATTTCATTTTTTTTGCATACGTACGTACGTAATACATAAGTCAGTGATACATAAAACGTCAAAACTCGGTTAATTCCTGCGCATAATCACCGAATATTCCGTAAAAAGCTGGAGTACGAGTAAACCATTGCAGCAACTAATTGCAAAATAAAGCCCCGCAACTAATTCCGAAACTTTTGCAGTAAAACGTCACATGCGGCGGCCATATTGTACGAATACGACTCTCTACACCTTACTAACTTCCAAACTTTTTTAAAAGCCTCGTGGGACTATAATTTTCAAAGGTTTATTTAATCCCCTGATTGTTAAAAGGTAACTTAAAAAATGTTTTACGAGAGACGATTTTCTCTTGGAAGAAAATTAAATTTTTGAGATGTATGACTTTGTTAACATATCGTTATGGTTGTGCATAAGGGAGGGTGGGTGAGTATATGTTTATAAAATATCTATCTCTCTATTTATCCAGCTTTAAAGCGTTATTCGCGTTTCGGTTCTCTGTCACCAGATTCTTCTGTTTTCCCAGTCTCCCGGTCCTAAATTTTTTTGCGACATTACACTCTAGATGTTATCAATCCATGTTGTTTTCGGTGTTACTATCTATCCTTTCCCCGTGAGGTTCCAGCTTTGAAATTCTTTGTTCTGTTATTCTCTTTACGTCGCATACCAGACCAGCTGTTTTTGTTGGATATCGTCCATTATTGTCCTTGCTATCTTCATAGCTTCACTCATTCTTCCGTTTCTTATTTTATCCAGTAAAGTACGATGCTCTTATAGATTGCGTTATAGACGTAGTGTTTCTTTTCGATTCATATTTTCTTTGACCAAAGGACAATATGTTTTCCTTTGCTTATTCTGTCTTTTATCTCTTTTCCCGTTCTACCGGCTCTATTTATTCTTCTTCCGAAATAGATGTAGACTTGACCTCTCTTTACGGTACTATTTAGTTCATTTGTAGTTTATTGTCAGTCCCTTCCTTTAATATTCCTCACAGCTTTCTTGTCATATATTTTCGATCTTTCTTGTCTTGCTCAATCCTATTTAGTCATCTGTAAAATGAAGAGTATATATCGTTGTTTCATCGTTCAACTATGTTCCCATTTCCCTGCATTTTTTCTTCATCTTTTTAAAGTTTCGCTTAGGTAAATTTTGAACAAGATAATAATAATAATAATAATCTTTATTGTCTAACAGATATACCATTTACAAGACAATTAAGCATAATACAAAGGAGATAGAGATAAAAAAGAAAAGTAAAGTACTAGTATAGAACAAAAGAGACAGATAACATAAAAATCACATAGAAATTAAATAGAACTGGAAAATTAAAATTAAAATGATACACTTGGAATAAATAACTATACATGCAACAATTTATTTTTTAAGTATTTGGCAAATTGCGCTAATGAGATGTTGTTCACGTTTATGTCGTTACAAGTACTGTTGAAAACGCTCATAGCTTGAAACAATGGTGTTTTGACCAAATGAGAAAATTAGTTGATGCAGTAGGTATAATAGAAAACAGGAGAGGTTCTGACCAATCTATTAGGAACGTGAAAGTTTACTTGAAATAGTAAGTCAGGAGAGTCAATAAGAGATTTACATAATTTTATAAGAAAAACAGACCAGATGGTAATTTCTTCGATTCGTCAATAAAGGTAGCTGAAAACGTTCAGTTATAATGACCCCATCGACACCCCTATCAGGGTACACACCATCATATTTTAATATAAGTCCAAATTTGGCAAACTTTCTTTGAACATTCTCTACCTGTTTAATATACTTAGCGTATATATTGGATTCCAAACAATTGCACCATATTCAAGTACCGTGAAAGCACATAGCTGGAATATAAAGTTTTTAATGTTTTACTGTTATGAAAACCACTCGAATTACATATTATGAAACCCAACGTCCTCATCGCAGTAGTGCAGATCCAATTAATATGATGGGCAAACGAAAGTTTAGGATCAAAAATAATTCCAGGGTCCTTGAAGGTGTTACAACGTGTAATATCTTCATTATCTAATTTATACTGGAAGTCAATGGTGCTAAATTTATTAGAGTAAGTCAAAAAGAAGCACTTACCGGCATTAAATGGCAGCCTATTCAACTCACACCATTGCTGTAACAACTCCTTATCATGTTGCAATGAAAGGTAATCAATAGAGTCTCTTATGGTGCGGAAAAGCTTTAGGTCGTCAGCGAGCAAAAGAAAATTACTAGTTATGTTATCATCAATGTCGTTAATGAAGAGTGAAAAACTTAAAGGTGCAAGGTTGCTACCCTGTGGTGCACCACTTGTGGCACTAAACGTTGAGGATTTATGTCCACGAATTTCGACGTACTGTAAGCAGTTACACAAATAGGACTCGAAAAAATTAATTAGGTTAATGCTGAAACCCAATCTATCCAGCTTATGTAGAAATATGGAATGGTCAACCCTATCAAAGGCCTTCGAGAAATCATTGTACACAGTATCAACTTGCATTTGTTTGTCAAAAGCATTGCCTGTAAATTGAGCAAAACAAGCCAAATTACTTATTGTACTAAGTTTGCTAAAAAAACCATGTCGATTTACAGAAATCAGGCTTTTAACCTGTGCAAAAATACACTGATATACTGACACTTCTAAAGACTTCGGCGAATATTGGTAATAAAAATACCGGCCTATAATTAGATATATCATTTGCGTCACCCTTTTTAAATACGGGAATGATTTTGACCTTCTTCCATACGTCAGGAAATCTGTTCGTTTTTAGAGATAAATTGAATATATAAGATAAAGGTAACAACAAAGCATGAGCACAATCCTTCACAATAAAGCTGGGAATATTGTGAAGATGGACAACAAACAACATCTGACAATGTGCTTTTTAGTTTTATTCTAGAGTATGACTGATAGTACAGTTGCTTCATTGCAGTGATTGCGGTATTGTTAACTGGCGATCGTTCCAGACTTTGCTAGAGTTTTCTAATAGCCACGGTATCATATGCCTTTATTAGATTTACGAATGGTAAGTGAACTTCTCTGTTTGTTGCTGTTTTCGTTTCAATGAATTGAGCTAAGCTGAATATATTATCAAAACTTAACCTCCTCGCTTTAAGGAATGACCGTTCCTCAATTTCGTGAGGGCTTTATTCATTTTCAATGATATTTTGGAGTATCTTCCCATAGACTCTGTTTCTACCATGTCTCTTGTACCATCATTTTAAAATTCGGAATAAGCCTTTTTTCATATATAATTGTTTAAATAATAATGTTATCCAGAAAGAGTCTTTTCGCTAGACAAAATATTCTCATATTTATTAATGTAGTGAAAAGGTACACCTTAAAAATGAATGAAATTTCTGAAAAAAAACATGTAATTTGTAATTTTACTATGCTATAGAGAAAAATGATGCAAAGATACATCTTGCTCTGATCGGCCAATCACCGAAGAAGTCGATGAAATCTTGGCAATGATATCGCTAGGGAATTAAACATCCATCACCAAAGAGTCTGAAAGTATCTGCAGATGGTTGAATACTACAAGAAGCTCGATGTTTGGGGGCAACGTAATTTAATGATGAAAAATTTTACAGATCGAATTTCCATCGGCAAAACATTTTGAAACGGAAGGAAATCTATCAGTTTTTGAAATGTCTTATTATAAGCTGTGAAAAATGGATTATGTATGATGATAAAGTACGAAAAACATTCTGGTTGAAGTGTGATGAAGCTGCGGAAACGATGGCAAAGCTAAGTTTAAAGCCTATTAGGTGATGCTCTGTGTTTGGTGAGATTGGAAGGGAATCGTGTATCATGATGTACTACAACCTGGTCAAATGAATAATTCTGATCTCTGTTGCCAAAATTCATCAAATTACAGCAGGCAATTGGGCAAAGTAATAGGAATTTATAAACAGAAAGTGGTCTACCATTATGACCACGCCAGACCACACATGCTTTTAACAACTCAGCAAAAATCAAGACAGCTTGGTTGACAAGTTTTATTGCATCCACCATACAGCCTAGACCTTACATCGTCAGACTACTAACTGTTTCTGTTTCGGCAGAACTCCCTTATTGGTGTAAAGTTGACTTCAAAAGAGGCCTGTGAAAATCCTTTAACACGTAGGCTGAAAAGTTTTTGGTGTGACACATAGATGTCGCCCTTTTTAAAAAATCCATATGACTTTTACGAAGTACCAACCTTCAAACGATACGTGTCAAAATTTCATGTTATCTCGACGATTAATTTTCCAGTTAGAGTGGTTTTAGTGACGCTACTTTTGATATTTTCAAAACAATCACTCATTATTTACGGTTATGCTGAATTTAAACGCGGATACAAATAATCCTGAACGCTCGGGACGCCCAAATGAGGTTGTTAGACCGGAAAACAAAAAAAAAAAAAATCCACAAAATTGTTTTGGATGACGTAAAGTGAAATTGCGTGAGATAGCTGATACCCTAAAGATATCAAAAGAACGTATTGGTCATATTTTGCATGAACATTTGGGCATGAGAAAGCTTTGTTCGATGATGATGTTAAAATGTAAGGCGCGTCGACAACTGTGGTAATTTGGCGCCTGTTTTAGGTTATATCTTAGTATAAAGATCTACTTCTTTCAGGAATTTTATTAGGGATTGTGCATTATCTTTATTTGCGATCAGGATTTCTTTAATGGTCTTCGTAGATTATATTTAGTCCTAATGTGTGTATAATCATGAGACAAAATATGCTTTATTATAAGCGTAGTGAGATGTATTTGACAAATGGGGATCGGGTCATTTTTGAGAAGATAAACATGAGTAAGATGTCTGTGTCCCGTAGCTATTCTCCTCCATATGACGTTTTCTCTTCTGCTCAAGCTCTGAAGATGCAAGGGTGGGTATACATTTGATTTCGATTCCCAAAGTTTATTCTCATCTTGAAGATCCCATGAAAGTTGGAACATATTTTTTATGGTTTTATGAAAATGAGAGATTAGATTTGATGGAAATAAAATTTTGTTTTCGATTTTCCCTGATATGATTGCTGATTTTGCGTTTATTTCCGCTAAGTCATTCCCCTTTACGAGGCTGGTTTGAAAAGTCCGTGCACAAATAAAAACTACTTATGTGTTTGGGATAAATCTTTTTTATTTTTCGACATAGTCTCCTTTTAGGCTTATACACTTCGTCCAACGATGTTCTAGTTTGTTGATCCCTTCCGAATAATAGGATTTGTCCAAGTCTGCAAAATATCCATTAGTGTCTGCAATCACCTCCTCGTTTAAATAAAATCTTTGTCCCGCCGGCCATTTCTTCAAATTGGGGAACAAATAGTAGTCCGAGGGAGCCAAGTCTGGAGAATAGGGAGATGTGAAACGAGTTGGAATCCTATTTCCATTAATTTTGCGACCACAACTGCTGAGGTGTGTGCTGGTGCGTTGTCGTGATGGAAAAGGACTTTCTTGTGGGCCAATCGCGGGCGTTTTTCTTGCAGCTCGGTTTTCAAACGGTCCAATAACGATGAATAATATTCACCTGTAATAGTTTTACCCTTTTCCAGATAGTCGATGAGGATTATCCCTTGCGAATCCCAAAATACAGTCGCCATAACCTTTCCGCCGAAGGAACGGTCTTCGCCTTTTTTGGTGCAGATTCCCCCTTGGTAACCCATTGTTTAGATTGTTGTTTGGCCTCAGGAGTATAGTAATGTAATGTTTCATCCACAGTGACGAAACGATGCTTAAAGTCCTCCGGATTCTTCTGGCGGCTGCAAACCATCCTTGCAACACTTCACACGATTCCGTTTTTGGTCGTGAGCAATCGCGGCACCCATCTTGCGGATAGCTTTCTCATGTCCAAATGTTTATGCAAAATATTATGTACCCGTTCAGTCGAGATGCCCACAGCACTAGCAATCTCACGCACCTTAACTCTTCTGTCATCCATCACCATATCATGGATTTGATCAATGATTTCTGAAGTCGTAACCTCCACAGGCCGTCCAGAACGTTCAGCGTCACTTGTGCCCATATGGCCAGTCCGAAAATTTTGAAACCACTTATAAACTGTTCTAATCGAAGGTGCAGAGTCACCATAATGTTTATCAAGCTTCTCTTTAGTCTCTGAGGCGTTTTGCCTTTCATAAAGTAATGTTTAATCACCACACGAAATTCTTTTGCGTCCATTTCTTGAAAATCACTCGACTTCCTTGATTCACACGAATGCCAAACACAAAGAAATAGACCAATATGGCTGAAACTTGGTGTGCGTTTATTCAAGAGATGCTAGTAACTAAACATGACCTCGATACGCGCCGGTGGTGCCATCTCTCGGACTTTGCACGGACTTTTCAAACCAGCCTCGTATGTTGACATGGCTGGGAGACCACAGAAACACAATTTGTATTAAGCGGACATTGCATATTTGTACAAGATTCCTTATGTTCAAGATGAAGGGTAGACACGTTTTAGATGCATTAATGAATTGTAGGGAACTGAGTGAATCTGAGATGATTAAAATATTTTTATTTTTTTTGAATATTGCAGATCTGATGGCTTCTCATATGGCCAACAGTTCAGCTGTAAAGATCGATGATATGTTGTTTAATTTATATCTTGATTTGGATGTAGGAGAAATTACCGCTGCGCCCGCTACCAATCTGGATTTTGATCCATCAGTGTAATATTGAGTAAAATTTTTAGATTTTTCCTGTATTGTTTGAATGAATAATGATTTTAATAATGTTGGTGAGGTAGAATCCTCCTGTTTGCTCTGTTCGAAATGGTTACCGCGTTTACTCACAGCGAACCAAAAACAACAACGTGATGATAATTCTGAGTGCTGTTTGGGCCTCTCTAAGCGCAATAAAAAGGTTTCTTTCATGCGATATGTGACAATGGATGAAACAAGGATCCACCACAGATAGCTAGGAAGGTTTTGACCCCCAAATGAACAAGAAAAAAGTGCTCTTTTATCAAGACAATGCACCGTCTCACAAGTCAATGGTTACGATGGCAAAATTGTACAAATTGAAGTTCAAATTGCTCCGATCCACTGTATTCTCCAGATTTGACCTCCAGCGACTATTATCTATTCGCAGACCTCAAAAAAATGCTCGCGGAAAAGAGATTTGGCGCTAGTGAAGAAGTTTTCGCCAAAACTGAGGCCTATTTTGAAGGCAAAGACAAATCCTTCTACAAGAAAGGTATAGAAATGTTAGAAAAGCGTTGGATTGGTTGTATCGCTCTTGAAGGGGACTATATTGATGAATAAAGTCGAATTTTGCAAAAAAAGTGTGTTTTAAGTAACTAGACCAAAAACTTTTCAGCCTACGTATTAGTTCAGTCCATCGTTCGGAAATTCGACAGTGACGAGATAATGGTTTTACTAGAAAAAGGTCATCAGTCAAGATAAAATATGAAAAACGGCTAAATTGGCCCTATGCTTTTTTCGATCATTTTGATTTAATTGCGAGTTTTCTGTTTCTGTAAAACTCCAAATACCCAATTAAATAAAAAATGACTTTAAGGGCCAAACAACAAAGATGAACATTTCGTAAAACCCAATTAAAACATTTCAGGAAAAGGAAAAAACCTTGGATATAGAAAATCCCTGGAAAACTCGGACACTTTATTGATGAAAACGGATCGGTAAATTATTTGTTACGGATATTTTCTATTTTCTTTTCCTTCCATCTAACAATCGAAAGCAAATAATCAGATTAATCGCTCGGGAGCCGCTTTTTCGAAAATGGAGGTTTTTCTTCCATAAAACTTTCTCGTTCGGCCTCATCGATTTTAGGCAACATGAATTTCAATGGCGATTTTACATTAGCTACATATATCTTAAATCGGCAGTTTTTTTCGAAAAGTTGTCGCAGAACCCGACATATTTATTTTCTTCCATCAAAACTTTGGGAGCTCTGGCATTCGGCCTCATCGATTTTAGGCAACATGAATTTCAATGGCGTTACATTAGCTACATCTATCTTAAATACGAGGCGTGTGTTTTAAGTTTTGAAATGTGGCCCCTGCGCTGAGTACCTGCATCTATTGGCTGACCATAGGCGCTACTACTGAAGCATTCGTCCGAGTTTATGCATGTTCATGAGTGTTTAAAATGCCTCAGACCATTGAAAATTCCGCGGATTGTGAAATATGTGCTGTAATTCATTTCGTAAATGCAAGAAACGTAAAAGCGGCCGAGATTCATCGACAGGTTAGTGCTAAGCTATTGATTAGCTAAAAAATGGTAAGAAAACGGCTCAGAGCATTTAAAGATGGTCGTACAAAGGTGCACGGTGAGGGACGAAGAGCGTGACCGTCCGTCATTAATGATTACCTGGTGTGGAAAGTTCATGAAAAAGTTAGAGAAAACAGATGCTTTACGATTTCTTCATTATCTGAGTCTTAAGAAGTTTTCTCTATGAAATTGCAGCAGAACGTTTAAATTATCGAAAGTTGCTGACTATTATATATATATATATATATATATATATATATATATATATATAATATATATATATATATATATATATATATATATATATATATATCGGTTCAAAACGTTCTCCGACGTTTTCCAATTCCCAATCTCTACTTCTCTCTGTCCATCCAAAGATCTTCTTACAGTTCTTTCTTTCATATTTCCTTATCTATCCCTTCTCTCCAACTTGGAGGGGCTTGTGGATTTTTTGCCTCGGGGGGATACAGTAAATGCTGACCCATATTACTAGACCTTAAATTGAGTTGTGCAATCCAAAACACAAAGCGCGACATTCTCATTAGAGAGATCGTTTTGCTTCACCATAATGCTCGTCTACACGTGGCTCATTGGACCCAAGATCACATCGCGTCATATGGCTGGAAAACAACTTGATTACTCCCAGTGACTACCATTTGTTCTTGCATTTAAAGAAGTAACCTTTGTGTGCTACGACACCGACGACGACGCCAAAACGGCCGTGTTGCCGTGGTTAGCAAATCAGAGGACAGACGATATAATTGCCTTTATATAGGTGGAAATGATGTTGAAAAGTAGATTAAGGTCAGGGCGTTTATTTAAAAATAAAATTTTTTAAAAAAATGGCTTTGTTTTTTTAATATCAAAACGGTATCTGCTTTAAAAATGTGTCTCGTATTAGCTAATACAAGGAGAAAAAATTATTAGATTTTAAGAAACTTTCAGACTAGTTACATAGCTAGAATTATTCTGACGCCTGGTCTGTACAGTCAGTCGTCTGAGCACGGTGAAACAATGGAAAAACAATATTTTTCTTGTAATGTAGCACGGAAGTGACGACAAACACAAGTAAAGACTGATATGAATTTGAAGACCAGAAATGATTAAGAAAAACTGTAAACTCGTAGAATAAGCGTTAAACATCTATAATCTATAATATCAATAAAATGCAACGTCTCTCTCTCTCTGTCTGTCCGTTAGTGCGCTTATCACTCGAGAACCACTTATCCGATTTACGTGCTTCTTTTTTTAAAACATACATAAGTTCTCTAGCCAGGTTATAGGATATATTTTATTACGATCACGATCACGATAATAGTGAATCAAGTCGGAAAAAAGTTTGCCGCTAGCGTGTTTTCTTGAAATACACTGCCTAAACCATTAAATATGGAATAATATCATGTAGCAAAGAATATAAATATATATAAAATGCAACATCTCTCTGCCTGTCTGTCTGTCTGTCCGTTAGTGCTCTTATGACTCGCGAACCACTTATCGGATTTACATGTTTTTTTTTTTAATTCATAAATTTGTGTTTTGTCCAGGTTTTCTATAATCTTTCATAATACATATATAAAATGCAACGTCTCTCTGTCTGTCTGTTAGTGCGTTTATCACTCGAGAACCACTTACACGATTTACGTGTTTTTTTAAAATTCATGCATAAGTTCTCTGGCCAGGTTATATGATAATAATAATAATCTATATGCCAATGGAAAGGCCACCATGAGACAGAAACCATCAACAACGAAACACTCTGTAACATGTTCGACAAAGAAACAAACAAATATCTAGGCTTCCAACAAAGTGCCAAACTCAGCCACACACATCAAAACAGAGCTCAGAACCGAAATCAAAAACAGACTAACGAAACTTTTACTAACAAAACTCAACTCCAAGAATCTCACTAAAACCATCAGTACGTTCGCTCTACCTATACTCACATATTCATTTGGTATCATCAAATGGTCACACACAGACATAGAAAACATTCACATCCTTATACGTTCTCAATTCACCAAATACACGAAATTACACCCCAACGTATGCAAAGAAAGACTTACCATCGAGAGGAAGGCAGGAGGAAAAGGAATCATAGACATCAGAACACTACACACAAAACAAATACAAGCACTTACGAACTTCTTTCACACGAAGCAAACCAGCCTCCACGCAGCAACAGTGAAAGCAGACAAAAACTACACACCTCTCGACTAATCCCGGGCAGACCACTTTGCAGACACACACAGTCAAACCCAGTTACAATAGTAAAAGATGAAAATGTGGCCACGAAAAACACAGATACCACATAGAACAAGACCACGTAAATAAAAAACAATCATACACCTCGTTACAGGATGGGCAGCTATTCCCTGAAACAGAAGCGTTCTTACTTGCCATCCAGCATAAAGTCATATTCACCAGAAACTACCAAAAGCATATCATTAAAGACCCAACTATTACAGAAGGCAGATGCAGGAAATGCCACCAGCAAAAAGAAACGATCGAACACATAATAAGCGGATGTAAAATATGAGCTGGAACGGAATACACCGCCATACATGACTCAGCGGCAAAAGTAGTTCACCAAGTACTAGCCACAACATACAAACTCATAGAAAACACAGATCCTTTCTACAAGTTCACACCAACCTCCATACTTGAAAATAAAGATTACAAGCTCTACTGGGATATCAGTATCCATACAGATAAAATAGTCTCCGCCAATAGACCCGATATTACTTTTCAGTGAAAAAAGGAAAGGTCACCTAATGACATAGTTGCCCCAACGACACAAACATCCAAACTAAATACACAGAAAAAATCTTCAAATAGACAGACCCCCAACACACAAACATACACAGAGACATTCACAAGTCAGTGATTTTGAAAACATGTAACATTGTCACGTCATTCCTTAATACACAATGGTATTAGTGTTTGTGCTGACTTGGCTTGGGCCCGTCAGCCAAACATGGTACCACATTGACCAAATGTGAGAAAGAAGAACTTTTTTGTATCTATATAATATGTATAAAAAGCAACGTCTCTCTGTCTGTCTGCCTGTCCGTTAGTGTGCTAATTATTCGAGAACTGCTTATCCGATTTACGTGATTTTTTTAAATTCTTAACTAAATATTTATCAAAACAAAATCTATAATATATATAAAACGCAACGTCTCTCTGTCTGTCTGTCTGTCCGTCTGTTAGTGCGTTTAGCACTCAAGAACTACTTACTCGATTTACGTTTTTTTTATAAAATACATATGTTCTCTGCTCAGGTTATAGGATATAAACTCCTGGACAAAATTAACGCAACAATCTGAAAATTAATTTATCTTGTCAGTTTTAAACTTTATCGAGTATTTGAAGAGTAGGCTATGCATACTTTATTTCGTTCATGACACAGAAATCAAAACAATTCGTTTAGATTTACAGTTTTAAAAAATTTTTTAGAAGATAAAAAATTTTCTGTAATAATGCGATAGATTTTCTTTAAAAGTAAGCTTATAAATTGTTCCCTTTTTCAATGTAATACGTTTTTGTGGTAGACTGTTTTATTTTTGACCCCGAAGAATTAGAAAAATGAATCGAACAAGGAATTTAACTGAACAAGAGGTAGTGCGAGCCTCAGTTTTATTGGACGAGGGATATTGTCAGAGTTATGTTGCCAATTTGTTAGGCAAACATCGTTCCACAATAAGTCGTATGGTAAGACGCTTGAATGAAGTAGGAACTTGTTCTAGAAGGCTAGGGAAAGGGCGAAAACGATGCACTAGCGACCTAGATGAACGTTTTATAAGACAATATGCTTTAAGAAACAGGACTGTCACTAGTTCTATAATAAGAAACGAACTCGAAGCTGTTCGTAATGTCACAATTTCTTCTAAAACAGTTAGAAGACGGTTAAATGAAGCTGGATTAAACAGTAGGAAGCCAGCCACTGCGCCCTTGCTTACTAGAGAGAACAGATTTGCCAGGTTATGTTTTGCACGAAATCACGAAAACTGGTCTGTGGATGATTGGAAACAAGTTTTCTTCACAGATAAAACTAGGGTTAGTCTAAAACATCCAGATGGTCGTGAGCGTGTAGGGCGAAGACCAGGAGAGAGGTTTGCTCCTTGCAATATCTCTGCAAGGGTTCCATTCGGCGGTGGCTCTGTTATGTTCTGGGGTGGCATCTGCTTTGATGCTCGCACAGAGTTAGTTCCTGTCCGTACGAAATCCATCAATACTGACTACTATCTTCAGAATATTGTAATAGAACATGTGATGCCTTTCGGTCATTTTGTGGGGCCCAATTTCCTGTTTATGCAAGACAGCCCTCGACCTCACGTGGTTAGGGAGGTACTCGATTATCTTAATCAAGTTGATATACCGATTATGCAATGGCCACCAAAAAGCCCGGATCTGAACCCGATAGAACATGTATGGGATCACCTTAAGAAAAATGTGAAACGTCATATACCTGCACCTAGAAACCTGAGAGAACTTGAAAATGCAGTTGTCACAGAATGGGAGCAAATTCCTCAAGATTTTATCCAAAATTTAATTAGAAGCATGCCTAGGCGTATAAACGCTGTCATCCGAAGTAGAGGAGGCAACACACGCTACTAGTGTCCCAGTTACACCATTAATTTTGCTACTAGTGTCCCAGTTTATTTTTTTCATTATTAAATAATTTCAACGATTTTCTTATTAGGTCTTAAGAATAATTTTAATTCGAATCTTATAGAGAAATTTGGTAGCTAATTCACTTTTAAAGTATCCAAATAAGTTTTTTCTAACTTTTAGTGTAACCAATGTTCATAAAAAATTATTAAAATTAATTCATTATAGAGATTTGTATGATTTAATATATTGTTGCGTTAATTTTGTCCAGGAGTGTATTTTATTATACTCGTATTAGGTAACATAAGGAATACGCAGTGACGATAATAGTGAATAAAGTCCACGCGAGCGGAGCCGCGGGCACGGTTAATCAAATATACATAATGTACAGACTGAGGTTACAATAAAAAAGGAAAAAAAAAATAATCACATTAACAGAATATAAACAAAGCCAAAAATAAAAGATCATTATTCATTTTGTGTTGCTTACACCGCTCGCCCGCCCCTGACAAAAATTAAACAGCGAAATGCCCCATTATTTTTATGCCTTTTGTGTGTGCTTCCACTTGAGAAAATTGATTTTCCAATGGTTTTCTCATCACCATCGTTTAGATACAATGAAACGTTCTTTTCTTTTTTTATGTAGCGTGGGTTGCGAATGCCGTTATTAGTGATACAATTACTAATTTTCTTGAAAAATTTTCGTGTGGGATGATGAAATCGTTCCCATGAGTTATCATGATTTTCAGTGCGAGACGAGTGCTATAATTTAGTAAACAATGTTTTACACAATAACGCCTCTCGAGTTGTTTTATTCCATCCAAAAATAAAAAAAGAAAATACCGGTTAAGTGCAAAGTGGACTTGCGCAATTAGTGTTCCGTACGGTGATTAAAATAAAAATGAAATTATATATCGGTACAACAGCAACTCATTACTGAAAACTTTCACCAGATGTCCATAGTTTTCGTAGATTTTTTTTATACCAGATCAAACGTAATTTTTGTTCAATCAATATTTTATGGAGAATATTCTAGATTTTTCTAAAATTTTTTGATTAGTTCTTTTCGAGATAATGTCTTAAAAATGAGATAATTTTTAATTGCACTTGTTTTGCGTTAGTTCTGTTTTTGGCTGCAATGTCTCTCCAACGTCTGATAAGCAAAACGTCCGCGGCGGTTGCATTTTCTTGTTCTACATAAGTTAACGCTTTTTCTAGGGCCTCTAGTCCTTCTGAATGTAATATTTTTAATGGAATATTGTCAGTGGCTTCTACATCGTTATCGTCATCACTGTCTATGTTTTTAACATTTTTGCATACACTTTTAATTAATTCTTGGTCAGTCATTTCACATCCTGATATTCTTGTAATAATTTGATGTAAACTTTCATCATCTTCTGTTTCTGCCTCTAAGTAATGTCTTTCCTCTTGTGGAATCAGTTTTGACCAAGATTTTTCCAGAGTTCTCCTCTTTACTTGATTCCAGGCTGAAGCTATCCAATATATAACATTTTTCAGATTTATCTTTTTTAGACAATCAGTAAGATTGCCACCTTCATCTACTTCTTCTAAAATAAGCTCCGATAACAAACGCCTGTAATTGCGTTTTAAATTTTCCAGTACACCCTGATCCATAGGCTGAATGAGAGAAGTTACAGCATGAGGCAAAAACATTGCTTTTATTTCTCCACTTTCAAGTTGCTCCGCACTTGGGTGAGTTGGGGTGTTATCTAGTAACAGAATACATTTTCTAGGATATCCATGTTCTTTTAAAAAAAGTTCCACTTTGGGAACAAAATCTCCAAAAAACCAGTCGTTAAATAGAGTCGTGTTTATCCAGGCATTGTTTTGATTTTTATACAAAACAGGAAAAGCATTGCGACGAATATTCTTAAAAGTGCGTGGATTTGCTGACTTACCAGTACATAATAATGGGAGTTTGTGTCTTCCAGAAGCATTACTGCATGCAAGAACAGTAATACGTTCTTTGCTACGTTTGTAACCAGGTGCTTCAGATTCCGTTTTTGAAGCTAAGGTATTTGACGGCAACATTTTGTAGTTCAAGCCTGTTCTTTCATAAGCTGCTCTCAAAATCCTCTGCAAATTTTTTTGCAGCAGATACATCAGCCGACAATCTTTCTCCACAAACTTTCAGTTGACGTACACCATGTCTTTTTTCCACCTGTCTAGCCATCCATCACTTGCAGAAAAATTTACAGGCGCTTCAATAACCGGCAATTCTTCGCTTAAACTCACTGCCTTATGTTTTAAAATTGTTTCTGACATTGGTATTCCACGTTCTCGATTCTGTGTAAACCACAAAAACAAAGAATCATCCATTTTTTTTGGTATTCACCGCTTTTCATACTCTTTCGTGCCTGTGTGGGCGATGACAAAACACTACACTATTTTTCAAGTTTTTCGCGATTTTTTCTCCACGCTGAAACAGTACTCACGGTTACACCTAAATCCTTCGCTATATTTTTATGAAGTTCACATTATCTAAACGATGAATTGCTTCAAGTTTTTTTTTGAGGTAATAACAACACGTTTACGCTTATTATTATGACGCTCTATTTTCTGAAATATCTATTAAAACGAAACTCTTACCTCTGTGATAATAATAGACGTAATGAGTAACTTGTAACACTCGTCGACTAACCAAAACATAGACAGCGGTGAAATTCTAGATGTCGGGGAGTCTCCGACGCGTTAAGGAAACCACTCATCATCTGTTTCGAATAATGGTGATTTTTTCGTTTAATGGGAATACAATTTGCCTTTTAACAGTTGGTTTCGGATAAGCCAGATTTCAGATAATCGCGATTCGAATAATCGGGATTGTACTGTATATATATATATATATATATATATATATATATATATATATATATATATATATATATATATATATATATATATATATATTTCCTTGTAGGTGTAGGAGTACGTCCGTTGGTTCATTCTGTTTTGACAGAAAATTCGACGTTTAGCCAAAGTTTCATTTGGCGTTATCGATGCTTACACTTCGATAGTTAAACGTAAACAAGCGTTTCTGACGTATGTAAACATACATATATAAGAAGTTCATAAATTAAATAAAATACGTTTACTAGTTTAGTTAATAGTGCCCAATAACGATCATGAACTAAAAATGAGTTTGTCGAAAAATCTAAAAATAACACATAGCTCCAGTAATAAATAAATCAAACTCCAAAATAAATTGAAAAATCGAATTTTTTTTGTTTAATTTCCGATGACATGATAAATGTATTTATTTAGCTGCGATCTCGACAAAAAAAAACACAAAAAGAAACAATGATATCATTTAATGTTTTAATTTCTATTCGTGTAACCCAGAAAAAGCCTACATATCAAAATCAAAAAAGCTTTTTTATTTTTGATTGGGGAATACGGACGATGTTTCGGATTATACTAATATCATAAGCCTTTTCATTTTATTTTTAATTTATGTCCAGACGGTTTTACTTTTAATTGTGGTTAACGATTGCAATGTTTTTTTAATAAACATAATTAAGGGGGTAGTCTTTTTTTAAGATTTTTTTTTCATAGTAAAATTTGTTTGTGAATTTTAATATTTTCATATATAATACATCCATACATATTCGAGTTGAAACTGACATGCCTATAGACCGAGGAATTACGAAAACGGGTTGGAGACAGTAAGTATATGGCAGCTGCACGGCGGCGCGCCAGGTAACTGCGTCGAGATGCCTCTATTCTATTGCATTTTTCAGCCTGTTTTCGACCTCTACGGTTTCTACCCTATTTCTACATATAATTACTATTAGAAAACCGATTATTTGAAAAAAAAAAATTACCAGACTATCCCCTTAAACAGAGGAAAAGGAAAGAGACTGACAATGGTTAAAATTAGTAAAACTATTTTTCTAACTCTTTCCTCGGAAATTAAATATTGTGAAGTCAATTACACCCACATTATTGCTTCTAAGAATAAGATTGGACGCAATGAAAAAATAATAAGATTTTCACAGTCCTGGTCATAGGGAACCCTGAAAAGGACGTATTCTATTATATTTAAAAGCTACACGTTCTAACCTGTATTTTAACTCCTCTATGTCTGTAAGTATTTATGCCTAAAATTTGCTTACTCTTTCAAATCAAGAAACATTTCTGTACTCGTAATGTCGCTGTGGATTTTCAAGAAAAAACACGACCATTCCACTAGTGCAGTTCCCACTGAGTACAATTTCCAGCGATTTAAAATCAAAGTGAATCGCTTTGTTCGCATACGCATCGCTTCTGTAGCGCTGCAGGGATATCCTTGCAGCACATGTCTTGTTCCCATAAAAAAAATTCAATATTTATCAACACTGAGCACACTTTTTTCTAAGCGATATTATATAATATCAGGTACTATATGTAAGCCAAGGTGAAATAGATACCTCATTTTGTTTGCGAATTATGAAAATGACGTCACACAAAAAACCTATTTTTTTTTTTTTCAAATATTTCGCTAATGTCAGCTTGGAAACCGAACACTATTCAAAATATTCTTCTACATGCTTTTTACTAACGTAAAGAAATCTAAAATAAAGCAGTTTTACTTTTCAAATTCTTATTTGCGTGTGATACAATTAAAAATTCAGAAGCACAATAAAAAAACTTCTTAGCGCATTACAAAAAACCACAACAAAGTATGTGAGTTTCAAAATGATTTCTAGTGTTGAATAACTTACGAGCCTTGTTCCATCTGCTAATTTTAAAATCATCATAGCCAGTCGAAATATTTTGAAAATAATAAGCAATGTTTCAGCTTTTTTACAAAAAAATGGTTTCCATGACACGTTATCATATATTGTGAGCAGAAAACACTTGAGTTAGACAAGACAGTAACATTTAATAAAAAATCTTCCCGGCTCAAATACCAATTTTATTATACAGATAATTTCACAACATCATTATTTCCTTCCTAAACGAATCTAAAGCTTTTAACAGTGTATCAAGAAAAAATATATAACTTTTTTCCTTGTTTGTAATCCCTCTTTCATCCCTTTTTCCATTAACGTCATAAGAAGCTGTCATCTGCAAAGTTTGAGATGTCGTTAGAATAGAGATGTGCCGAAAAAATTACGGATTAGCCCGAAATGAGTATTAAAAATTTTATATTCGGTTGAGGATAACAGAAACTGATATGTCGATGTATTGATTCAGCCATTTAAATAATATATATATATATATATATATATATATATATATATATATATATATATATATATATATATATATATATATACAGTAATACCCCGCTTTACGCGAGGGATACGTTCCGAAAAAAATCGCGTTAACTGAAATTCGCGTATATCGAGGTTTATGATTAAACATAGTCAAAATTTAATACAAAAAAATACAAATCATTTTAATCAATCACTTTAATTCTAAGAACACTTTATGCAATACATACTCTTATTTTTTACGGAAAAAATACATCTATTGTCTTTTGGGTAACGTTTTGTTTACGTTCTTGTAAAATACGTTCATAAACACCCAACACTGTTTTTAATTGTTTGACACACGGTCAAGACACGGTCATCATTATTGTCTATACTCTGCAATATGTCCAAACCTGAATAAATTTTTGAAAGTGCATTTTGTATTTCCCCTGAAGATAAAACTTTCTCTTCTACTTGTTCTTCCTCATCGTAGATAGGATTATTCTGTAACTCGATCAGATCTTCATTGCTAATAGGATCGTCGTGCGTTGCTACAAGTTCTACGAGATCTTCTACCGTGACATCTTCAAGTTCAGACCCCTCAATCATTGCAGCAATGTCTTCAAGCACTTGTCTCTGCATCTGGACAATTCTTCTAGGTGCTTCCACTACATCTGGCCAAAGATTACGCCACACCCCATTCATACAACTCATTTTAACTTCCTTCCAAGCCTCTTCTATGTTGTGAATAGACTTCATAATGTTGTATGACTTCCACCACTCTCGCATAGACTGTCTTCCTTCCCCGTCAGTTTCATGAATTAGTTGGCTAAAAGTGCGGCGATGGTAATAAGCTTTGAAGTTTGCTATTGCTCCCTGGTCCATAGGTTGTAATATTGACGTAGTGTTTGGTGGAAGGAACTTTACGTACACTTTTAAGTCTCTGGGCGTATCAAGTGAGGTTGGATGTCCTGGGGCATTGTCTAAGAGTAATATAACTTTAGGTTCAAGCCCATTTCTGTCACAGTATGATTTGACTGATGGGCAAAAACTATTAGAATACCATTCTTGAAAAATTTCCCGTGTAACCCACGCCTTTCTGTTTGATCGCCACACAACTGGTAGACTTGTCTTGTCTGTGCCTCGCATTGCACGGGGTGTTTCTGAATGGTACACTAGTAAAGGTTTCAGTTTGAAATCACCAGTGGCATTACCACCCAGCAGAAGTGTTAGTCGATCTTTCGCAGCTTTGAAACCACTGGCTTGACGTTCTTCCTTAGAAATGAATGTTCGAGATGGCATTTTTTTTCCAGTAAAGTGCGGTCTCATCAACATTGAAGATGAGACAAGCAGGAATTTTCTCTCGTCTAACGAAGTCTTGAAACTTGTCTGGAAACTCAGCTGCAGCTTGAATGTCCGCGCTGGCCGCCTCGCCTGTTATGTGGATATTGTGAAGATTAGAACGCTGCTTGAACCGATGGAACCAGCCTCTGCTGGCAGCAAAAGTCGGAGTGGCACTCCCTTCTCCTTCTTTTGTTTTCAGCATCTCATACAAAGATTTTGCTTTTGTGCATATGAGATCTTGACTTAGTGGTGTGTTCTTCTTATTCAAATCTTCGATCCAGACTGACAGTAATTTCTCCATTCTTTCTAAGATAGATGATCACGAACGAGAAAGTTTTGTTGCACTTATAGGTGTTGAACCTTCGCTGGAGATTTTAATTTTTTCCCGATTTTTATAAATCGTTCTCACAGTCGATTCTGAGAGTCCAAAATCTCTCCCAACAATTGTTGCTTTGCCTCCATTTTCCATTCTTCTTAACACTTTCATCTTCAATTCCAAAGTGACGCTTTTACGCTCTTTTTTTCTTTACAGGCGGCATTTTTAACGTAGGGTTAAATTATGTATGTATGTATCT
Source organism: Pachyrhynchus sulphureomaculatus (assembly GCA_019049505.1). Lineage (NCBI taxonomy): Eukaryota > Metazoa > Arthropoda > Insecta > Coleoptera > Curculionidae > Pachyrhynchus > Pachyrhynchus sulphureomaculatus. The sequence goes on from CM032452.1 coordinate 104,928,561, forward strand.
CCAATAAATATTAAAACAAAACTGCCAGCCGACCGAACTAACATTACGGAACAAATGAACACACGAAACGAACGAGGAAATCCCCATAGAACAAAGTCGAAGGACAGGGAATTCCCAATTCTTCAAAGAGAATATTCAGAGAAAGCGGGGATCCCCCCGCGACCATAGAGAAGTTAATGACTACATGAGCGCGAAATTTGAAATTCGCGTTATAGTGAAACCGCGCGTAACGGGGTCGCGCTAAGCGGGGTATTACTGTATATATATATATATATATATATATATATATATATATATATATATATATATATATATATACATATATATATATATATATATATATATATATATATATATATATATATATATATATATATATATATATATATATATATATATATATATATGTATGTATGTATATATATATATATATATATATATATATATATATATATATATATATATATATACAGTGTGTCATCAAATTCAGTACAAATATCGAAACAGGTGACACGTGGGGTCACGACTTTTATGTTAAGAGCTGTTGAGTTTGGGCAAAATAAAAAGAAAATTTCAGATAGGTTTTTCTCTTAACCTGTCCAAGATTAATACCGAAATTGTAAACGATTCTCTTGTAAGAAATGTAAGATTGGTACCTTATTGGTGACGTGTTATATCATTACTACTATTTTTTTATAATTCATTTAGGTCATTTTATTTAACTTCAATTGTGCTGTGTGCAATGTACATACATACGAAATACACAAATAATTAAATGTACCTTAAATGTGCAATCGATCGCCTTATAAAATATCCTGAGTTGTGTGTAACATATTTATAACTAAATCAACTGATCCGAACGACACAATCTACTAACGCTTGAATTAAAACCACTATCTTTATTTATATCTTTAAAAAACCTGCCTTTATTCATGAGATATTGCAAAATTTGTACATGTTCGCTGTAAATAAACTAATTAAACGTAAATTTGACGTTTTGGTAGAGGTCACTCGGCCACAGCCAAGCAGAGAGCCTCTAAGCTACCGACAAAGCCGCCGATGCGCTACGAAATCTTTTGTTATCAGCCGACAAGATATCCTTTGTCGGTTTTCGAATAACGTAAAGCCGGCATTTTTAGAATGAAGCAAATAAAATTTTTACTTATAATAAAACTTTAAAATATAAACTAATTAATTTGTTGGTATGAGGAAGTAATTATTTTAAAGGATAACAATTTTTATAATATTTTTTTTTAAATTAAATTTGTTTAAGAAAAATCACTTACTTAATGATTGGCGATATTGAGGAATCGTATGGTTTACCAGTGACGGCGTGAAAAAAATATTCATGTCATCATTTCTTTATTGTCGATTTTTTCCATTGAGATCCGCTATTTAAGGTAAATTTTCTGCACTAAGTCTTGCTACAAGGAGGCGCCAGGTCTAATAGAGGCAGTGAATTGCACAACACCCTATTATATATATATATATATATATATATATATATATATATATAAATATATATATATATATATATATATATATATATATATATATATATATACATATATATATATATATATATATATATATATATATATATATATATATATATATATATATATATATATATATATATATATATATAAATATATACCAAAGAACAAAACCTGAATTAACCCGACCTGGTTTATTCTTTTAATTATTTAGTTTACATGGAGTTCTCGTAGTGTACACATAATTAATGACACAGATCTATAAAAAAGGTGTTGTTTTTGGCCAAAGACCGTATGGACGATATATATTCTGATGTTCTGAAACCTACCTTACCATCAGAATGCTAAAATGTCGTGAGACTTGATAAGTTTTTTCGAAGTTATAGTAAAATACCGATGTCATAGGTCAAAGTAAACTTCAAATTTGGTTTCAGAGCATCAAAATACATAGGAATATGTTAATTTGATCAGAAAATATAGTTCTTCTTGCCTTTTTTGGGTATCGGCTAAACTGTCATCGCGTCGCGCATTTCCAGCTGGAAGGAAATCCAATTTCTACATCTTCTGACCATAAATCGGACAGAAAGATAAGATCATCACTCACAAACAACTTGGTTTGTTCTATGTAAACCTCATAAGCGATTGCCGCATGGAATATTGTTGTCGCCCTGAGTGTCTAACTGATATTCCTTTTATTTTATAGACAGTAGAGACATTGAAGTAGACGGAATGACTGACCACTAGACTCTAGTTGATTTTGTTTGAATAAGAATGCAAGAAATTTTATTGAAACATGATTTAGTTGACCGATCTTTTTTCTAATTTATATATACAACTCTCCCAAAGTTAAAAGGACATAACTTCACCACTAATTCATTCGAAACTTTTAAGAATGGTTGAATTTAATGAAATTAGGTACCCATTAAAACTTCCTGTACATCTCAGGACGAAATAAAATTAAACTTTTTCGAGTGAAGGAAACAAGAGACCAGTTGAGATTCGTAATTTCTTTCAGCTCTTACCGACGACAATTGAAGAACAAAAACTCGTTAAAGTAATGCGTTTAAAATGCAAAATTCATGTCGTAACATCGTAACAGATTATAGTTAGTTGTAGGTTCTAGTTTCATTAATAAGACTGTACGTTGAAACAACTCATTACAAATTTAAACACATTTCGATATTTCTTATTATTTTTACATTCGTTGGTTTTGGCAATTATTTGCTCATGGAATAATACTAATCAACTATCTTGAGAAAGGGCGAATTATTACGTTGGTGGACTGGTACGTTTGAATGGTGAAATCAAGAAAAAAAGGCAGCATTTAGCGAAGAAAGTGTTGTTTCATCAATATAATGCACTGACAACTCTATAAAATCGATGGTGAAATTGGATCAATTGGGTTATGAATTGTTTCCTTATCTGCCGTATTCATCAGATTTAGCCCCTAGCGATTATTACCTCTTTCCAAATTTAAAAGAAGATTTGGCTGAAATGAAGAAGATGAATGGGAAACTGAGGTTTATTTTTGAGAGCTCTACAATTCGTACTATTTTAAAGGTATCCAAATGTTAGAAGATCGTTGGAATAAGTGAAACTATCTCTCTCTCTCTTTCGCATGTTGCTTGGCTCCGAGTGTCGTGACCTCTATTGCATTGTTACACAGAATTTACAACGGCCCACCAGGTTTCTCTATCCTCGATACTTCTCCTCATCTCTTCAAGTGCATTGTAGACATGATTTAATAGATGTATCTGTTAGGAGTCTACCCTTTTTTCTTCTATCGTCGACTTTCCCCTGCCTTATTATGTGATGAAAAAATGATGTTAGTTTTCTCTGAATCGATGGGAACAGCCGGTCATTATTTTGGATCTTAAGATCGCTCAGAATAGATGCATTTGTCCTATGAGCTGTCCAGGAAATTTTGAGCATCCACCTGTAGCATGTAGTTTCGAAAGCGTCTATTTTTTTACGGCATGCTGCATTAATAGTCCATTTTTCGGCTCCGTATGTGGCTATTGGGAATATTAGTGAATTGACAAGCCTTTTTTAGTCACTTTATTTATTCTGAGATCTTTCCATACTTTGCTTAGGCTTATCATTGCAGTTTTGGCCATCGCCCCTTGTTAGAAATTCTGCTGGCTTTGCGGATAATTCTTTCACCATATATATTGAAGAGTAATGGAGACAGGATACAACCTGGCTCACCCCCTTTTCAACTTGAAATGGCTGAGACAGTTTTTTCTCAACTCTAACATAAGCGATGTTGTTGCTGTATAATTTGTGGATTAAGGAGACTAGGTGGTCTGCCATTCCCATTTCTTGAAAAATTCTCCATAAGTGATCCCACTGTACTGTGTCGAAGGCCTTTGTATAATCAAGGAAACAGAACACGGCAGGAATATTATATTCGTAGGACTTTTCTAGCATTGATTAGCTGTTCTCTTGTGCCTCTACCGGGTACAAAACCTGCATGTTCTTGTTTTTGGTGAAGCTATGTTGAAGAAGAGACTTAATTTTTGGCAAAAACATTTTTTTTTTAAAGTCTGGAGACTTTTATCCCATGTAATAATATATAATGTTTTTCATGAACTAGGGTTTATTTTTCGCGAACTAAGGGTTCTTTTTCCCGTGAACTAGCGACTCTAAATAGAAGTTGTAAATTTTGAATACTGAATTTTTTTTCAAGAATGCAATAATATTTCGCGTGAAAAATAGCAGGAAATAAAGTTACTTTTAACAATTTACAGTAGAAATTCTTTAGATATTTCGTTAGGAAGACTTTTATAAAGATTTATTTTGTATGATAAGAATTTTAATAAATTTCGTCACTCTCACTCTCAGGAAAAAGATTTATCTCAATAAATAAATTAGTGGAGTGCCCTAAATTTTATGTTTTGACATAATTAAAAATTAATTAACCACTAAACCCGTCCGGAAAAGGTCGTCGTCGGATAATTTAATAAAGAATTTTGGCGGGAAGAAAAAAAAACGACTTAATTCCCGCTGGGCGCATAAATTTTCATTTTCTGTTAGACCGGGTTAATGTCTCTGTCCAAAAAACGCGGCCCATTACTTCACCGAAATTACCGAGTTTAATTAAGGAAATTCTTTAATAAGCTCGAAAATGTTGAAAACTAAAAGACGATGACGGGCAAAATTTATAAAAACTTGTGGTTTTCTTTTGTTTTCGACGTTTTAGGGAGTGCTTAAAGGGTAGGCCCACTACTATTTGCTTCACTCGCTACTGAAATTATATTTTTCATGAAAAAAAACACCATCCGAGATTTTTACATTTCTCCGCGTTTCAGGTTGTTTAGGTCATGAAAAACATAGTTTCCAACTCCCGTCAGTCTTTTGCATGTTGGGCCAGTAACTCGCGAATGAACTATGATATCGACTTCAAACTTTTTAAGCGATATCACTCCAGAGAAAGAAGGTGAAACGGTAAAACTTTTTAGTTATCAGTGACAGACTTTTTTACTAAATTTAGGAAAATGTGAATTTATAATTGGATTCTGCATCACTTGCACCCAAGAAGATTGTCATTTGTTGTTTGGCGGGAAAGGGTGACCGCAAAATTAGCCCGTTTGTGCAATTAAAAATCTAGGACATATTTTTCCATTTTTTTATTTAGGGGTAATTACCTCCTATTTTGAGGGTTAAAAGGGTGAAAATAATTAAGTTTTTAACAGAAAATAAAAAAAAATGAAAAAGGTAAAAAAAAAATATTTATGATGTGTTACTCATGAAAATAGGTAAGTTTAATTATTTACATACCATATTATCTATCCAATACCGTATAGTCAATTAAAAAACCTAAAAATTAATTTGGGGATCCTGCCATACTCACAAACATGACCATCAAGACTAGGAAAAAATACAAAGAAATAGAAATTAAAATACTGAAAATATAGCGCTAAACTTATACGTCTGCCAAACTTATCGCTAAGCGATAACCATCCTCTAAAAGAGAGTTGTAATTTATGTTGGTGCTATTTTAACCTAAAAAAAAACCGGTCAAGTGCAAGTTGAACTTGCGCAATTAGTGTTCCGTACGTTGATTGCTTTTCAAATAAAAAATTTTGTTACAGAGGTATAAAATGATCAGTGACTTCACAAAACACACCCCAAATGAGTTTTCAACAAAGTTTGTTTCCAATCTTTACTGAAATCTGATGACCTTGAATTTTTTTTTTTTTATATATCAGATAAATACGTTGATTGTTTTTTTTTAAAATAAAAATTTTTGTTACGGAGATTTTTTATATATTAAAGGTAATGCACTCGTGATAATTTTCTTCAATCTACACCCGTGGAGAATATTCCACAATTTTTTCAAAATTTTTTGATAAGTACTTTTCGAGATAAGGCGGGGGGAGAGCGATTTTTCACGATTTTTAAAATAATATAAAGAAAAGTGCGCGCAAGTATTACATTATATATATATATTTTTTACTCGTGTTTTCACAAGCTTTTTTTGACACCACACTCGATTACCTAGTAAAAAAATTTTTTTTTTACTTCCGATTTCACCCCCCAAAACTAACCCTTAAGATCAAAATTTAACTTTCAAAACTACATGGCTTTGATGAGGCCATCAATTCCTATATTATTACCAAATTTCAACTTTCTATGACAAATAGTTTCGGAGAAAATCGGGTGTGACAGACAGACAGACAGACAAACAGACAGACACCGAAGTCATCTATAAGTGTTCCGTACGGGACACTAATAACTATTAGTTATGGGGAAAATCTTATTTATTTAACACTTTTAACTATTTTAACCCCCAAAATGGCGGGGTAGTTACCCCTAAATAAAAAAAATTAAAAATATGTCCTTCTAGATTTTTAATTAGCTTTAATTTAAGACCTTTTAAGTTAAGTTTGCTTTTTTTATCTCCAAGTTATGAAGGTTGCAAAAACGGACTAAAATTTACACTTTTTTGCGATTACTCGTTGAATTTTCTAAATTTTAAAATCCAGAAGTCACTCTATTTGTTAAAATACCGAAAACATTTATGAAAAAAAGTGTTTAAATTTGCTTTTTATGGTAGTATACAAAATTTTAGATCGATTGGATAAAAATCGTGTTTTGTCAGTTTTTGACCAGTAATAATTTAATTGAAAGGAGAGTTTTTTATATCTTGATTTCGAAATATATTGATTAGATTGATAGAAGAATTTTAAAATTGTTTGTTGATTCCAAGCCACGTTTTACTTCATTTACAACCAAGAATTAAATAACCGGTCAAGTGCAAGTTGAACTTGCGCAATTAGTGTTCCGCTTTTAAAATAAAAAATTTTGTTACGGTGGTATAAAATGATCAGTGACTTCACAAAACACACCCGAAATGAGTTTTCAACAAAGTTTGCTTCCAATCTTTACTGAAAACTGATGACCTTGAAATTTTTGTTTTTTTATATACCAGATAAATTATTAAAGGTAATGCACTCGTGATAATTTTCGTTCAATCTACACCCCGTGGAGAATATTCCAAAATTTTTTCAAAATTTTTTGATCAGTACTTTCGAGATAAGGTGGAGGGACAGCGATTTTTCGCTATTTTTAAAAATAATACAAAGAAAAAGTGTGCGCAAGTATTACATTATATATATATTTTTTACTCGTGTTTTCACAAGCTTTCATTTGACACCACACTCGATGACCTAGTAAAAAAATTTTTTTTTCACTTCCGATTTCATCCCTTCAAATCAACCCCTTAAGTCAAAATTTAACTTTCAAAACTACACGGTTCTGATGAGGCCATCAATTCCTATATTATTACCAAATTTCAACTTTCTATGACAAATAGTTTCGGAGAAAATCGGGTGTGACAGACAGACGGAGAAAATCGGGTGTGACAGACAGACAGACAGACACCGAAGTGTGAATGATTTTCGTAAAACCGCAATTGCTCCACACACAATTATTGAATATTTTTACTTTATAGTATGCAGTTCGCAGTTTTTAGCGTTGCCGTCCGAAACACTTATAAGATCACTTCCGTGTCTGTTTGTTCGTCTGTCTGTCTGTCCGTCTATCACACCCGATTGTCTCTGAAACTATTTGGCATAGAAAGTGAAATTCGCGACTAATCTAGGAATTGATTGGCTCATCAGAACTGTGTAGTTTTGAAAGTTAAATTTTGACTTAAAGTGTTAGTTTGTGACTGTCACTGTAAAATGAATCAATTTTACGCAGCAATTTCTACAGTCAGATACAAGAGTTTAACTACTGTGGAGGTGGAGTTTGAGAGACTGCTTGTTCTATACAGTGTTATATGAGCTTTTTAGGTTCCTTGGAGCCGAAAGCCCTGATTATTATGTTAGTTTTAACATACTTCAAACACCGAGGATTTTAATTCAATACGTAATATGATACGATCTTTCGCGGAATATATCTGCCTATGTATGTTCGTCCTAAAATATCTACAAAACTACTGGATAGACTTCAATAAGAGTTTTTTTGTTCAATCAAGTATTTTGGAGCCTGGGTCACATTATTTTCACTTCTTGAATGTTCTGTAAAATGTACAAAGATTTATACATTTTTTTAATTTTAAATTTTAACTTTCGTCATTGAATAAAGCAGCTGAGAATGAGTTGCGTTCTTTTTACCTCATGAAAATCACAACGTTCTTCTTCATCATCATTAGTTTATTCGCCATAGTCGCCTAATCCTGTATGCTCCCCAAGTTGTCGTCCATTGACCTGTTGTTGTTGTTTACCTCTGCATCTTTCGTGTCCTGTTTTTTATGTCGTCCATCCATTCAACCTACTGTGGCATGTACCTCTGCATCCTGTTATGTTTTTTAGGCCTGCGACAACCATACGCCAATTCCATCTTAATATATATATTCATTGCACTGCATCTGTTACTTTTGATCTTCTTCGTATCTCGATGTTAGGAATACGATCTTGGAGTCTAATATTTAGTATTCTCCTCTCCGTTGCTCTTTGGGTTACCTGGAATTTATATATTATACTTTTATTTGAAGCCCACGTTTCAGTGCCGTATGTTAATAGCGGCAGTAGATATTGAACGAAAACTCTGGCTTTTATTGTATTCAGGATTTAAACGTGGATTGTAACATTCCGAACGCAGACCAAGCTCACGAGACTCTTCTATCCAAGTCATGTTACGACCTATTAAATAATAACGTACAATAAGAGTCCTGAGAAATAGAAAAAAACCAATAAATGAGTATATACAAAATACAAACATTACGGTGGATGAATGGGAAAGATATTTCGAAAAACTCGATAGTAGTCCATCATCAGAAACCATTTCGGTAACACAGGAAATACAGCATGAAGATGAAAATATTGCCCAACCAAATAGGACCATTTCCTTGAATCAAATACAGCACATGGCAGCGAAACTAAAAAACAAAAAAGCTCCGGGCATAGACGAAATTAACAACGAAATGATCAAATATGGAGGTGATAAATTACTAGAAGAATTACAAATTTTCTTTAACAAAATACTCACAGCCAAGATTATACCATCCGAATGGAAAGAAAGCATCTTGATACCAATTTTCAAAAAAGGAGAAAGGACAGATCCAAAAAACTATCAAAGTATCAACTTAATGAGTGCAGTTCTAAAATTGTTCACTAAAATTTTACCAGAAGAAATAATGTTAACCGGAATCTGTGAAGAACAGCAAGGGTTCAGAAAGAACAGGTCTACTATGGACGCCATATTTATAATCCGCCAAATTACCGAAAAAGCCATAGAGTTTAATAAGATAGCCTTTATGTGTTTCATTGATCTTACCCAGGCATTCGATAGGGTACGGTTAACTGATGTCATAACCCTACTAAAAAAAAGGGAATTCACCCGAATATAATAAAAACTATCGAAGAGTTGAACATCAACAACCACGCATATGTAAGAGTGGCAAATAAATTAAGCGATAAAATACCTATGACAACCGGAATCAGACAAGGAGAGACCCTAAGCCAATCTTATTTAACATCATAATGGATGAAATAATAAACGAAGTAAAGAAAACTGGGAGAGGATATCAATTGGGAGACAAAGAAATAAAAATAATATGCTACGCCGATGATGCAGTAATCATATCAGATAAGAAAACAAAATCCCTTAAAATATCTAAAGAACCGAAAAGATGCAAACTCGCGATTTATGATCAGAGTGTAGAACAAGTGATGTCCTTCAGATATCTAGGGGCAAACATAACAAGCACCAGGAACCTTAAGGAGGAAGTAAAAACTCAAACAACAAAGGCATCATTAATATCAAGATACTTAAGAGATATAATTTGGAGAAAGAAATATATGAGCACCAGGAGCTAAGTAAGAATATACAAAACCTGCGAGACCGATCATGACGAACGCGATAGAAACCAGAGCGGAGAACACAATAACAAAACGACTCCTAAGAACAACAGAAATGCGAACGCTTAGATCGATAACAGGACATACCTTATTTGACCGGAAGAGATGTTGAAGAAATAAGGGAAATGTGCGAAATATAGAATGTGGTGAGATGGGCAACGAATAGGAGAAGAGAATGGAGAGACCATGTGGACAGAATGCCAAATGACCGGTTGGCTAAGGTTGCAAAAGAGAAGCGACGCTTGGAAGACCACCAATAAGATGGTATGAGAGCTGGTCTTCATCATCGCAGTTGTTTCTGGGACACCTTTGAAGTGAACACAGGACATGGTCCTAACGTAGGAACAAGAAGAAGAAGAAGAAGAGTCCTGAAAGTACCATCTTTTTCTATCCTTTTTTCCATCTTGGTATATAGGCCTCCCTTAACTGTTACCAATTTGCTTTGTTCTGGGCCAGCCTCTACCGCACAAACTCTGCATGCTTTACTTTGTCGTTCTGCATCTTTTTTCTGCGTATGGTCATCATTTTCAAATTTGGTTTCTCATCCTTGGTTTTGGAGACGTTCAATATATTTCATTTTAGTTTAGCTGAGACATCCCTTTTTATCTCAATTGAATGCCTTAAATATGTCCTCCATAGCCAGAGTAAACAATTTAGGGGAGATTGTATTGTCCAGGCTCACTCCTCTTTTAGTCTTGATACGTTCGGTCTTAAGCTCATTATCCACTTGCACGATAACTGTTGCATCTTGATAGAGGTTATGTATCAAGTCTAAATATCGAGACTCGATTCTGCTGTTTACTAGTGCGTTTTCCATAGTTCAACAGTGTTAAAAGCTTTCTCGCTATCTATGAACGGTGCAATTAGTCACAATTAAAATGATTTCTAACGTGAGTTTTCCTTTTTATTATCGACGCTTTCAACCACATATTTATCCTGCAGTTCTCCGGGATGACCCTCCAATGTCCGTCGAACATACCGTTGTCCGGATTATAGTAGGTACCTTATTAAAACTGGCGAGGTGCAAAATTGACCCTTTATATTGAGCTCTTTGAGCCTTTAACGTCCTATCTAATTGTTCCCGCATTCACGGCAGCTGATATTGGATGTTGCCAGAATGTGGAAAACGATGTTAAATTCAGTTTCCTTTATGAGTGTTAGTTACGAATTACGAATTTACTGCATGCTATAAACATATCTTCCTAGTATAATTTAGTGGAAACGGACAGTCTTAATTTTAACTATTATATCCCTATAATTGATACAATAACATTTTCGTTTCCAGAGTTTATTTCTAGACATTACCATAAACTATAGCTTTTGTCAAGTATATTAATTAGAAAATCCAGTACTGCTCTCCTCTAAAGATGACATAGGCAATGTTTAAGTATTTTTGCTGGATTAATAATAAAGCATGAATTGTATCATATCTCACAATTGAAGCGAAGAATGGGACATTAATAGGGTGAAAGTTGGAAAAAAATCGATTTTTTACATAATTGAAAAGCTTACATCTTCTAGAATATCCTTTTCAAATGTTATCTTGAAGTTTTTAAAAATAAAGGAGTTACAGTGCGCATTTTCTATTGACCGGTCCGAGGTATGAAACCCTCGGGTGGAATACCTGGTCGTGTAATGCTTTATCGGCAGCTGAAAACATGTTTCTATGAAAGAACACTATTTCTAAAGATAAATACAGTCGGCCAAGTAAAAACGTGTAGCCCATTGTTCATTAAAAACTGTATTTATTTCAAAGTTTTTTACATCAATCGGCAGTAACGGATTGTCATTAAAATGCTAGTGATTCCGTAGTTCGTCACATCAACGTCAATGGTCGCCTGGCATCTTCGGGACATAACTTCGACGGGGTTTCTCGCGTATTCTTTGGGCAAAGATTTCCAAATTCTCCGAATTTGCCGTGACAGCTGCTTCACTGTGTACACCTTTTTACTACGAAGCTTCTGATTGATGTATGACCTCATGTTTTCGATTGGGTTTGCATCGGATGATTGAGATGGCCAATCCGGAGATGAGTGCGAAGCGTTTCATACGATTTGTCCAAAACTTTCTGCTTTAGTTTTTGCGCCCTTTCGCGCAAATTTAATTGAGGATTTCGGTCAAACACGTTAATAATCATTTTTTTCGTTCTTCTCCGACACTTTCCTCTCAAACCACGTTCCGGTAAGTCATCAATATTTTTTAACTGAGAGTATTGTTTCACCCACTTGCTAACGAATGCCCTCGACTTGCCCATATACTTAGCAGCCGCTGCAGGCGTCATTTTTGTATCATTCATGTTCAATAATGTACTATTTAATCTATAATATATATTATAAAAGGTAACGTCTCTCTGCCTGTCTGTCCGTTAGTGCGCTTATCACTGGAGACCCACTTATCTGATTTACGTGCTTTTTTTTTAAAACATACATATGTTCTCTGGTTAGGTTATCGACTATATTTTATTACGTTAGGTCATATAAGGAATAAGCAGTGACGATAATAGTGAATCAAGTCGGAAAAAAGTTTGCCGCTAGCGCGTTCTGTTGCAATACACTGCCTAAACCATTAAATATGGAACAGTAAAGAATATCTATATTATATGTAAAATGCAATGTCTCTCTGTCTGTCTGTCCGTTAGTGCGTTTATCACTGGAGAACCACTTATCCGATTTACGTACTTTTTTTTTAAACATACATATGTTCTCTGACCAGGTTATCTATAATATATGTAGAATGCAACGTCAATCTTTCTGTCCATAGGTCTGTCCGTATTTTTTTTTTAATTCATACATATGTTCTCTGGCCAGGTTATATAATAATAATAATGATTTATATAACATATATAAAACGCAACGTCTCTCTGTCTGTCTGTCTGTCCGTTAGTGTGCTTATCATTCGAGAACCACTTATCCGATTTACGTGTTTTTTTTTTTTTAAATTCTTAACTTAATATTTATCAAAAAAAATCTATAATATATAAAATGCAACGTCTCTCTGGAATAAGCAATGGCGATGATAGTGAATCAAGTCCACGCGTACGCAGCCGCGGGCACGGCTAGTACTACATGGAATGAATATTTTTTACGGATTGTAAATTATAGGCGACACGTTTTTACTTGACCGACTGAAGAATTCTAAACTGGCTTGTTGTCAACTCTAACAATGCAGTTTTCGCTTAGTTTTTGTGCTGTCGCATGACGTTCCGGTAACGATCACTATCTTGAGATTGTTACTGTTATTCGTTGGGATCTTGTATTAAAATTTATAATTTCGACGTACTCTCAAATCGAGAAGGTAGTATACAACACGCTAACATGAGAGACGGCTGAGAGAAAATTACATCATCGTCGCTCGCCATCAAGATAGTACGATCCAAAAATGGTCATTTCACCATATAAAATCAATAAATTTAGTTTGGTTTTGATAAAATAAGAGGGAATTTGCAAAAGGCAGACACCGTTAATACCAGAGGACGAAGATGGATCCGCTTTTTCCAGACCAAAAACGGTCGTTTTTCGAGTTTTTGAACTCGAACGAAAAAAATTCGTATTTGCAGTCCATAGGTTGCTATTTTCTTAGTTATTTTGTGTATGAGCAAGTCCTAGTTACTCTTTTGATCTCTTAGGAGTAGGAAAAAGTCGTACAGTTGCAGTAGCTAAAAATGCAACTGCAGCAAATCGCTGATGATATCCATCGACAACGAGAAAACAGCAGGGCTCTTGGAAAGGTTGTCCAAAAGTGAACTCCATTGAAGAAAGCGAAAGTTGAAACTCCGGTCGGTCTTCGCAACCGGGAGGGATAGAAACCTAAGATTAATGGGAGTGAAGCTAGCCGACCAATTTGTTAAGTAAAACCGATATGCTACCCCAAGCGTAAAATTTGCTAAGCTGTAGCAAACTTAGATTATTTCTAGTCTTTATTCATATTGCTCGAGACGAAGGATAGAAATACTAAAATATTTTACAAGAACTCCTGGTGGAAACCGGTATGGTGCGTTCATTTTCTTTAAGAGACGATTACATGTTTAGTAACGACATACTTGCAAGAAAATCAAGGATTGTCAACTTTGAATTGGACACCCAGATGTCTCGTTTTTGATGCCTATTTCATCAGGTAAATAGAAAACAATATAAACATAAGCGACGAGCAACAAGAGTTCCGCCAAAACAGATCAACCACAGACGATATCTTTGCAATAAGGCAAATAAGAGAAAAAACTATAGAATACTAGAAACCAGCATTTTTTTGTTTCATCGACTTAAGGAAAGCATTCGACAGAGCCAGGTTGAAAGATACTAATTCCGTACCTAATACCACAAATAATCCAAAAACTCAATCACACACAACAAGAATAAGAAGTAATAACGAATTAACAAAGGAAATAAATATAAAAGTAGGAATAAAACCGGGAGATGGCTTAAGCCCATTACTATTCTACATAATAATGGAGAAAATCATTGAAGAAGTAAAAGTAGTCAACGATGGATACGAACTAGGAGATAAATAAAGATACTGGGATACTGGGATATGCAGATGATATTATTCTAATATCACAATCGGGGCACGGCCTACACAGACTGTTCTATAAGCAGAAAGATACAACATGGAAATCAATACCGACAAAACAAAATGCATCACAATAGCTAAAGAACCAGTAAGGTGTAAATTAGAAATAAATGGAAAATTAATAGAGCAAGTAATGAAATTCCCATATCTTGGAGTATTAATTACTAGCTACGGAGATATAACAGAAGAAGTGAGACAACAAACAAATAAAGCAGCAGCAATATCAGGGGCCCTCAGAGATGTAGTTTAGAAAAATAAAGATCTAAGTGTAGAAGCAAAAACAAGAATATATAGAACTTGCGTTAGACCCATACTAGCTTATAGCATAGAAACACGGGCAGACACAAACAAAACCAAACAGCTACTAAGAACAAATGAAATGAAAATACTGAGAGCAATAACAGGAAAAAGTTTATTAGACAGAGTGAGTAACAACATCATAAGAGAACAATGCAAGGTAGAGGATATAGCCAGATGGGGAAGAAAGAGAAGAAGAGAGTGGCGTGAACATGTACAAAAGATAGAAAATACGAGAATGATAAACATATGTGTGAACAAAAAACCACATGAAACAAGACCAAAAGGACGACCACCAAAGAGATGGAGAGACAGCTGGACATCCGAAATACAAGAGGCTAAATAACGAAGTAGAAAAAGTAAGTAAGTAAGTAATTCTGGCTAATTTGGCAACGAGGCCGAATCTCCGATTTAGTTTTGAACTGCAATTGTAATTATGAGTACTTGAGATTTTAATTACCACGAGGCAAAAAGTACGCAGCGATCCCTAGCGAGATTAAAAACATTTAGACCGAACGTTACTGCATTATGGTTCAGGTGGAATAATTAAAATTGGATTTGTAGACGTGTCATATGAAAATGCAGTTAGCCGTGGTGGAGTTTTTGTAATTAAAAACAGTATAATTAAATGAATACTAATCTGGATAGTCGTATCTGAAAATTAATTGGTCGTTATGGCAAAACTAAAATCTTTTTACAAGTGGGAACAAATTTTAGACGCAGGACTGAGTTTCGACTTGATACAAAATATGTCAACAAAACAGCTACGACTGGTCGAAGGGAGACGCAGACTCGGAAGTAGACCAATAACAATCGAAGTAACAGATATGTACGTCATCATCACCATCATAATCAAGTCTCCGTTTGTTTACATCTAAACCAGTGATTCCCAAAGTGGTTCAGGTGGACCTCCAGGGGTCCACGGGAGACTCGACGGGGGTCTACGTTGGCGTTAAAAAAAAGTAGGGGTTCACAAGTTGTAAGTGGGGCTCCACGAAAATTTATCTGGTTTCGATAGTAAAGAACAAAAATGTTGTTGTGATTTTTGTCAGGCTGTATTTCGGTGAAAAATGGTCGTATTGAGACTTTAAAAAAAAGCATTTTGAAGCTTTAAGATTCTAATTTTCAGATTTTTTGGCTAAAATTTTTTAGGAGCTACGGTTCTCATGCAATCCTAACAGATAGCGCGAAAAAATAATATTGCAAATATTGTGCTTTTTTTTTGGTCCACGGGCTTGAAAAAAATTTTTTCAGTTAGGCCGGCATATGGGTCAGATAGCCTGTCTATTTACCATTAATTTCCTTGTTTTAAAACCTCCCTTAATTTTTTTGAGTAGTGTATTTTAAGAAGGTCAGCGACTGTTACTTGTAAAAACTTGCATACAGTAATACCCCGCTTTACGCGAGGGATACGTTCCGAAAAAAATCGCGTTAACTGAAATTCGCGTATATCGAGGTTTATGATTAAACATAGTCAAAATTTAATACAAAAAAATACAAATCATTTTAATCAATCACTTTAATTCTAAGAACACTTTATGCAATACATACTCTTATTTTTTACGGAAAAATACATCTATTGTCTTTTGGGTAACGTTTTGTTTACGTTCTTGTAAAATACGTTCATAACACCCAACACTGTTTTTAATTGTTTGACACACGGTCAAGACACGGTCATCATTATTGTCTATACTCTGCAATATGTCCAAACCTGAATAAATTTTTGAAAGTGCATTTTGTATTTCCCCTGAAGATAAAACTTTCTCTTCTACTTGTTCTTCCTCATCGTAGATAGGATTATTCTGTAACTCGATCAGATCTTCATTGCTAATAGGATCGTCGTGCGTTGCTACAAGTTCTACGAGATCTTCTACCGTGACATCTTCAAGTTCAGACCCCTCAATCATTGCAGCAATGTCTTCAAGCACTTGTCTCTGCATCTGGACAATTCTTCTAGGTGCTTCCACTACATCTGGCCAAAGATTACGCCACACCCCATTCATACAACTCATTTTAACTTCCTTCCAAGCCTCTTCTATGTTGTGAATAGACTTCATAATGTTGTATGACTTCCACCACTCTCGCATAGACTGTCTTCCTTCCCCGTCAGTTTCATGAATTAGTTGGCTAAAAGTGCGGCGATGGTAATAAGCTTTGAAGTTTGCTATTGCTCCCTGGTCCATAGGTTGTAATATTGACGTAGTGTTTGGTGGAAGGAACTTTACGTACACTTTTAAGTCTCTGGGCGTATCAAGTGAGGTTGGATGTCCTGGGGCATTGTCTAAGAGTAATATAACTTTAGGTTCAAGCCCATTTCTGTCACAGTATGATTTGACTGATGGGCAAAAACTATTAGAATACCATTCTTGAAAAATTTCCCGTGTAACCCACGCCTTTCTGTTTGATCGCCACACAACTGGTAGACTTGTCTTGTCTGTGCCTCGCATTGCACGGGGTGTTTCTGAATGGTACACTAGTAAAGGTTTCAGTTTGAAATCACCAGTGGCATTACCACCCAGCAGAAGTGTTAGTCGATCTTTCGCAGCTTTGAAACCACTGGCTTGACGTTCTTCCTTAGAAATGAATGTTCGAGATGGCATTTTTTTCCAGTAAAGTGCGGTCTCATCAACATTGAAGATGAGACAAGCAGGAATTTTCTCTCGTCTAACGAAGTCTTGAAACTTGTCTGGAAACTCAGCTGCAGCTTGAATGTCCGCGCTGGCCGCCTCGCCTGTTATGTGGATATTGTGAAGATTAGAACGCTGCTTGAACCGATGGAACCAGCCTCTGCTGGCAGCAAAAGTCGGAGTGGCACTCCCTTCTCCTTCTTTTGTTTTCAGCATCTCATACAAAGATTTTGCTTTTGTGCATATGAGATCTTGACTTAGTGGTGTGTTCTTCTTATTCAAATCTTCGATCCAGACTGACAGTAATTTCTCCATTCTTTCTAAGATAGATGATCTCGAACGAGAAAGTTTTGTTGCACTTATAGGTGTTGAACCTTCGCTGGAGATTTTAATTTTTTCCCGATTTTTATAAATCGTTCTCACAGTCGATTCTGAGAGTCCAAAATCTCTCCCAACAATTGTTGCTTTGCCTCCATTTTCCATTCTTCTTAACACTTTCATCTTCAATTCCAAAGTGACGCTTTTACGCTCTTTTTTCTTTACAGGCGGCATTTTTAACGTAGGGTTAAATTATGTATGTATGTATCTCCAATAAATATTAAAACAAAACTGCCAGCCGACCGAACTAACATTACGGAACAAATGAACACACGAAACGAACGAGGAAATCCCCATAGAACAAAGTCGAAGGACAGGGAATTCCCAATTCTTCAAAGAGAATATTCAGAGAAAGCGGGGATCCCCCCGCGACCATAGAGAAGTTAATGACTACATGAGCGCGAAATTTGAAATTCGCGTTATAGTGAAACCGCGCGTAACGGGGTCGCGCTAAGCGGGGTATTACTGTATTCGATATTTAGTACAACGCGCGTCGAGACTTGCAAAGCGCCGCCCGCCCGCCCGCAACGCAACCCGTTCAGACGTGCAAAGGGACGAAATACGACTTGTGCTGTGCTTGCAATCTTGCATGAACTTGTTTGATTCTTCACCAATATAAATACGAAAGCCAAGGACAAACGTTACTCATTTGTGTCCGGAATTTTGAAAAGAAAAGTGTGAGTGAATCGATGTCAGTGTTTGCCAGTGCCGGAAAAAGTAAGTACCTGCCTATTTGTTATTCATATTTTTATTTTATATTGTAATAATATTATATTTGTTATGTTTGCGTGTAGTAGGTACGTAATAAAAATTAAATACTGAACAGGGCCATTATTCGATACTTCTATAAAAGAACAGAAAGCCTAGAAAGATTGAACTTTTAGTACTTTTTATTATAAAATTATTTATTTACCCGACTGTGGTGATTCACTCAAGGAGAGATATATGATTGACCTGCATGTTTATACATATTTCAGTGCCCTCGTAGTTGCTAATGCGTACACACACAAAAATTGTGTATTTTGGTGTGAAGAACATTTCGTCTGAAGATTGCATTGAGAAATTCCCAATAATTTACGAGATATAGCCGTGCAAAACCAAAGCTCGAGCAAAAAAATTGATGATGACAAAAAAAAATTCGAACTAAACTATCAAAACCCAAATAGGGTTTTGCTAGTTTGGGTGGGCACTTCCAGAAACTGAAGTCAGAATTTAGTTTAGATTTTATGTGTTGCACTGTGTTATTAAGCGATGCTCTCGCTCTTTCTATTCTCACATGTATTTCTGTTGCCTGGTCCTATCCTGAGTTAATTATTGTTCCCAAATAGGTATAAGATTCTACGTGTTCAATCCTCTGGTGGTTTAGTATTAATTGTCTTGCTGGTTGTTGATTTTTACTTATAAGCATCCATTTGGTTTTCGTGAGGTTTAGGCTTAGCCCATAATCTTCACTTGTTTTTTTATAACCTTTCCATCAGGTTATTTAGCTCATCTATGCTGCTACCGAGTACTACTGTATCGTCAGCATATCTCATGTTATTAAGGGTTTCTCCATTTACCTTTATGTCTTCAGTATTTTCTTCTAGCGCTATCTTGAATACTTCTTTGGAGTAGATGTCAAAGAGGAGGGGAGACAAAATGCAACCCTGGCGTACACTGTAACATTCATTTTTTCCTAGATTTTGAGAGTATGTAATGTTACTGATTTTTCGCTTTATATTGTACTTCTTTTCATCTTTGTATCGAGCAGTGTATTTCGCAGACCGCTCGTGGTACAAGGTGCAGTGCGGGTTTCCGACCGAATCTATCGAATTCATAGTACGCCGGGATTGGTCAAATGTTTGTTTCCGGAGTTTGGTTCCGGCGTCGCCATTTTAGAGACGTAGTTCTCACGGCTTATTTAAGGGTCCGGAGAGCGCGGATCTTGGCTTACTTCCAACAAGCCGCAGTAGAGGCTTAC
The DNA here is from genome assembly GCA_019049505.1 of Pachyrhynchus sulphureomaculatus. Lineage (NCBI taxonomy): Eukaryota > Metazoa > Arthropoda > Insecta > Coleoptera > Curculionidae > Pachyrhynchus > Pachyrhynchus sulphureomaculatus. The sequence continues at coordinate 104,948,254 of CM032452.1, forward strand.
TTCCACCAAGCCGCCGTGAAGGCTTATTTCCAACTAGCCGCCGAGAGGCTTTTTACGACGAAGCCGCAGCCAGGCTTTGCCCATCAAGCCGCAGTAGAGGCTTCTGGCAATATTTACGAGAGCCAAATTAAGTACGAGTTTTCAACGTAAAGCCGTAGTGGGCTTTGTGTGTTTTTTCTACATGGAGTAGCCGAAGTAGGTTCTTCTCATCGTGAAGCCATACTGGAAAATAAGTGATGGAATGTGTGAAATCGGTTTTGTGTTCAATTGAAGGCCTAGAAGCCCGTAGGAAAACCGTAAGTCACCAGAACATACATCAGTAGATCTATTTCCCGCAAATAAGTGTTTTAACAGCAATTTGAACTGATAAATCGTGAAGTGAATATCACGACTCTTCGATTTCGGGTGTAGTAAAGTTTTAGAAATAAGACGCCTGATTTAGGAACTCTACTAATAATAACTACTTGTTAGGCTAGAATTTTTGTAATTCCTAAAACTGCAAGGGTTGGAACTTTTATTTTAAAATCATGAATAAATTTTCTTTTTGTTGATTAAAGCTAGTGTTTCACTGTACACCTATCTTTCTTTTCAGGATAAGAAGGGTTGTACCAAACTGATTCTTTTTTTTAACTGTATAACACTTCAGTGTTTTTTCATTTTTTTAGCTGAAGTTAGATCCTTTCTATTTTAAAATGAATGGTGCCCAAAAAAAAAAATGGTACAACTAAAGTTTTTAATCATAAAAAAATAATTCCAAAAAGACGTACAACAATTGTCTCTTACCCATATTTCTCTACCAAGGAAAACTGAGCTAGTGTTTGTTTAATTTCTTTAGTTCTTTTAAAATCATTATTCACTCAATACCTTCTCAGAAATTAAAGCGGGGCTGCAAGAAAATTGCGCTCAAGCGTGGGACAAACAACTTTTCACAGGGTACAAAAAAAGATGCCTCCTGCCTGAGGGCAAGTTCCCAAGTTACAACACCTTTCTTGATATCAATATTCTTGATTAACGCAGACCCTACTTTCAATCTAGCCGACTCACCCTAGTAGAGATTCGCTATAGTCCGGATGTCTTTGGAATCGATTCCGATCTGACGGAGTATTTCTAGCAGTTAATCGTGCTTAACATTATCAAAAGCTTTAGTGTAATCTATGAGACACAGATATACATCTTTATTCATGTTTCTACAGCGCTGAATAAGAACCTGTAAGCTGAAAAGCGCTTCTCTTGTGCCAAAGGCATTTTGATATCCGAACTGTGTATCTCCGATGTTTTCTTCACATTTTTTTGCAAATTATATTGTATATAATCTTGATGAATGCCTTGGTAATGTGTTATCATCATGGCTTATCATTCGATGTTGATCACAACATTTTGCGTTCGGTTTCTTCGGTATGGCCACAAAGGTTGACTGTAGCCAGTCCTCAGGAAATTCCCCGCTGTTGTATATATTATTGAAAAGCGTGGTGAGGGTGTCGAGAAACTGGCTGTTTATTTTGCACAAGATTCTCAGAATTTTGTCGTGAATGCTATCGTTTCCTGGTGTTTTATTTTTTAAGAGTTAAGTTAGACTTCTCCACTCCGCTTTTAGAATAGGAGGGCCCGCATCATTATCAACTTTCAGTGAACACCCACTAGGACGGACAGCGTCAAACAGATGCTCTATATAAGCCTCCCAAATAGAAAAGATCAGAAACCCAATTTATCCAGGTTAGTTTAGAATTATCTTTCAATATGAGGTAAATACGTAAAAAATTCCGAATTTCTTATATGTTCAGCCACCCAGAAAAGGTCAGTTTTTAATTAAAGTTGTCGCCAGCTTTTTCCGTACTCCAGAGTAAAATGTTTACCAAGTTATTAGGACATTTTGTAGCCGAAAGCATGAACGGCATAGCGGTAGTTTTATCACACTTTCTGTGCAATTCCGGTGTTCGCCTCCGAACTTGGAATTACCCCAATAAAAGGCGTCGTTACGCTAATACTGGTAATCGAAAAACAGGAAAACTTTCGAATTGGCTAAATGGAAGCCTCATCGATTTGCTTTTCAAATTTACATAGTCATTTAAAGGGCGAAAAGAAGACCACGTTTGGGAGTAATAACAGTCTTCTTGTTGCGTACTTGCAAACTGCTTTATGCTAAATTTCATTACATTTCATACATCATGAGGTTCTCAACTCAATACAATAATGTTCGCACATTAATCGCGAATCTATATACTCGCACCAACATTTCCACAAATTACCTCTTAACATATAACACTGGTCAACACAAGTCTTGTTTCCTTTATTTTTTTTTCTGTTATTGGGTATTTCTATGGCCCTAACTATGAAAAAAATACTGGGAGATTGCTAACAGCTTTACCTTTTGAAATATACAGTTTTATTATTTTGGCAAAAAAATACAAAAAAATAATACATTATGTTAACAAAATTTCTATTGAACACTAGCAAGTGATCTTTTATAAGATTTCCTTGAATGAACGACTTTAGGTAGATCTCGTTGCAAACTCCAGCAGTAGTCTGCCATCATATGTGAGTCCCACCGCCCCTGATAACGCTCTTCCATTGTCCGAAGATCCTGATGAAATCTTTCACCCTGCTCCTCACTAAAATCACCCAGATTTTGTGGAAATCGGTCTAAATGCGAGAGCAGGAAGTGGATTTTTATGCTCATGTTGCACCCTAGCTCTTGCAAGTTCGATAGCTTGCACTCCACAAGCTCGACATGGTCGTCAGATTTCTTTTTGCCTAGGAAGCTACTCATAACCAAAACAAATGAATTCCAAGCTTTGAATTCGACTTCAGTCATTGATTTGACAAAATTAGGATCTTTCACGAGTTGCGTAATCTGTGGCCCATCAAAAATACCAGCTTTCAATTTTTCTGAACTTAATCCTGGAAACTTGCGTGAAAGAAAATTAAAACATTCGCTACTTTTGTCAAGCGCCTTCACAAACTGTTTCATTATGCCGAGTTTAATATGAAGTGGTGGAAGTATGATGCGGTCTCGGCTAACTAAAGGCACGTTTATAACATTTTTTGTACCAACTTTTTAGCTCTTCCCGCACTGGCCAAACTTTTTGTGACCAATGGTGTTGTTTGTCACGACTATCCCAGAGACACATGAAACAAGGGAACTTTGTGTACCCCCCTTGTTGACCTAAAAGAAAGTTAACCATTTTCAGATCAACACAAATGACCCATTTGTGGTCTTGATACTTAATTTTTTCCATAACCTTAGAAACATTTATGTATTCTTCTTTTAAAGTCGTCGAATGTGCAATAGGTATAGATCCGTACTTGTTACCGTTATGAAGCAAAACACACTTTAAACTTCTTTTGCTGCTGTCTATGAAAAGACGCCAATCACTAGGTTGGTACTGCTTTAATCCCATCTGCTGCAAAATACCACCAACATCGTTACAAAAAACTAAATCCTTCTCTTGAGAAAAATACGGTAATAGATTTTTTTTCTCGGGTACGATAAAACGTAATGTTGGTTTCCGGAGTAAGCAAATTTTTTTCTTTTAAACGAGATGCTAAAATTTCAGAAGCTTCTTTTGGTAAGTTCAGATCTCTTACTAAGTCATTTAGTTCTTTCTGATTAAATGGTTGAGGTTCTGAAAGGCTACATTTGTAGTCTGAATCAGAGTCTTCACTTGATGTATTTCGTTCGGGTTCACAGAGATTTGGATCATCAGAAGATTTAGATGTGCTGGGTTGTACCTCTTGTGATTTTAATTGAGGTCGTTGAGCAGAAGATAAGTTAGGATATGACCACTTACTTCGATTTCCAGGGTTAATTCCGTTTATTTTCACAACGCAGAAGTAGCAATCGTCATGATGGTTTCGAGGTTCTCGCCAAATCATGGGTGTTACGAACATTATTGCATCTCTTTTTCCACTGGACCATAACCGTAGACATACCACACATTTCTGGCATACAATATGAGGAACCCATGGCTTGTCCTGATTACACAATTTTATTTTAAAGTATTGATGATACGCAGTTTTCACAAAGTCCGATATAGGTTTTCGATATTTTGCAAATATATATTCACCACAAATATAGCAAAAACAATCGGGATTAAGCACACAACATCTTCTTGACGAAGCCATATCTAAAACAACAACAAAATATATTTTAGTGTTCAATAAAAAACGAAAATCCAAGTAAAAATAGTAAATGAGGGTAGTTAGCTATAACTCAAAAACAAAAGCTGTTAGAGAAAAATTGTTGCCTTATTTAAAAAATACGCGTCAATTTGAGATAGAAACAAAAAAAAATCACAGGAAACAAGCAATTTTCTTTTTTTTTTTGTTGACCAGTGTAATACTTGATCCCTCTCATTCTGATAGAAGCAGGAGAATAGAATTTCGAGTTATAAGAAGAATCAGAACTAGAATTGTTTTTAGTCATCTTCAATAACTCAGTAATTCAAATGATGTCTACACATGAGCAATCTATTACTGATTTAAATCAATAAGTTGAAAAATTGTATACTACATGGTCGCCCAGAACATATAATGATGTGGTTGATTATTATTCACAAAGTATAGACCTTTGTGCGAAATATTTCAAAACTCTAAATATTCTAGAATTTGTGAAGGAATTGAACAAAGGTGGTTTTCATAAAGAAACTGTAATTTTAAAAGATTATATACAAGATCCTACAAAACTAAATCATATTAGAGAAGCTGAAGAAAAACTTTATGAAATTGAATAAATTTTTCATAATGGAGGAATCAGTAAAGGAAATATATGAAGAGTTAATTATGTCAGAGGCTTGTTCTCGTTAATATCGAGATGTATGAGGTGATCCTGAAGCACAAGACTGGACACTATATTTTGAACTTACAGATCATATTAAGCTTTATCAAAATGCCGCTCAAGCATGTCGTAATTTCCTGAAAACAAAATACTTAAAAAAAATTATTGCTAGAGCTTAGATTATTATAATTATATGGAAATATTATATTAATTGAAAAATGTTTAAATGAAAAGGAGAGGGATTAAGGTTATAGACAAGGCGAAATCGGCGCCATCGTTGGAAAAAATTTTCTAATTGAATTTTTTTTCATAACCTTCTCCAGGAGATGCCCCTGAAAGAGGATCAACATGTTGCCGGGCGGTAACCTGGTCCGAATTTGTTTAAACAAATTTTTTTTAAACAAAGTCCAAAAATTGAAATTTTCGCCCCGGAACAAGTTTTTTTAGGTAAATTGGACCATTTTGAACAAAAAATGTCTCTTGTGAATTTTCTCTAAAATGCGCCGTTTTCGAGATATCGGCGATTTTAGGTGCGAGAAAACGCGAAAATGGCCACTTTCACCTCCCAATATCGGGGTCAAAAATTAAAATTTTCAATGTTGCCAAGTGTCCAAATTAAAGTTTGAGATCTCCTCTACAAATTACCGTAGGAAATATTGCAATATCTTCATTTTTAAATATTGTTTTTTAACAGTTAACAAATTGCGTTCGAGCGCCCGCGGCTGCATCGAAACTGTATACATAGATATATACGCAACGCCCGTACGTAGGCGCACGGAAACTGTATACGCACTGCGATGCTCTATAAAGCTTTGTTTCTTGATTTCTTATTAAAATTAATATATTTGAAAAGTATGTAAAAAATATTTATTTATTAAAGAGTAATTGTTATATCAAATTTAATTATTATAACAAATGAATATAAATAAAAATTCAATATTCGATTAGGATGGTAGAAGAATTAAAACAATTTTATGAAATATAACTTATATATATTTAATAGAATTTTCGCAAATATTTAAATTACACCCACACATGAGTATACAACTTACGTTGTTGCTTTTGCAATTACATGCATTAGTTTTACAATTTTTTGTACATTTACATTGCCTAATTAACGAATCTGGTATCGAATTTTTTAACATGAATTTGGGTAACAATTCACCTGTTTCTATAGTGTAACCAAATTCTGTTGCATCTAAATGTCGATACCGAGAATACAATGACATTTTCCATATGTACGTTTGTAGTGAAGCTCGTGAAATGTGCAATTTTAAAGCATCGGATGTACATGGAATTTTTCCAAAATTAATACCCATTCCACAAGAACGTTCTAAAATTATTTGTCTAGCATTATCTGCTGTTTCTCCAGCTTTATTCAAAATTTTCAAATACAATTTTTCTAATGCATTGAATTCCATGGCATTTAATTGTAAGCCAGTACCAAGTGGGGTTAATGCATTTTGAGTATCTAAATCAAAGACTAAATCTAAAGCTTTATTTTTAGTACCTACTTTACTAGTAGTATCACAGCCTGTAAACGCATGTAAAGCAGGCACATTTAATTCGTTTAATAGAAAAAGACATAATTACACATGTACATACTTGTAAGGGCGGAAAAAGAAATGAATAAACTATTAAAGTGTCCGACTCTTATTTAAGCAATAGCATGTTTGAACTTTTGCATGATACTTCACGTTACAGCGAGTTGCAGCGCGTATACAGTTCCGCGCGCCTACGTACGGGCGTTGCGTATATATCTATGTATACAGTTTCGATGCGGCCGCGGGCGCTCGAACGCAATTTGTTAACTGTTAAAAAACAATGTTTAAAAATAAAGATATTGCAATATTTCCTACGGTAATTTGTAGAAGAGATCTCAAACTTTAATTTGGACACTTGGCAACATTGAAAATTTTAATTTTTGACCCCAATATTGGGAGGTGAAAGTGGCCATTTTCGCGTTTTCTCGCACCTAAAATCGCCGATATCTCGAAAACGGCGCATTTTAGAGAAAATTCACAAGAGACATTTTTTGTTCAAAATGGTCCAATTTACCTAAAAAAACTTGTTCCGGAGCGAAAATTTTAATTTTTGGACTTTGTTTAAAAAAAATTTGTTTAAACAAAATTCGGACCAGGTTACCGCCCGGCAACATGTTGATCCTCTTTCAGGGGCATCTCCTGGAGAAGGTTATGAAAAAAAATTCAATTAGAAAATTTTTTCCAACGATGGCGCCGATTTCGCCTTGTCTATTATAAAATATCCCAAAACATTAAACGTGTTTAGTTATACTAAAATTACTTACCGATGAAACTGAAAAATTAATTACTATGGAAGAAATAACTAAATCAGATCATTTGGCTGAAACAGCAGAAGAGATGGAAATGGAGAAAATATCTGAATTGGAAAAATAGTGAGAAATATAAGTGGAATATGTTTAGAGAATTGCTGCTAGACGAGAACCCCGAGCTCAAGAATTCAACATTAATTTAAGCGAATATATTACGAAGATGGAAGGTGTGATTTTAAAGCATCTAGAGTTTTTAAGGACTAATGATAGATGGACGCGAAGAATAATAGAATGGAGACCACGAGAAAACCAACGAAGTAGAGGAAGACCTAAAACGCGATGGGTAGACGATGTAAAGGGATTGACGGGACATAGCTGGATGGGGAGAACACATGACAGGAAAGAACTATGGGAGGCTTACACTCGACGATGGGTGGAATGAGCTGCGAATGATGATGGTATACAGTGTGACAATTTAAGTTCGCATCATATGGTATTTTTTTTAAATAATCACTATGACATTTTCGTAAAAATTTTTGAAAAAAAAAACGTATAATTTGGCCAAATTTTAAAAAAAGTTATTAGACAAAATGGTTTATTTTGTGATTCTAGATCTGTTTGTCAAATTTCAACAGCCTACTACGATTTTGAATTGTTGGTAGTTTTTTGACATTTCGGCAATTGTTTTTCTTGTTGATTTATTGCAACCCTATTTAAATCATTTAATTTGTCAAAAACTAGGCACCTATAATCTATTTAAGAACAAAATGAAGTCGTGTCCATAATTTTTTTATAGAATATTAAAATTCACACATTATCATGAATCATATTTGATGCAAAGTTCGATTAGCTTTTGTTTTTAAATAGAAAAATGTTTCTCGCTTCCGTATTTTGATAGTGAACACACTTAAGCGTTTGTAAATTAACACAAATCTTACATTTTGATCTTTTTAGTAATGCATTTAAATTTTTAACAATGTAATGTTTCTTACTATAAACACCAAATTAACAAATTGCTGCTTTATCCTATTTGTTTTTTTTATACTTCAGCTAAAACCACTTTTTAGATCAATAATACATTTTAGATTCTAATTAGCAACCGTAATAAAAATATTACACATGTTCTAGTTATTAATTTGGCAGTTACGCGTTAATAATACCACCAAAAAATTACATTAAAATGCTTTCGGTAAAAAACAATTGCCGAAATGTCAAAAAACTGCCAAAAATTCGAAATTGTAGTAGACCGTTGAAATTTAACAAACAGATCTAGAATCACAAAATAAACCATTTTGTCTAATAACTTTTTTTAAAATTTGGCCAAATTATACGTTTTTTTTCAAAAATTTTTACGAAAATGTCATTTTTGACAGGTGACGTCATGCGTATAAATGTCTTACTATACTGATATTATTTGAAGCACAAATGGATGTCATAATCAGATCTGGGCTAAAGTGATTATTTAAAAAAAAACCCATATGATGCGGACTTAAATTGTCACACTGTATATACATATATATATATATATATATATATATATATATATATATATATATATATATATATATATATATATATCATAACTTATATATATATATATATATATATATATATATATATATATATATATATATATATATATATATATATATATATATATATATATATCATCACTTTGTGACACACATTGTAAATTTTTAGCTGTCAACTTACAAACTTTTATTTCTGAGGAAATAAATATGTTATAAGAGAAAATGGCAACGACGCGAAATATAAGTAAAATGATTCCAGTGATATAAATTGGTAGTGCTTAGATTAAATTACTCTTTACCTTCATAACGCCAAATTCAGTGCTTATTTTTTTTTAGATTACTTAAACAAGAAAATTTTTTTATTTTTTTTTATTAAAAATTCGCAATAAAATGGGTTGAATTAAGTAATTCTTTAGCGTAAGATAGTCAAATTTTGTGTTTATTTTAAAACTGCGTGTTTGCAAGGAAAATACGGGTTAAATCACTTTAAAACGAATTTTTTTTATATTAATATTTAAATTTATTTTTATTTTCTTTATACGATCTACAAAGGAGAGCGCTTAGTAATTTTGGCACAAAAAAAACCCAAAAAAATGTAAGAAAGAGGCATATATCACAAAAGGAAACTAATCTGGAGTATATGTATATTTAAGCACCCACTCTACAGGTACAAAAAAAAGTTTTTTGCATATTACTTTCCTGCTTAAAACGACACGAAAGAAAAATTATGATAACAGAAGCGGGCCGCGACCTTCTTATAGTTCTTTTGGTCGTTGTGAAAAATTATTGCTAGAGCTTAGATTATTATGATTATATGGAAATATTATATTAATTGAAAAATGTTTAAATGAAAAGTAGAGGGGAAATGGAGAAAAAAAATATCTGAATTGGAAAAATAGTGAGAAATATAAGTGAAATATGTTTAGAGAATTGCTGCTAGACGAGAACCCCGAGCTCAAGAATTCAACATTAATTTAAGCGAATATATTACGAAAATGGAAGGTGTGATTTTAAAGCATCTAGAGACTTTTTAAGGACGAATGATAGATGGACGCGAAAAATAATAGAATGGAGACCACGAGAAAACCAACGAAGCAGAGAAAGACCAAAAACGCGATGGGCAGACGATGTAAAGGGTTTGACGGGACATGGCTGGATAGGGAGAACACATGACAGAAAAGAATGGGAAGAACTAAGGGAGGCTTACACTCGACGATGGGTGGAATGAGCTGCGAATGATGATGATATATATATATATTATATATATATATATATATATATATATATATATATATATATATATATATATATATATATATGTATATATATAGAATTACTTTGCGACACGCATTGTAAATTTTGAGCTGTAAAAAAAAACATGTAAATCGGATAAGTGGTTCTCAAGTCATAAGAGCACTAACGGGCAGATAGACAGACATAGAGACGTTGCATTTTACATATATTATATTCTTTGCTATATGATATTGTTCCATATTTAATGGTTTAAGCAGTGGATTGCCAGAGAACGCGTTAGTGGCAAACTTTTATTTCATGAGATATATAGGGTATATTTGAGGATATAAAAATGATATATAAGAGAAAATGGCGACGCTGCGGAACATAAGTAAAATGATTACAATGATATCAATTGGTGGTGCGTAGACTAAATTACTCTTTATCTTCAGAACGTCAAATTCAGTGCTTATTTTTTTTAGATTATTTAAACAAGAAAATTTTTTTATTTTTTTTATTAAGAATTCACAATAAAATGGATTGAATTAAGTAATTCTTTAGCGTAAGATAGTCAAATTTTGTGTTTATTTTAAAACTGCGTGTTTGCAAGGAAAATACGGGTTAAATCACTTTACGAATTTTTTTTTATATTAATATTTAAATTTATTTATTTTCTTTATAAAATCTACAATGGAGAGCGCTTAGTAATTTTGGCACAAAAAAAAAACCCAAAAAATGTAAGAAAGAGAGGCATATATCACAAAAGGAAACTAATCTGGAGTATATGTATATTTAAGCACCCACTCTACAGGTACAAAAAAAAGTTTTTTTGCATATTACTTTCCCGCTTAAAACGACACGAAAGAAAAATTATGACAACAGAAGCGGGCCGCGACCTTCTTATAGTTCTTTTGGTCGTTGTGAAAAATTATTGCTAGAGCTTAGATTATTATGATTATATGGAAATATTATATTAATTGAAAAATGTTTAAATGAAAAGGAGAGGGATTAAGGTTATAAAATATCCCAAACCATTAAACCTGTTTAGTTATACCAAAATTACTTACCGATGAAACTGAAAAATTAATTACTATGGAAGAAATAACTAAATCAGATCATTTGGCTGAAACAGCAGAAGAGATGGAAATGGAGAAAATATCTGAATTGGAAAAATAGTGAGAAATGTAAGTGAAATATGTTTAGAGAATTGCTGCTAGAATATATTACGAAGATGGAAGGTGTGATTTTAAAGCATCTAGAGACTTTTTAAGGACTAATGATATATGGACGCGAAGAATAATAGAATGGAGACCACGAGAAAACCAACGAAGTAGAGGAAGACCAAAAACGCGATGGGCAGACGATGTAAAGGGATTGACGGGACATAGCTGGATGGGGAGAACACATGACAGGAAAGAATGGGAAGAACTAAGGGAGGCTTACACTCGACGATGGGTGGAATGAGCTGCGAATGATGATGATATACAGTGTGACAATTTAAGTTCGCATCATATGGTTTTTTTTTAAATAATCACTATAACATTTTCGTAAAAATTTTTGAAAAAAAAAAAACGTATAATTTGGCCAAACTTTTAAAAAAAGTTATTAGACAAAATGGTTTTTATTTGTGATTCTAGATCTGTTTGTCAAATTTCAACAGCCTACTACGACTTTTGAATTGTTGGTAGTTTTTTGACATTTCGGCAATTGTTTTCTTGTTGATTTAT
>CM032452.1:104959912-105207412 GCA_019049505.1 Pachyrhynchus sulphureomaculatus
CGTACTTCTGAGAAGATTTTTAGTTAAAAAACACTTTTAAAGTAAGTAACTTAAAAGTAAAATACTTTAGTTTAGAATAAGACTACGGTATATAAAATAAGAGAATTATCAAATAAATATTACTAAAAGTTTGATAATTACACAATCTTTGTTGCTTTGTTGTTGCAACAATTTTTTTTGTGCAAATTTTGATGTATTAGTAATCTGTACGTGTTTAAAAGATCTTTTCCATTTATTCGTTAATTACAAGAACTAACTTTTATCTGAATGTTACTCTTACTGTTTTAAGAATATTATTAATATGGAAGTGGTTAAGTAACAGTTTTACCTAATTCATATTCGAGATATTTACAACGTAGGCGAACTCACGTACCTTCAGTCGGCGATCATTAAGTAAGCTATTGTGACTTTTTGTCACAATCTCGTAGGCCGTAGAGGTTTTCGGGCGTCCTTAGCGTTTATCATAATACGACCATGTCTCAATTCAGCAGCTAACTTTTTAATTTCCGAAAATGAAGGGGAAGAATCATCTCATGTGAAATTTAACTAAACGCAGTAAAATACAACACACTCAGCATTCAATTTTATCCATTTTTAGAAAATGTTAAAACTTGTCTGATTACACGATGGCTATAAAAACTACTAAACACACGTATATTAAATTTCACAGTACGCCATCTAGTAGATAACACTTAACAAATATCATTTGGTCATCTTGGCGCCATAGCTGTCTCAAGTCGAGAACTTTTGAAACAACACTCGTAAAACAGGCGCGCAGTCGGAAATGGTTTAAAAATTCTTTTGTAAGGAACGTGCATATTGTAGCTACATTAGGTCGCTGAGGTAATCAGTAGCGATTCATTTTCAAATCTTTAGAGCAGACTTACTTTTCAGTTAACAATAGTTACTGCTTCTAAATTTTTGGACGGTAATATACAGTACAAATATATTTTACGAGGGCTACCTTTTAAGTTTTTACAAACGACCATTAGATGGCGCTATTGAGATGTGACATTACCATAAAGATATTAGAATAGAGGACGTAAGTTGTCGCGAGAAGCATGGCGCTCATAGAAAGAGAAAGAGATTGTAGGCGTCATTTTGTCTCTCTTACTCGGAGCACGCCCACAACACGTTACAGTGCGTACCCGTGCGAGAATGTTATTCGTATTCTACGCTCGCTCTGATAAGAGAGACAGAGACTATTATTTCTTTCTCTTTTTAACGACGCCACGTTTTCGCTTACAGAAGGCTCTATACTTCAGTTTCTCTAATCTAATATCTGAATGGAAATTACCATTGTTGTAAAATTTGACATTTGTTATTGTTAAAACAGCGGCAGCTCAGAAACTGGCCGAGTAGTTTGTTAACAGTGAGCGTTTACAAAAAACAGTTTTGTGAATAAAAGGAAATTTCACGTGAAAGTTTTCGTTGGATGATTTTTACAATTTCAGTAAAGGCCTAACTCAACAATAATGCCTCGAATCGCTTCGTTCAACTAACGTCATGAATCACTAGCCGTATACAACACCGTAACAGGAGACGAAACTTGGATATATTCGTACGAGTCGGAAACTAAGCAACATTCAACTGTTTGGGTGTTCCAGGATGAACTGAATCCAACAAAAATGGTTCGTTCGCGAAGAATTCTCAAGAAATTCTTTGATTATGCTGAATATGTGGCAACCATTGCGTTAGAGGATCGAAGAACAATTAATGCTGAATGGTATAAAACAGTATGTTTGTCAAAAGTTATCGATGAAATCAGGAAAATAATCGAAAACGTCGCATCATTCTTTATCATGACAATACCAGTTCTCACACAGCAGTTGATAATTTGATGGAGAAAAATATCGAATTAATACCTCATTGCACGTATTCACCTGACTTATCGCTCAACGACTTCTTTTTGTTCTCGAATGTCAAAAAAAAAAAAATTCATGAACAGCGATTTTCATCACCTTAAGAAGCTGCTGAATCCTTCTAAAGCCATGTTTTTGAGGTACCAACTTCAGAGGGGAAAAAATGTTTCGAGAATTGGTTCGAACGCATGCAAAACTGTATAAATCTTAAAGCCGAATATTTTGGGAAAAAATAATACGATTTCTATCAAAATATATTTTTTTTTTCATTGTTTTTGTAAAAACTTAAAAGCTACCCTTGTATACATATAAAATGTATTAATAAAAAGAGGATTGCTAAATAAAATTGCTTCCGTCGTAAATCGACTTTTATATTTCCATTTCCTTTTCCTAATTAAAAGGATTAATGGAAATCACTTTCCACATTTTAATAAATATGAATTTTAGTTCAGATATTATAAAAAAAGGATATATCAACGAAATACTTGAACTTCGAACGTAGCCAAATTGGCAATTTTTCACCGTGGGCATCCCAGTTTACCGCATTTGATACTCCCCAGCGCCATGTGAAGCGAAATTGGGTGATAAATATTAAATGAAAGGGGGGACAAAGGGACACAAGTTAACTTAGGCTTGTGTGTGTGTGTGTGTGTGTGTGAGAAAGGTCATTTTTAAACCGTGATTTTTTCCCTTTGTCTCTTAAGAACTTGGTGTTACCTGTTACTATTTTTTGTGTTTATTTCAGGTTTAACCTAAAACTAATGTTGTGCCATTGTACTTACAATTATTTCGTGTGTTTTTAAATAAATGTTGTTTTTTAAAGGTAATACAGGTCATCACGAATTTTGACTTTGATAAGAGAGTATGAAATTTCGATAGATTTATCGACAGTTAGACGAAAAAAAAATATATATGGCCTGAAAAAAGTTTGCTTTTGTATCCAGGAGAACGGTTGAATAGTATTTTAGAAAATCCATATTGATAAATCGAAACAAATATATTTATATATGATTTTTATCATATCAAATTACAAAATAGTGGAAACAAGTTTGAAAGTGAACCATAATACTTTTTCTTTCATGTTTATAAGTACTTTCTCCCACTAAACCCCAAATGTAGTTCCCCATCATATTTTCGTTGTATTGGCCCTGATAAACGTTGTTCGAAGTTCATAATATCTTGATGAAAACGTTCTCGCCCTCATGTTGTTTTCAAATTTGTCCAAATGAGCATGCAGCATATGTACTTTTAGAGACATTCTACAACCCATGGTTTTAAAGTTTTCTAACATGTTTTCAACTAGCTCTTGGTAATTTTCAACTTTGTTATTCCCTAAAAAATCCAGAGACTACTGCTTTAAAACTATTCCAACATTTTTTTTGAGCACTAGTAAGTAATTTTGGAAATGCTTCACTGGCAAAAAATTTTTTAATTTGTGGACCGACAAAAATTCCAGCTTTAACTTTTGTGTAAAAGCTTCAGATTTTTCATCTAGCTCTTTTACGAATTATTTCATAAGCCCTAACTTGATGTGTAAAGGCGGCATTAATACATTTTCAGGTTCAGCAATAGGTTCACATTTAACGTTTTGTTTTCCAACACAAAATTCCGTTCTTAGTGACCATAATCGTTGAACATATGGTAGTGTTGAGCATCCGCTCTACTATCCCACAAACAGAGATAACACGGATATTTTGTATATCCACCCTATAGTCCCATTAAAAATCCTACCATCTTAAAATCTCCAATGAACTACCACTTATACTCTTGATATTTTAAAGCTTCGGGTAAAATTTTAACACTATCATAGTTTTCTTTTAGATGTACAGAATGAGCGACTGGAAGAGATGGAAATTTATTTCCGTTATGTAATAAAATGGCATTCAAGCTTTTCGTCGATCTGTCAATAAATAAACGCCATTCACTGGGAACACAGGGCATCCCAATTGCTTCAAACAAGTGAAGAACGTAGCAAATATCTCATGCCGACTTCGTTGATCTGTTATTTTGACATCAATAACCAAATTCCATTGCTTCAAACGAGAACCCAAAAGCTCTGCCTTACTCTTCGGCAAATTCAAATCTCTTATTAAGTCATTAAAGTCTTCTGAGGTAAGAAAATGGGGTTTCGGTGGTTCCTGTGACAGTACAAATTCTTCATCTTCAACTCTGAGATGAGCTTGACTGAGACAATTTTTTAGGTACTGGAAGTTGTGGACTATATGAGATTGGAGCAGAAGATGAAGCAAGGTCAGGATATTCGATGGGTTTCGCATTTTTGCCTCTACGTCTTTTAGCTGGATTTACTACGCAAAAATAACAGTCATTAACGTGGTCTCTTGGCTCTCGCCAAATTCTCGGTACTGCGAATTTCATACTCCGTTACCTCGATACCAACCTGAAATAAATAAAGATAAAAATAAACATATTTATATTCGATTTTTTTACTAAAAATTGTTTACCTTCTAATTGCTACAAGCAACTTGTGGAGCCCAGGGTTTGTCTAGATTTCGAACAGGGCAGCTGAAATAGGCTTTGTAGGTTTCCCAAAGCTTTTCACATGCGTTTAAATAAAATTTTATATCTCGTACTTTAAATAAATATACCACATATATAACAAAATGCATCAGCATCATATTTACACTTTCTCGACGACATTTTAACCTCTTTAAGTCTTCTACAAAACAGTCAATTGTTGTTTATCACTTAAGTGACATCTGTAGACACTGTGTGAAAGTTACGACTCCTTTATTTTTTCGCGGTATTTTTAAATATACCAGAACTATTTAATATTTCCACGATAACTCAAAAAAATGTACTATTATCATAACTACCACAAAAGCAAACTTTATATGGAATATGAGTACTTTTCCTTTTATTTTGGAGCATAATGAATAGAAAAATCATAAAATAAATTTTAGGACAAAAACAAAAATTTTTTTTGTAGAGTTGTGTAATTGTTATCTAGTACCAAGCAATCAGAAGTATACTATATGCTAATGAATAATCAGTGTAATTTTTATTGATTAAAATCAAGACATCTGGCGATATAGTTATTTTTATTTATTTGTGCCGGAGGTTTTGCGAACTCAATATAGAAAATGTCAAATGAACTCAAGTTTTTTAGTTTCTTTTTTGATAAGAAAACCAGCAAGTATAAACTGAACTAAAACATTTATTTCAATAAAAATCGGTTGTTGTTCAAACAAAGCCTAACTTTCTGTTGAGCTTAGAAGTTTACGAATCGCCTTTCCTCCAGGGATTTTGTATCAGTGTTCTCTATTTTTATTTGGGTTTCTTCTTTCTATTTAATTCTGGCGTTTACTTTAAGAAAAGTCTACTCTATAATGCAAATGTGTTTTATTTAATGGAATTACTCTCCCAAAAAATGTATTCTTATTAGTTGATTAGAATTATAACGGGTGGGCGATCTGTTAATTTCTTTTTGAATTATGAGTTACTTCGACACCGTCAACACGATCGCGCCTATAGACAAGGCGAAATCGGCGCCATCGTTGGAAAAAATTTTCTAATTGAATTTTTTTTCATAACCTTCTCCAGGAGATGCCCCTGAAAGAGGATCAACATGTTGCTGGGCGGTAACCTGGTCCGAATTTGTTTTAAACAAATTTTTTTTAAACAAAGTCCAAAAATTGAAATTTTCGCCCCGTAAATTGGACCATTTTGAACAAAAAATGTCTCTTGTGAATTTTCTCTAAAATGCGCCGTTTTCGAGATATCGGCGATTTTAGGTGCGAGAAAACGCGAAAATGGCCACTTTCACCTCCCAATATCGGGGTCAAAAATTAAAATTTTCAATGTTGCCAAGTGTCCAAATTAAAGTTTGAGATCTCCTCTACAAATTACCGTAGGAAATATTGCAATATCTTCATTTTTAAATATTGTTTTTTAACAGTTAACAAATTGCGTTCGAGCGCCCGCGGCTGCATCGAAACTGTATACATAGATATATACGCAACGCCCGTACGTAGGCGCACGGAACTGTATACGCACTGCGATGCTCTATAAAGCTTTGTTTCTTGATTTCTTATTAAAATTAATATATTTGAAAAGTATGTAAAAAATATTTATTTATTAAAGAGTAATTGTTATATCAAATTTAATTATTATAACAAATGAATATAAATAAAAATTCAATATTCGATTAGGATGGTAGAAGAATTAAAACAATTTTATGAAATATAACTTATATATATTTAATAGAATTTTCGCAAATATTTAAATTACACCCACACATGAGTATACAACTTACGTTGTTGCTTTTGCAATTACATGCATTTAGTTTTACAATTTTTGAACTAGTAATGACGTAGTTGAACTATATATGCAAATTTTCGTATAGACTTTGTCCATTTTAAGACGAGCTGTTGCCATTAGCTTTTCCGCTGCATTATAATCAGAAAGTGTATAAGTTGTACTGTCTTTATTTTTATAAATTTTTTCACAGATCATGCACTCTGCTTTTGACACACATTTTGATCGCAATGTTGGTTTTTCTTTCTCTTCGGGTTCAATTGATAATAACTGTTTTTCATTATTAACAGCTTCATTATTTTCTGCTTCCAGTTTTTTGAGAGCATTTTCCCGACGTACAATTTTTTCTTTACTTACATAGGAAGCATAACACTTTCTGTGCCAAGAAAAAGTTTGTTCACTGCTACTTGGATTATATAAATCGTTAAATTTTGTACTTATGTCATCTTTCCGACGATTAGCTGCTTGTTGAATTTTTTGAAATGGTTCAAAATTTGGTTGTTGTACAACATCATCACACTTACCACAGAAAATGCACTTATGATCACATTTAATTCGTTTAATAGAAAAAGACATAATTACACATGTACATACTTGTAAGGGCGGAAAAGAAATGAATAAACTATTAAAGTGTCCGACTCTTATTTAAGCAATAGCATGTTTGAACTTTTGCATGATACTTCACGTTACAGCGAGTTGCAGCGCGTATACGTTTCCGCGCGCGCCTACGTACGGGCGTTGCGTATATATCTATGTATACAGTTTCGATGCGGCCGCGGGCGCTCGAACGCAATTTGTTAACTGTAAAAAAACAATGTTTAAAAATAAAGATATTGCAATATTTCCTACGGTAATTTGTAGAAGAGATCTCAAACTTTAATTTGGACACTTGGCAACATTGAAAATTTTAATTTTTGACCCCAATATTGGGAGGTGAAAAAGTGGCCATTTTCGCGTTTTTTCTCGCACCTAAAATCGCCGATATCTCGAAAACGGCGCATTTTAGAGAAAAATTCACAAGAGACATTTTTTGTTCAAAATGGTCCAATTTACCTAAAAAAAACTTGTTCCGGAGCGAAAATTTCAATTTTTGGACTTTGTTTTAAAAAAATTTGTTTAAAACAAATTCGGACCAGGTTACCGCCCGGCAACATGTTGATCCTCTTTCAGGGGCATCTCCTGGAGAAGGTTATGAAAAAAAATTCAATTAGAAAATTTTTTCCAACGATGGCGCCGATTTCGCCTTGTCTACTAGAATATTGACATGTTAAACCTCCGCGGTACGACATAGATCGATTTACGCTTGAACAACGCTCGGAAATATTTAAAAAATATTTCAAGAGTGCAATTTTTCTGTCAAATAAAGTAGATTTTAATTAATGAGCGATTTAAAATCTAGTTTAGAGGCAAAAAAACCGGTCAAGTGCAAGTTGAACTTGCACAATTAGTGTTCCGTACGTTGATTGTTTTTAAAATAAAAATTTTGGTTAGGGTGGTATAAAATGATCAGTGACTTTACAAAACACACCCCAAATGAGTTTTCAACAAAGTTTGTTTCCAATCTTTACTGAAAACTGGTGACCTTGAAATTTTTTTTTTTTTTTATATACCAAATAAATTATTGAAGGTAATGCACTCGTGATAATTTTCGTTCAATCTATACCCCGTGGAGAATATTCCAGAGTTTTTTCAAAATTTTTTGATCAGTACTTTTCGAGATAAAGTAGGGGACAGCGATTTTTTAAAAGTAATACGAAGAAAAGTGTGCGCAAGTATTACATTACATATATATTTTTTACTCGTGTTTTCACAAGCTTTTATTTGACACCACACTCGATGACCTAGTAAAAAAAAAAAATTTTTTCACTTCCGATTTGACCCCTCAAAACGAACCCCTTAAGTTAAAATTTATGTTACGGTGGTATAAAATGATCAGTGACTTCACAAAACACACCCCAAATGAGTTTTCAACAAAGTTTGTTTCCAATCTTTACTGAAATCTGATGACCTTGAAATTTTTTTTTTTTTTTTATATACCATATAAATTATTAAAGGTAATGCACTTGTGATAATTTTCGTTCAATCTACACCCCGTGGCGAATATTCCAGAATTTTTTCGAAATTTTTTGATAAGTACTTTTCGAGATAAGGCCCGGACAGCGATTTTTCGCGAATTTTTAAAATAATACAAAGAAAAGTGCGCGCAAGTATAATATTATATATATATATATATATATATATATATTTTACTCGTGTTTTCACAAGCTTTCATTTGACACCACACTCGATGACCTAGTCAAAAATTTTTTTTTTTCACTTCCGACTTCACCCCCCAAAACTAACCCCTTAAGTCAAAATTTAATTCTCAAAACTACATGGCTCTGATGAGGCCATCAATTCCTATATTATTACCAAATTTCACCTTTCTATGTCAAATAGTTTCCGAGAAAATCGGGGGTGTGACAGACAAACAGACAGACAGACAGACAGGACACCGAAGTGATCTTATAAGTGTTCCGTACGGAACACTAAAAATGGCTAAAAATGGCGAAAATTGACCAATGCAACTCCTCGTCTCCTTTATCATCACTATCGTTATCAGCGTCATTAAAAACGTAGAAAACAGTGAAAAATACATAAAATAAGCCAAAATAATCGGAATAATCGCCAAGAAAAGTTTATTTTACTGCCACATTTCCAATTTAGCCGTCATTTTGAATCCGCCATTTTAATTCATGCAAAGTATTATAGGACATCAAAAAATAGATATTTCGATGAAAATTTTGAAAAATTTTATCTCAAAACAAAAGTGTGCAGGGGGATGGCCTTTTTGATAGAGAATCACCCATATATATATATATATATATATATATATATATATATATATATATATATATATATATATATATATATATATAATACATATAAAATGCAACGTCTCTCTGTCTGTCTGTCTGTCCGTTAGTGCGCCTATCACTGAAGAACCACTTATCCGATTTACGTACTTTTTTTTTTTAAATGGAATGAGCAGTGACGATAATAGTGAATGAAGTCGGAAAAAAAGTTTGCCGCTAGCGCGTTCTTTTGCAATCCACAGTCTAAATCATTAAATATGGAACAATTTTATGTAGCAGAGAATATCTATAATCTATAATATATATTAAATGCAATGTTTCTCTGTCTGTCTGTCCATTAGTGCGTTTATCACGCGAGAATCACTTATCCGATTTACGTGTCTTTTTTAAATTCATACATATATTCTTTGGCCAGGTTATATAATAATAATAATCTATATCTATAACATATAAAATGCAGCTTCTCTATGTCTGTTTGTCTGTCCGTTAGTGCACTTATCACTGGAGAACCACTTATCCGATTTACGTGTTTTTATAAATTTATACATATATTCTATATAATTCGATATAACCCTAGATAATGGGAGATAAGGTGAGATAATGGGAGATAAGTATAAATGATGGGAGATAACCAGAGATAAGTCTAGATAATGGGAGTTATGGTGAGATAATGGGAGATAAAGTGAAATAATGGGAGATAAGGAGAAATATTGCGAGATAAGTCGAAATAAGCCTAGATAATGGGAGATAAGGTGAGATAATGGGAGATAAGGTGAGATAATGGGAGATAAGGAGAAATAATGGGAGATGAGCAGAGATAAGCCTAGATAATGGAAATTATGTAGAGAAAATGGGAGATAAGGAGAAATAATGGGAGATAAGGGGAAATAATGACAGATATTTTATTACGTTAGGTAACATAAGGAATAAGCAGTGACGATAGTAGTGAATCAAGTCCACGCGAGCGGAGCCGCGGGCAGGGCTAGTATATTTATATATATATATATATATATATATATATATATATATATATATATATATATATATAATATACTTTTTCTTTAAGATTAAATTGTTCAATTAAATTTTCCTAACTAAATAATGAAAAGAGAAACATCGAAATGGAAATTAACAACTCAGAAACTGCTAAACTGGCTTAATGAAGCATTGATGTCAATTAATGTTTTAATGAACAAGCAAACGACGAGAAATCCTAAATGAAACTGGAGATCTTCCTGCCGGATGCAAATTGTACAATAAGAGTTTCAGTTTTCCTTAGTAACTTAAAGTGTTCACAAATTAATTTCTAATAAATTTTGAACTGCTACAAGGATTTAACGAAGACTATAAGTAAAATATGGAGTTTGAAACTAACAATGCAGCTACCTTATCGTTACTTATTATAATTAAATTTTACTTTCACCGTTTTGCTGCAACTCGCATCGTTTTAAATTCTGCAAAAATGTTTGTTTCTAGTGGTAAACATTTCTGAAGCCTTTCTAATGCTTAAATATTTTTTTTATAATTAATAACTTACCCGAAATCCATAATACAACTTAAATTAGTAAGGGAAATACTAGGAGGAGATAAATATCGCTACCAATTTTTATAAGCAAGCTTCACATTAAATATAAACTGTACACATTAATTATTGGCTGTTATAGACTTAATTTGACATTTATTTAAAAGAAGAACCACTGCAAATCAATCCTCAAAGTAACTTCCTTCAGTTTCTCCATATTTTTGCTATCTTTCGGAAAATCGTCGAAATCCAGATAGGAAAAATGATGGTTGTTTCGATGCGAGGAATCAATTGAACTTTTTTTCGACCTGTTGAACTAATTTGAACTAGCAATCGGCCAAATGGTGTTGTACAGATCGGAATAAGTGATAATCTGAAGAGGTTGAGCCTAAAGAATACGCAGCTTAAGGGAGTACTTGCCAGCTCAAATCTGAAATTTTTTCTAGGGTCCTATTTGGCGTGTGAAGTCGAGCGTTATCATGCCATTGTATCACTGTCCTTCCACAGTCAGTTAACGGTCTATTTTTTTTATGTACGAAACTCACACGAATCACCTGCTGTCAGTAGAGCTCAAAATTGACGGCCTGACCAGATCTAAGCATCTTATAGTTGTTCAAGCCCCTATGATCCCGCCAAATACATAGCCACCTTATTAGCATGGGGGGCTTGTTAAGGTGTCATCTGGCTGATTATCACCTCTTAGTATTCTCAGAGTATCTCTACTTTTCAGTACAAGGAACAATAGTTTATAAAATGTTCTTTTTCTTGAACTTGGTGAGCAAGAAAAGAGTAATATTGTATCTCTTGCTTTTGTTCTGAGGGGTGAGCTCATGATGGATTCATCAGAACTCACCGTGAACCTTCGAAACCTTCTTTAGACGATGGGAAATAGTCGTTTGGGTCACACCGAGTGCATTTGCAAGTTTCAGTTGAGTTTGACAATGATTCTCGTCCAAAATTTGCTCTAACTCCTCGTCTGATATTTTTTTCGAATGACCAGAACGTCCATCATCCCGGAGGTTGAATTTTTTTTCTCCAAGGTGCTGGAACTGCTTGTAAACGTGCTCCATGATACACTCAACGCTGAATTGACTCCAATCAATTTTTTCACCTCTGCGGTGTTTTTTTTTTGAGATCGAAATGGGAAACGACGGCAAGTCTCCAATTCTGCTTATTGAACGACATCGTGGCTGATTTTTCAAGTTATGTTTACGTAGAATAATGTATTGTATTTAAAAGATGGTCAAGGGGCCCCAAATGAATTAATTTGTACACTGAATTTATAGGAATAACGTTTTACAATACGTCAAATAAAAAATTTAAATAATAATAATAATGAATGACACATCCAAATATTATATTTAAAAACTGTATTTTACAGGAGAGTTTGTAACAATAGATATAAAATGTGATATATAAAAAGTAACTAAATGTATTTTAAAGGCTGTTATATTTATGAATAAAAAACTCATAAATAATAAATGGGTAAAGTAATATAAATATGTATGTCCTGTGATAGGGAGTTGAGAAACAAGTCCGTAGCGTACCCGTACTCTCAAATATATACATACATACATAAGTCAGGTTTGGAACCCACGAAACCAAATTTATGATAATATCAAAAAGTCAATGAGTAAATGGAAGATTTCTCATTCATAATGATGTCGTTAAATGAGTACATAAGAAGGATTATTTTGGAACAAATATCAATAAGAATAACGACATCTCAGAGCAGAAGTTCGAACGAGAATTGGGTACGCTCGGGCTACGTTTATGAAGATGAAAAACTTCTTCTTAAGCCACAATATAAACTTAAACCTGAAAATGAGCTTATTTTTAGGTGGTTCGTTTTCTCGGTTCTGCTCTACTGGGTAGAGGCGTGGACGCTAAACAAAAATAACATCAAGAAACTGAAATGTGGGTATATGGAAGGATACTCGGAATACCTTGTGTCGATAAAGTCACGAACGTTGAAGTGTTGCAAATAATTAATAAAGATCGAGAAAGTATAATTACTATTAAACGGCGAAAAATCGTATATCTGGATAATGTGATGAGAGGGTAAAAATACCATCTATTGCAGCTGACCATGCAGGGGAAGGTTCAGAGTAGAAGAAGTGTCGGACGACGACGTATCTCTTCGCCTCGTAACCTGAGAGAGTGGTTTGGGGTACATCTATTCAATTGTTTAGAGCAGTAGCTTCAAAAATACGAATAGCAACGATGATTGCTAAACTCCGTAGCGGAGATGTCACCCGAAGAAGAAGAAGTACGTATATGTTGGACCTGATTATGATTCTCCTCTGCTAATTGTCGAAGGTTTCAATCTTTTAGTAGTGTGTACAGTATTTTAAATGATAATGTTGCTAACAGTCTCCATGGTGGATAAAAACTCAATAGTAACTACGGCTGACTTATTGTCCTGTTCACAAATGTTGCCAAACATAATGACCACTGATCGAAAGTTTTATTATCAGAGACCGTGCCCAAGTATTTGTTGTCTCTCTTTTAAAAATACAATCATTAATTCAGTCAGTATTTCCAAAGGCATGGAAGTTGACCAAAGTCCAGTTATAAAATCAGGCAAACCACAAATAGTTTACAACTACAAGTTAATTTATATTTTACGTAACTTTGGGAAGGGTTTTAATTTGTATTTTTATCCTGTCACAAGCTTCAAAGTAAACAATTTATTTTTAAATTGATGGAATAAAAGGATATATATATATATATATATATATATATATATATATATATGTATAGGATAAGGATCTTCCCACATATCATTATGTCAATGTAAAACCACTAAAAATACAAGAGAACAAAACTCGAGGTCCTTATTCCTGTACTGGCGTAACATCGTGGTAAGATGTAATAAATTGTACCTACAGCTGAAAAGCATATATATATATATATATATATATATATATATATATATATATATATATATATACATACATATATATATATATATATATATATATATATATATATATATATATATATATATATATATATGTTATATATTTTGGTCCTTAGTTGGGACCTTCATCAGGGCTCAAACTGAAAAGAGAGAATGAATCTACAAAATAAAAGAGTTTGGGCATTGAGAGGGATTATTCATTATTTTCCTCTTAATTAATTTCTGTAGAAAAGTATAATAATAGACAAAAAAAACTGCTCACATGAAAAGTGCGACATTAAGTTAACGTGAATGATCGTAAATAACTTATAAAGGTGACAAACAAATAGATAAATCAATTACTATACACTAATAAATTATGTTAAAAAGATAGCATTTACAACAAAAATCCCATCGAAAACCCTGGATGCTGAAAACAATTCAAATTGCTTTACTATAAGTCATTACATGTTACCGGCAAGTGCATGACATGATTGACAGAAAACATCCATCTGACAGAAGTAAGGGATCATTGCCACAGGCAGGAAACAGATAATAGAAACAACCAAGAAGAAAACTGATAACGTAAAAAATATATATACCGTCAATTTTGAGCATTGGTAATGTGGAAAGATATAAATTGAAAACGCATAAATAAGGTATGAAAATTGGAAGTGGATGGTGACACTATGATTCAGAGTAAGGAAGACGAAGTTGCAAGAGATAAAGATGGCGAGATGGAAAAATGTGAGAGAGCGAGAGAGAGAAAGATAAATATTAGGGAAAGAAATCTGGTACCTATGAAGATGCTGAGACGAGAAGTAAAAATGATTAGAAATGGATGTGATGAAGTGGAGGGGACTTCGTAATAAAATTATATGTATTTTTTTATTTAAATTAAGAAGGATAAAAAAGGAGAACCAGCGGAAAGACACAGGGGTGAAATTGGTAGAGAAATTAAAAATAAAAAGTATAGGAAATAAGATATACTGAAAGATAGAGGAAAGAGAGTAGGCGACAAGGAGAAGTATTGGAAACGGATTAGATATATATATAAATAAGTAAGAATAGGGAAATAAAAGGATTGAAGTCACTAGAATATGAAAAAATTGTGTAAAGAAGTTGAAGAGGCACAGAGGCGAGTTATTGGTTAGACGAAGATAGAAAACAAGGCAAAGGCAGATAGTGAAGTTAGTGACAACTATGTTGAGAGAACGACATTAGTGGGAATGTGAGAATAAACTGCATGTGACAAGGACCGAAATATAGGCTAATGAACATTGTGTGAACATCTGTTATGTTCTTTGCCGAGTTCCCCAATTATTCACATTACATTTTTCGCGGACTATAGTATTTCTGATGCGGTCTCGTCTCGTCACTCCGACAGCCGCCCTCAAAAAACGCGTTTCATACGCCTGGATTCTACTTCGGTTTCGCTCATCCAAACTCCAAGTCTCACCCCCATAGAGCTGCACCAGAATGTACACCGTATTAAACACCCTTATGTTAGTATTCAGACTAACTCTCTTAATAAATGATTTGTTCAACGCGTAGACTAACTTAGTTGCCCCGGTCACTCTACTATCCACTTCAGTATCAAGCTTTCCACACGCTCTCAAAATGGATCCCAGGTACCTAAAATCCTCAACCTGCTTAATTTGTACATCATTCATGGTGATTTCTGCTTCCCTCTGTGTTTTTAGCGATTACTACCAGCTCTGTCTTAGCCGTATTCACCTTCATTCCATATTTTTCAAAGATATTGCATGTCCCTTTCCGAACTTGTCACAATGACCAGGTCATCTGCATATAGAAATTCCGAAACATATACTCCTGTTTGTAGACACCCACTCTCGTCTTCTTGGCCTTACTTCTGGCTTTCTTCGAGATTTCATCCATCAACGCAATAAACAATAAAGGACTTAACACATTGCCCTGTCTCACCCCTGCCTTCGTTTCAAATTCCTTCGACACTTGGTTGTTTGTTCTTACTACATTACGGGTACATGAGTATATACTCTTTACTGCCATGGCCATAAAGAGTATATATATATATATATATATATATATATATATATATATATATATATATATATATATAAATAATGTTCTTTTCAGTGTATTCTTGGAATCGACGGGCATGATAAACATAAACATGAGAAATTTAAAATCCATAGAGACCTGGAACCTCAAAAAGCCGTTATTTGGCTTATTACATCCCTTGCTAAGAAAAAGTAATATATTAGTAAAAAATAAAATCACCCTTTGAGACTTTTGCGTTTCTGCACGTCTCTCAATCACAAAAATCATAGTTTTTCATTTACAACGGTCTATCTAAAGGGTCTTCCATTTGGGACTTGACAACTTTGAAATTTCACTGTGAACGCACCCTTGAGCCAATCACCGAACTGTCAACGTCAAAACATTCAGTAAAGTCAACATTTTCATCATGGTGAAGTACACGAACGAACAAGGTTTACAAATAATTAAAATTTACTACCAAAATTTGGAGTCGGTGACTGCAACTTTAAGAGCGTTAACGCCAATTTTGGGTCGTAATTTTCGTCCCAGTAGACAAGCAATTCATAGTCTAGTGAACAAATTTAAGTTAACATATTCGCTGCTGGATGTTTCCGTGCCAGTGAGACAATGGGTTAGTCGAAGTGGCCAGAATATTGCTGCCGTTCAAGCGTCCATCTCAAACGAACCAAAACAGTCGATTTCACGGCGTTCTCAAGAATTGGGCATCGCTCAGACCACACTATGGCGAATTTTGCGAAAGGATCTTGGCCTGCACCCTTATAAGTTAAAGTTAACTCAAGAACTAAAGCCACTCGATCATATGAAGCGACGTACGTTCTCGAATTGGGCTCTAGAAATGTTGGAAGAAGATGATCAATTTCATCGCAAAATCATCTTTAGTGATGAAGTTTATTTTTGGATAAATGGCTTCGTCAACAAACAGAATATGCGTTATTGGTCAGGTGAAAACCCTCATGTGCTTGAAGAAACATCACTTCATCCACAAAAAATTACTGTTTGGTGCGGTTTTCATGCCGGTGGTGTCATTGGGTCGTTCTTTTTCGTTGAAAATAACCGTCACGTTACAGTCAATGGAGATCGCTACAGAGGCATGTTGCAACGTTATTTCTTTGATCAATTGCATGGGCTAGACATTAATGATATGTAGTTTCAACAAGACGGCGTCACAAGCCACACAGCGGGTGTAACAATCGACTTACTGCAATCTAAATTCGGTGAACGTGTTATATCGAGAAATGGTCCCGTCAAATGGCCGCCTAGATCGTGTGATTTAACACCTCTAGACTTCTTTTTATGGGGGTACGTTAAATCATTGGTCTATGCTAACAAGCCTGCGTCGTTAGAGGAGCTCAGAGCCAATATTGAAAGAGAGATAGCGGCCTTTTCCGTCGAAATGTGTGGTCGAGTCATCGAAAATTGGGTTCGACGAATCGACCGCTGCAAACGTGCCCGTGGTGGACATATGAATGAAGTCGAATTCCATACATAAAAGTTTTGATTGTACTTCAAGCCGATAGTAAAATTTTCGAAATGTCTCAAATGGGTTGCGTTTTATTTCAAAAAAAAGTTGTCAAGTCCTTAATGGAAGACCCGATATCAATATATTAATTTAACTTTGACACACATGTAATTTTTTAAGTGAGAATGGAACCTGTAAGTTTTGATCGATATAGCTTGAGAAGAAGCAGGTAAAAGGAGTGGGAATTAATGAGTATATATATATATATATCTCTTTATATATATATATATATATATATATATATATATATATATATATATATATATATATATATATATATATATATATATATATATGTATAGTTTCAATAGTATTACGAGAATTTTTCTTGGTTTTGGTTGCAGAAATTAACAAACTTTACGTAAAATTATTTATAGTTAACCTTGGTGGCTTCAAATATATAGTATTATACGTCCTTTTCGGAGTTTTTAATGTCGAAATATCCGAAAAATAATAATAATAATTTTTATTATTTCCAATCTTAGCAAAAATCGTATGCATTCAATTATATTATATCAACTTTATTGCTTACTATGCATTTGCTGCTTCAACACTCATTCTCCAAGCATCTCGTTCCTGAGCGACCTGACTTGACTCGTGCATATACATACCAAGAAGAGATCTTACTTGGTCTGACCATCTTGTTGGAGACCGTCCCCTTAATCTTCTACCTTCTAGTTCACCCTTTACTACAAGCTTATCCATGAAATCCACTTCCCACATAATGTGACCAAAATATTTCAGGTACTGTCTATTAATTCTATTTCAAAGTCGGTCGTTTATACTAAGCTCTATGAAAATAGATACATTAGTACGGCGTGCGGTTTATGATACTCTGAGGATTCTTCGACATGCCCACATCTCAAACGCATCGATTCGTCTTTCGTCAGCTTGTTTAATGGTCCATGTTTCCGATACGTAAGTTGCTATGGGGAATATAAGGATGGATAGCAATCTTAACTTTGTGTTTTCTGTAACAGCTGTATCTTTCCAGACCTTAGTGAGTTTGATCGTCGAGTTTCTAGCCATAGCCAAACGTCTTCTTACTTCTGCCTCACAGCAGTTAGTTAGGAGGGATCCCACATATTTGAAATGGTTTACAACAGTGAAACCAGCAATTTTATTTATGTGTGACAGGTCTTCATTACGACTAACAATCATTACTTTGGTTTTCTCTCAACTAATTGTCAATCCATAGTTTCTGGTAGTGATTTCAAGGCGCTCCGTAATGGATTCTAGGTCTTGTATTGACGTTGCAATTATAATAGTATCATCTGCATATCTAAAGTTATTTAGCATTTTTCCACCGATTGTCACACCCCCACTCTAGCCATCGCAAACAGACCTCTTTATATTATATTCACTATATATGTTAAAAAATAAGGGTGACATAGTACAGCCCTGTCTGACGCCGGCTTCTACGTTAAAGGGATCGGAAAAAGAATTATCCAGTTTAATTCTGCCATTTGTATTCTCATACAAGGATCGGATAAAGTTTACAAGATGTATAGGTGTTCCCATGCTGATTAGAATAGACCAGAGTTTATTCCATTGTATGCAGTCGAAAGCTTCAGAGTAGTCTATAAAACAGATATATGTAGGTTGTTAACTTTAATAACTTTATTACCTTTATTTATTATTACTATTTGTCGTGGTGGATACAGGGTCTATCAAGTGTACCGTTGGTGACTGTTTAGAATCCAGCACTAGCGGCTGGGTGTGGTGACGTTCAAATTTTAAAAATATACAAGCTCGTGGCTAATACGCTAAGTTCATGAGGCTAATAAAACAAAAAAAAAATATTATTTGCATTTTAGCTCTCTATTTGATTGTTTCACAATAAAAATAAAATGCATTAATATTGAAAACGTAATTTATTTGATTCCAGATTTTAATTTATTCATTGATGACAATAAAAATATACTGTTTTAATTTTAATATTTTTATTTTGGTTATACATGTACGAGTTTTGTCTCGTTTATGTCAAGTTTTGGGCGAAAGCTTATTGCAGCTCTTTGTTCTATAGCATACTGTCTACAATTAAATTTTTTGACAGTTAAGGGAATATACGAGTACCTAGGTCAAAAAATTCGATATTTTGATTTTTACATTTTCTTTTACTATGAAATTTTATGAATATAAGAATCGGTTAAAAACTGACAAAGTTACAGCAGTTTAAAAGAAGTGCCGTCGCGTAGACTTTTCGGAGCAGGTAGCGAGCAGCTGCTCTCGAGTCACCCTTCACCGATTTTAACTTATATATATATATACATATATATATATATATATATATATATATATATATATATATATATATATATATATATATATATATATATATATATATATATATACAGTAGAACCCTGATTAACCGAGCCAATCTAAGAACCTGATTATCCGAGGTACGCGCGTCTATGCTGCGTATTAACCGAGCTTCTAAAATATGTATGTACATATTTATATTTAAAATCGTCGGGGTCTTCGGGGAATCCCCCGGCCCGTGTGAGGGGTTCCCCTATTTATGGTTTTGGACTCTTTCAGCATGTAAATTTGCGTGAATGCAGTGCGTTATAGCGTTTACTACAGAGAAGTACGAGTATACTCACATAATTTATTTGGTTGTTAAGTATAATTAATACGAACTGCTTTGTTTGAATTTTTGTTTGTCGTATTATAATGGAGCAAAACAAGCGTAAAAGAATCGTCGTTCCTATTGAAGAAAAATTAAAAGCCATCAGAAGAATTGAAGCAGGAGAGACAATTAAAGTTGTTGCACGAGATTATGGAGTAGGTGAGGTAACAGTTGCAGATTGGAAAAGAAACCGCACAAAAATAGAAGAGTGGTGTATAAATCAAGCCTCCTCGTCCTCAGGAAGAAAATCAATGAAAACCGGCGACTATGAAAAGGTTAACGAAGCTCTATTCATGTGGTTTAAACAACAGAGATCAAAAGGTGTGCCTCTGTCAGGTCCAATTTTACAACAGAAAGCAATAATGATTAGTAGGCAGTTCCCAGAGATAGATCAGTTTACCGCCAGTTCTGAATGGCTTGACCGCTGGAAAAAAACGGTACGGTGTACGAAAACTGACTGTATGTGGTGAAAAACTTTCTGCTGATGTGTCATCAATTGAGAAGTTTAAGCAGAACTTAAAAAAGCAAATCGAAGATTGCGGATACACATGTGATCAAATTTACAACTGTGAGGAAACTGGTCTGAGTTATAAAATGTTTCCATCAAAAACATTGGCATCTCGACAGGAAAAATCAGCTCCTGGGCACAAACAAAGTAAGAAAAGATTAAGTATAATGGTATGTCCCAATGCATCTGGCAAGCACAAAATCCCACTGATGGTGATTGGCAAATCTGTACGTCCAAGAGCTTTAAAAAACATCTCACCCTAAACCCTACCAGTCTATTAGAAAAGTCAGAAGAGCGCATTGATGGATGCGACCTTATTTACTAACTAGTTTGAAGAAGAGTTCGTGCCATCTGTGACTAAATTTTTGAACAGAAACCGTCTTCCTATTAAAGCAATTTTGTTAATGGATAATGCCCCCTCTCACCCTGGAGAAGGAAATTGTTCCTCCAAATGTAACCAGCATAATGCAACCAACGGATTAAGGCATCCTCGAAAACATTAAAAAAAATTATAGGCGTTTATATCTTGAACATCTGTTAGAATACACAGAAAAGGAGGATATTATCAATGGGATGAGAAAGGTTACACTGAAAAATGTTATTTACTGGGTAAGTCAAGGTTGGGATTCTGTGCGTACTACCACTATTGAAAAATCTTGGTCACAAGTTATTGATTTTGAGGACTATAATGACAGTGAAGATGATACTCCATTAAATGAATTAGCTTTGAAATTGAGACGCCATGGAGAAAAGTTTATTTGAATTAATGCAAAAATTAAAATGTTGCGAAAATGTGACAAGAGAAGATGTTGTTGAATGGATTACAGCAGATGATTTAGAATAAGAAAAGGGTATTGAAGAAATAACGAATGCCTTCAGAAAACCGAAAAATCAGATGACGATGACCAAGCGGCGGTGGATGAACAGTCTTCCACTAAGATCTCTCATCAAGAAGGTTTTGCTTCTTTGGAAAAAGCTTTGAGGTATATCGAACAACAACCAGAGGCAACCCCAGCGGATTTGCTTCTTCTTAATAGATGGAGAAACATTGCAGCGAGAAAAAGAAGATGCAATATGAAACAGAAGCGCATAGATACCTATTTTACTATTTTATAATATATGTACTTATTTATATGTTAAAAACGTTAATACATTGGTTTAAAGTTTTGGTGTTTATTTTTTGAATTAATAAAAAACAAATCCGGATTATCCGAATTTTCAGTTATCCGAGGAGGGTGCCCCCCCACGTTACCTCGGATAACCGGGGTTCTACTGTATATATATATATATATATATATATATATATATATATATATATATATATATATATATATATATATATATATATATATAAAATATATATATATAAAATATATATATATATATATATATATATATATATATATATATATATATATATATATATATATATATATATATATAAATCGATTTAAAACGTGCGACGACGTTGTCAGATGTCTAGGTGCCATTGTCTTCGGTCTTCCCATTGTCTTTCCTCTAGATTTAGATCGCTCATAACTTTTCTTATTCCTTCTATCCAATTTTTCTTCGGTCTTCCTATTTTCCTTTTCAAATTCGGTACCCATTCCATTGTTACTTTTGGTAGTCGTCTTTGTTCCATTCGTTGAACATGGCCATACCAGGTTAATTGCTTCCTTTCAATATCCTTCATAACTGTGTCCACAAGTTCCATTTGCTGGCGAATCTCTTCGTTTCTCATTCTTTACATTCTCGATATTCTGGCTGATCTTCCTAAAGCATCCATTTCGGCAGCTTCTATTCTTTTCTTTTTTTGTTCAGTAATTCTCCAGGTCTCAGAGCCATATATCAAATTGCTCTTTATCATTGTGTTGTAGATATTAAATTTTCGTTTTTTGTGTTATGTGTTTACTCCATAGAATCCTATTCAAACAAAACGGGGAAAATTCCTTGCTTCTGTTACTCTTGTTTTTATTTCCTTTTCGTTTGTACCACTTGTGTCGAACGTTATACCTAAATACTTATATTCTTCGCATGCTTCTATATATTCTGTATCGTCAATCTCTAGGTTACTAATTTTATCTCCGATACAAAGATATTTCGTTTTCTCTCTATTTACATCTAGCCCACTGCTTTCGTACGTTTCTTACAGTTTACATGTCATATACTGTAGGTCATCTTTGTCTCCAGCCATAATTGCTTGGTCATCCGCAAACTGCAAAGTGTAGATCCTTGTTTCGTTCAAAGGTATCCCCATTCCAAAATATTTTCGTTTCCATTGAATTAGTGCATGTTTAACATAAATCTTAAATAGAGTGGGTGAAATAGAGCAACCTTGTCTTAATCCCTTTGTTATATAAAAAGGCCTTGACAGTCTGTTACCTATTTTAATTTGAGACGTAGATTTATTATGGAGGTTTTCTAAAGCTGTTATCAAAGTCTGATTACTGTTCGTACTTTGAAAAGCATCCCATAATTTGCACCAAGGTATTGAATCGTAAGTCTTGGTTAAATCTACAAATAGAACATGTTTTGCTAGATTAACAGAACACGGAGAACAAACAGAGAACTCGATTTTAATGTATTTTAAAGTTTTTCTCTCATAATATAATACAAAGAGATTCTTCAATTGTCCTTAGAAGGGACAAGGCATTCACATTTATTATTCTAAGATTCTGTATTCGAAACTGGGTGTTTATGCAGGACCGTTTTACAGTTCACTTGTAGCAGTTCACTCGTAGATTCAGTCGTAGCAGTTATTAAAGTTTATAGTCTAATTGGCTTTGTTAAATATAAGTGAATGGAGAACGAGTTGATCTGGCTGAGCGACAATTGCTACAAAATAAAAAAAAGCTAATATGCGTCATAGACAAGAACAAATTAGTATTCTAGAAGCTCAAATAGCTGATGAATATTCAGCATATGGCCCTGGAGTCGATGGTTTGCTTACAGGTAAGAATTTATTTTTGTATTGCTGTTTCTTAACCTGATTTTTCAAACGTAAATCTTCAAACGCGTTTTTCTCGAAATTACTTTTTCTTGAAAACCGTTTGGCGGTCTGCAAGAAAACACGTAGGCAGAAAAGTTTTTGGTCATCCATATGATTTTTAGGAAGTACCAACATTGAAACGATACGTGTCAAAATTTTACGACATTTCGACGATTAGTTTACTAGTTACAGTGGTTTTAGTGGCTCTACTTTTAATATTTTCAAAACAATGGAAAAAATCAAATTTTGTGTGTTGATTAAACACTGTTTTTTGATGGGAAAAATATTACTCAAGCAACGCAATGGCTTGATAAGTGTTACGGGGACTCTGCCCCTGGAATATCACTCATCACTTACCGGTATGTTGAATTTAAACGCGGTCGTGCAGACACAAATGATGCTGAATGCTCTGGACTCCCAAATGAGGTGGTTACACCGGAAAACATAAAAAAATCCCCAAAATTGTTTTGGATGACCATAAGGTGAAATTGCGTGAGATAGCTGACACCCTAAAGAGATCAAAAGAACGTGTTGGTCATATTTTACATTAACATTTGGGCATGAGAAAGCTCTATTCGAAATGGGTACCGCGTTTGCTTACAGTGGACCAAAAGCAATAACGTATTGATGATTCTGAGCGCTGTTTGGACCTGTTTAAGTGCAATAAAAAGGATTTTTTCATACGATATATGACAATGGATGAAATATGGATCAACCAGTACACACCGGAAACAAATCGGCAGTCAGCTGAGTGGACAGCAGCCGGTGAAAGCCGCCCGAAGTGATCAAAGGCACAACAGTCCGTTGGGAAGGTTTTGGCCTCTTTATTTTGGGATGCGCATGGAATGATTTTTATCGACTATGCTGAGAAAGGAAAAAACCATCAATAGCGAATATTATATAAAGTTATTGTGAACAAAAAAAAGTGCGCTCTCGTCAAGCCAATGCACCGTGTCACAAGTCAATGGTTATGATGGCAAAATTGCATGAATTGAAGTTCCAATTGCTTTCTCATCCACCGTATTCTCCAGATTTGGCCCCCAGCGACTATTATCTATTTGCAGACCTCAAAAAAAATGCTCGCGGGAAAGAGATTTGGTTCCGATGAAGAAGTTATTGCCGAAACTGAGGCCTGTTTTGAAGGCAAAGATAAATCCTTCTATAGCAAAGGCATAAAAATGTCAGAAAAGCATTGGACAGAGGGTATCGCTCTTGAAGGAGACTATGTTAATGAATGAAGTCGAATTTTGCAAAAAAATGTGTTTTAAGTATTTTCTCTATACATAATGCTTATCTTTGAACGAAGAAATTATCTTTTTATCCAGAACTTTAATTTTAATTAGCAAAAATGCGACACGCGGTAGCGTCATTTTTTTCACTTCGACATTCGATGAGATTTTTTTTTAATCCTTGATTTAAAGACAAGATTGATCCCCTAGTAAACTAATTTGTTTGGAAATTTTGATTTCAGATGATCCAGCTCCCAGTAATCGTGCACAACGAAATGCTCATTAAAAAAAGGGAGGGTGTAGCGCCGCCATTTTTCTTTTAAATTAAAATTTCACAAATTGTATTTTAAGCTATGTATTATTATATAAAATAAAAAAAAAAATAAAACGCTTTTTTTCGGCATCACGACTACGTAGTCGTACATCCCCTTTAAGGGTGAACACCACTGTAGAGGTTAAAAAAAAAGGTGAACTTTAAGAATTTTTTTACTAAGAACTATACAAAATATCGAGTTGCGATTAAAAAAATTATATTGTACAAGTATCAAAGAACATACATGATTTTTTTCAGAATTTTTAAATACAAAATGGTGGCTGTAGCCCTCGTTGATTAAAAACTCCTTTTTTGCACTACCGGAAAGATTTCTCATAAAAGATGAATCTAGAATGAAAAAAAACAAAAATATTCTTATAAGTGAAAATCTAGGGAATGACGTAGGGAAATAAAAAAAATATAGATTTTTGTTAATTTGGCAGGCAAATGAATAAAGAAAAATGACGAAAAATTTTGCACGAACATCATTAATAAAAAAAAGAAATTTGCAATAATCGTAAAATCCGTAAGTTATTCCCTGAGTTATGACCTCTTAAAGGTGTGTGTGTACAAAATTTTGAGTCGATTGATTAAAAACTCTTTGAGTTATGTTTCCTGGTAAAGTGAAAAAATGTGGTCTCAGTGAGTTACAGTAGATACAATTGCCGCAAGCAGCTGGCGGTCCTGTTCTACGTCGAAAAAAAGTGGTACCGATTTTCCCTGCTATAAAACTTTTTCCCCACATGCTAGATAACGTAAAGAACCATTTAAGCCAAGAAAAAAAAAAACGATTTTTTGAAACTTTTACAGTGGTGTTCACCCTCAAAATAAAATATGTTATCCCAGTTTTCTGTCACTATTTCGCGGTAAAATTTAACATAAAAATCGGCAAAAGGTCGAGCTTCAAAGTAACATATTAAACTTGAAGATTAATTGTTGCCCCGTATCTATTCACTTTAAAGGTCAGTATCACCGAAAAGGTCAAGTCCTTCGTAACTGATGCAAAAAAAGTATATTTATAATTTATTTCCCGTCTTTGCTAGGGTGGGCGTGTGTAACATGTAAATTTAATTATAGAAATTGCAAGATTTAACGTTCATGTACAGTTAAGAGATAGAGAAATTTTACAACGCTTATTTTCCTTTATCGTTATCGTTATTAAAAGCATGTGCAATATAAACAGAAAGGCACTTTGCACTGCAATTCAAAAATATTTTGCAGCACTTAAAATAAACACTTTCTCATTGTGTGTTCATATTAACGAAGTGGCGATACGAACATAACTTCGTTTTTTTCTAGTTTCGTTTTTTTTTGTTCTTCTTTCTGATAAGGTGTGACATATAAGTAGGCATACTGCCTGTTTTATCCCCATTAGGTCTCTTCCGATGTGGACGTCCAGCATTCCTTCCACCTTGTTGGAGGTCTACCCCTAGTTCTTCTACCGCAAGGTTTATTGAGTTTGGCCCTTTTTACGAATCCGTTGTCGTCCATCCGATCTACGTATTTATTTAATTGTTTTCTTCTAGTTCTGGTCCATTTGGATATTTCTAGGATCTTACTTAGTTCTTGTAGATCTTTGTTGCGGATTTTGTCGTGGATACTTTTTCCATGTACGTTTCTAATCACCTTCATTTCTGTTGTCCTCATTATTTGTGCTATTTTACATGTGTCAGCTCTTGTTTCTACAGCACATGTGAGATTCGGTCTCACTATTGTCTTGTATATTCTTATTTTGCTTTCCACTGTGAGGTATTTATTTTTTTAGACTATATCCGTCAAGCAACCTGCTATTAGTGATACCTTCATCGACTGTTGTTTTACTTCTCTGTCTCCATAGCTTGTTATTATTGTTCCCAGGTATTTAAAATTGTTAATCTGTTCAATAATACGTCCTTAGATCTCCAGCTTGCATCTTAATAATCCTTCTGAAGCTACCATACCTTTTGTCTTGGTTGTGTTAATAACCATATTTAGTTTTCTCGCTTCTAAATTGAAGGCATGAAAAATTTTCTGAAGGTTGTCCTCAGAATCGGAGATGAGCACTGCATCATCGGCGTAGCAGATTCTGTAGAAGTCTGTGTTGCCCATTTTGTATCCTCTAGTGTTTGGAAGATTCTCCACTATTCAGTCTATGACGAGGTTGAAGATTAAAGGACTAAGTGAATCGCCTTGTCTTATGCCGGCGTTTATTTTTACTTCCTTGCTCAGCAGATGTCCCACTTTTATATTTGTTTTGCATTCTGT
Organism: Pachyrhynchus sulphureomaculatus; assembly: GCA_019049505.1. Taxonomy (NCBI): domain Eukaryota; kingdom Metazoa; phylum Arthropoda; class Insecta; order Coleoptera; family Curculionidae; genus Pachyrhynchus; species Pachyrhynchus sulphureomaculatus. The sequence continues at coordinate 104,986,807 of CM032452.1, forward strand.
CTTAATGTCATGTATGATTTTTATTAGCTTTTGGTTTGTCTGCTTTTCTTGCAATATTTTTATAATATCTGTTAATTGTATTCTTTTTTTTGTGACTTTTGTTAATTGTTTACTTTTTCTGTTTTAAAAATTAGTCGACAAATCGAAAATGTATTTAGGAGGCCCAAATGGGTTACATCATAATTTAATACATAGTATAATTTTTCCAAAAAAAATTATATCTTTTTATGCATTTAACCGATAACAGTGAAATAAGAACTTTAAAAAAAAGACCATTTGCCATTTAGGATGACAAAAATTGTTCAGTTGACACCTTTAAAAAATTTACTTATACTTATCATCAAATATATGCAAAATATTTTGGTTGTATCACAATGATAATCCAGGCTGGAATCTGAAATATTCTTGGCTGCTAGAAATAGACATTCTGGTATCCAGCCTTCTTCTGACCCCGCATGTAAAATAGTTATTCTTTTACCTCTATTTGATGGAGCTTTGGTTTGGGATTTTTTGAATTTATCAATCCATCCTTTACTGGGTGTGTTGCGGGTGTCATACCAAGTCTCATCTAGGTAAATTATCGTTCCATTTTCCGATCTAGCCGTATTTATTTTTTCAAGATATTCCATTCTGAGTTGTTGTAAGCGCCGTGATTCCATTATGACTTACCTTTTGTCTATTTTTTTGAACAAAAACCCCAAACGACGTAGAATACGCCATAAAATTGTAGTGGAACATCTTATGTTACAACTATCCTCGGACAGCCTCCGTGAAAGTGATAATAACGTAGGAACTTTTTGTTCTGCATACATTTCATAAATTTTGCGGAGGATTAAGTCTCTTCGACAGAAATCAATACATTTCGACCCACCTTTGTCTTTTCGTGTTTTTTTTAGGCGCTATCGAATTTTTAATCAATCATTGTATAATAGTCATAATTATAATATACCTAATAGCCAATAAATGACATTAGACTAGGTGATGATAAAAAGTGTCTAAACCGGGCCAATTTTGGCTATACAAATCTTCTAAATGGGAAGAACTAAGCAATATTTTCGAACTTCTCCTTGGCTACGCGTTCGTTTTAGCTCTGACCTCTGATTGTACTAAGGAGGTTTCTGATGTTATTTTGACTAGCGTAGCATCCCTTTTTCGAAGAAATATTCCTCTAACAGCAACTCTAGGTTTGATCATAGATGCACAAAAAATGTTGCTTCCAAACATAATATCTAACGACAGTGGCGTGAAAACTATAAGTTCATGAAAGCTAACACCTGTGCTAGCTCAAGACAGAGATATAAATAAATAACCTACCAAACATAATCAGAGAATTAACGACAAACTTCTTGTGTGTTCCAACAATTTAAGGTATTTTTGGTCAATAGCAGTTAGTCAAAATTTCACTAAATCAGCTAAAGAACTACTTCCACAGTACTATTGCAACAACAGATCGAACCACATAATTCTCCAAACGCTGTGCAAACTAGGAATACATGTCCCGCTAATACTTGTCATCTGTATAAGCTTTAGCATGTCATTTCTCATATCATGTTCTTCAAGAAGACTTTTATATGGAGGTACCTAACCCCTTCTTCTTCCTCTTTCTGGTTCGTCTGTTTTTAAGCTTCTTGTAACATAGATGTTCAGCTTTTTAGTGTTCGACAGGAAGATCTTTTTTCTGGCTTTTAGTATTTAGTACGGAACACTTTTGAGATCACTTCGCTGTCTGTCCTTCCATCTGTCAGACGAAACTAGTTTACATAGAAAGTTAAAATTTGGCACTAATATAGGAATTAATGGCCCTATTAGAGCCGTATAGTTTTGAAAGTTAAATTTTCCAAACTGTACTTTCAGGGATGCCTGTTAAAGCTGAGGTCTTCATCAATGAAAAGTACTTTTCGTGGCCTCGTTCCACTAACTTTTGCCTCAACGGGCAAACATTTGCGGCTTCTGATGGAAAGGGCTTCGGACATTTTAAGACACTATTGAACTTTATAATACACACTATTTCAGTGTAATACTGTAGATAAAATGAAGAATATTCTTTATATTTATAAATACGAAGTAGCCAATAAAATGTTAGATTGAGAGGGAGGTACATATATCAATTATGATCCTGTTACGGCCAGGTATATGCGAAGATCCTAACGTTCGTTTATGTTTTTATTGCATCAGTTTGCCAAATCACTTTCTTAGATCTTGAAAAATACTATACCTTGTATACGTAAGTAGAAAAAAACAGGCTCTACCATAATAGCGACAAGAATAACGAACTTCTCAAATAATTTTTCTTATAACTTCCTTAATAAGGGAGATTGTTATCCATAATAAACGAATTCTTATTTTGTTTTAATACTGCGCTAACGTGAAACGGTGGGTTCCAATTAGATGGCACTGTTACCTTTCATATTACAGCATTCACTGCAGTAAACAGAGGAACAATTCCATCATTTTACGACTGCGCATACTTTAAATAACGATAACAATAGAGTCTTTATATTTATTATCTACCCCAGGGGTGCTCAAACTTGAACTGCTGGCGATCTACCTCAATATTGTTAGACTACGATCGATCGACTCTGAGAGGCTGCAAGTAAGTGTGATGCAGGATTGTCGTCTAGGTAGGGTGTATCGTGGCATAGATATTAGTGTTCCGCACAATATGCATTTTTTTAGTCAAGGTAAGTGTAGGTCTGCTCTAAAATGTCAATGAAAAAAACTCATAATTACTCAAAATTGCGAGTTTATTGGTTCTTACAAAACAAACGAGTTCTAGTGTCTAAATTTAACTAAAGAGTGACTTTAGATGTTGAAGCGTGGCACTGCATGTCCTCAGCATACTTTTCATAAGATGGTACGTAATTACCGAGTGCTAATCGCAAGCATGATGACATATGTTCGTCAGTTAGTCGATTGCGATATTTTGACTTAATTATCTTCATTTCAGAAAATGCAGACTCGCACAAGTAAGTTGACCCAAACATTGCCGTCAGTTCAAGGGCGATTTGCCTTAGATTCGGATATTTATCTTCAGATAAAAAAAAAAAAGAATTTTGTATCAGATCCTGTGGCTTTGAGATGTATATCTGATATAATCTGCATAACTCATTTTCAACAGAACATGAGTTCATGTTAAACTGACTTGCTATTTCAGTAGCTAGTTCATCAATGTTTTTACACGAAAAAGGATAACTCATAAATGATGCGATATTTGCCAATTTACTGAAATCATAAAAACGTATTTCGAATTGGCCCAAAATATTTGATAATTCTGCCTCATAAATATCATAATTCAACTGAGGAATCCTTGCTTTCAAAGACGGAAAATTTTTCAAATCCTTTCTTGTCAGTTGATCTATCATAAGTTGCAATTTACTTTTGAATGCGTTTATTGTGCTAATCATCTCAATAATAGTTTTTCCTTTACCTTGAAGCTCCAAATTAATGGTGTTTAAATGCATTGTGATGTCTGTCAAAAATGCCAAATCAATCAGCCATTTTCCGTTTTTCAGCATCTGAGTGTCATCAACTCTTTCGTCCAGAAAAGCTGTTATTTCGGGCAATAATTCTTGAAACCTTTCTAGGAATTTTCCGCGACTCATCCACCTGACGTCCGTGTGAAGAACGAAATCAGTGTGTTCAGCTGACTCACTATCTTCCAACTGCAATTTAAAGAGCCGTCGTTGCAAGCTACGTGCACGGATAGAATTCACAATTTTTATTGCAATGCCCATAATCTCCTCCATGTTTAGAACTTGTAAACACAAAACTTGTTGATGTATAATGCATCCTTCACAACCAATCCATCATCAAATTGTTTCTTGTGTTTCGCCAATATATGAGATATTTTAAATGACGCGATCGTTGCAGCTTTTGATTGTTTGGCTGGTCTTGTGAACATGGTTTGTTCTTTTTTCAAACAAGTTATCAAATCATGTACTTTTCGTTTTCTTAATAAACTCTGTGACGGAAAATCCTTTTCATAGTTTTTATGAACCGTTTTATGATGCCTCTCTAAGTTCCCACGCTTAGGTATTGCAACTGACGCACGGCAAATGAGACAAATGCACTTATCCTTTACCATACAAGAGAAAAATTCTTCCTCCCAATCGTTATTAAAATGATAAGTTTTACTTTTCTTCGCCGCACTCATTTTGGACTATTTATTAATAAACCTTGTATCGATGTATCGCCTTCAAGTTACAACTCAGACTGACTCCTATTCTTGCAGGCGCAACATTTATATCGGCGCGAAGGAAGTCTCGAATGTTTCCGCCCGAAGTTTCTAGAAAAATCGGCGGGAATCAAAAATGCGGCTTTTCTTTGACAAGTACCGCGCGTTCCTTTGATAAAGCCGCCTTTTGCCGCGAGCAGGGGGTTATTACGATAAAAGAAAGTGATGAGGGGGTTATTCTGGCCTAATTGTGGATCGAATAAATTTTAGTAGTTTATTCATTACATTTTGTTTTAGTTACCTAAAACAAAATCTGTGAATAGTTCTATATCGGAATTTTTTTCTCGAGATCGACCCAAAAAAGCACTCGCGATCGACTTGTCGATCGCGATCGACTGTTTGAGCACCCCTGTTCTACTTTATAGTGTTGCACATGCTCAAAATAAAGATTACGACAAAGGCGTACCAAAATAAGCGTTGCAAAATCTCTCTAATATCTTTCTCACCTTTGGCATTTATAAGTACGTGGACCATTTAAATTGCTAATCCCGTTATTATTATTTTTTTCATCACTTCTACGAAACAAATACTTAGACATTTTTTAAAAGTAAATTGCCTTTACGAAAACAAAAGCAGAATTTCTGCAAACAAAATGAAAAGTGTTTTGTTTTCATTTGCATAAATAATTTTCAGACAAATTTTCATCACCGTGGCTCCGAGGAATTTTCTTATTATTAAATACCAATGACATGAAAATCCTTAAGAATTCCAAGCATCTTTTGTTTTCTTTTGTTTGATTGCTGTTTCGTAATATCTCGTGTTTCAAAGAGCAAAGCTAATGGGAAGTACACTTTACTATAACAAAAATAAATTAAAGCTGCTTAATTTGTTCTCCTCTCGCGAATATCAGTTCTTTACTTAATCAGTAATTTAAACTTTAATCAAACCCCATTAAAATTTGCTGACTGTTTCATTTGAGAGCCGATATCATCGAGATATGCGCAGAAGTACTTACACGACACTAATTAAAATTAAAAGTCTCGTTTCAAGTAGGGAGATCAAAGAGCTTCTCCTTGTATAATTTGTGAAAAAAAACTAAACTTATCAATAAATCGAACGGATTTGAAACTCTAATAATATTACAAATTTAAGGCTTTTGAGCTTCATACGAGGATTACGTTTGAAGGTTTTATAAAAACAATAAATGGAAAAAAAATTTCCACTCTGAAGTTGGCACCTCAAACACATGGTTTCGGAAGGATTCGACAGCTTCTTGAGATTCGGGAAGAAAAAGAAGTCGTTAAGTGATAAATCAGGTAAATACGGGCAATGAGATATTAATTTGATGTTTTCCTTCGTCAAATAATTTGATGTGCTGTGTGAGAACTAGCATTGCGGCGTTTTCGGTTGTTTTTCCTGCTTTCATCGATGACTTCTGGCATACGAACTGTTGTATACCATTCAGCATTAACTGTTCTTTGATCTTCTAAGGCGATGGTTGCAACATGTCCAGTATAACCAAAGAAACAAACTATTATTTTCTTCGAAGTATTTCGCGAACAAACCACTTTCATTGGATTCAGTTTATCTCGGAACACCCAAACAGTTCATTATTGCTTAGTTTCTGGCTAGTATATATCCAAGTTCCGTCTCCTGTTACGATGTTGTATACGGATTTTGCATGTCCTGGGGCGAATTTCTTGAACATTTTCTTACACCAATTGACACGAGCCTGTTTTTGAGTTTCGGTCGAATTATGCGGAATCCATCGGGAAATGATCTTTTTCAGAGTTAAATGTTCGTGCAAAATCGAATGTTCTACAATCTTAGATACACCTAAGGAGGCCTCTATCTCGCGGTAAGGCACACACAGCATCGATGTTTTTTAGAACAGCAACTGATTTTGGTCCACCTTCATTCATCACTGTCGGAAGCAAGACAATGACCAAATTCTTCAAACCATTTGTCTTTTCTGATGGTGATTCATTATCAGAAGTTGAATGAAACGATTCGAGGCATTGTTGTTGAGTTAGACCTTTACTAAAATCGTAAAAGATCATCCAACAAAAACCTTCACGTGAAATTTCCATTTCTTCACAAAACTGTTTTTTTAAAACGCTCACTGTAAACAAACCACTCGGCCAATTTCTGAGCTGCCCCTGTTTTAACAATAACAAATATCAAATTTCACAACAATGGTAATGTCACATATCAATAGCGCCATCTAGCGGTCGTTTGTAAAAGTTAAAAAGTGGCCTTCGTATTCCTTCGCGTTTTATCTTGAAAATTAGTACGTACCATTTGTACAAGTATGAAATGCGGATTTTAGACAACAATTGGTGCACCAATGCAGATTTTGCTATAAAGATTTGACACTGCACCATTTTGTTGTGTCATCAACCAGTGTCAGACGCGCACTAGTGACAAACTGGAAAAGTGTGTGAATAGTGTTGTGTTGTAGTGTTCAATATGTCGAAATTTATACCGAATAAAGAGCATTCGCGGACATCATTAATTTTTTGTGTTTATTTGAAGAAAACTGCTGTTGAATCATACCGATTACTTCGAGAAGCTTATGGTGAATATGCTCCATAGTAAGATACGTGTGAACGATGGTTTCGGCGTTTCAGAAGTGGTGACTTCGATGTTGCTGACAAGGAACGCCAAAAAAATACGAAGATGTGGAATTGCAAGCATTGTTGGACGAAGATGATTCGCAAACACAAAAACAACTCGCCGAGCAATTGGGCGTTAGTCAACAAGCTGTTTCCAATCGGCTACGAGAGATGGGAAAGATTCAGAAGACCGGTAGATGGGTATTACATGAGTTGAATGACAGGCGAAAAGCGCAAAAACATGTGTGACATTTTGCTCGCTCGGTACAAAAGGAAGCCGTTTTTGCATAGTATAGTTACAGGGGATGAAAAATGGATTTATTTTGAGAATCCCAAGTGCAAAAAATCATGGGTAGACCCAGGTGCATCATCCACATCGACCGCAAGACCGAATCGCTTTGGCAGAAAGACGATGCTCTGTGTTTGGTGGCACCAGAGGGGCGTGGTCTATTATGAGCTGTTAAAACCTGGGGAAACGATTAATACTAAACGTTACCAACAACAATTGGCCGATTTAAACCGTTTGCTGCTTGAAAAAAGGCCAGAATAATGAAAGAGGCAACACAAAGTCATTTTTCTTCGTGACAATGCTCCATCACATACTACAAAGCCAGTTCGCGACACGTTGGAAGCACTCAGCTGGGAAGTTCTACCCCATGCGGCTTACTCACCAGACTTGGCTCCTTCCGATTACCACTTGTTTGCATCGATAGGTCACACACGTGCTGAGCAGCGCTTTGATTCGTACAAAGATGTGAAAAAAATGGCTCGATGAATGGTTCGCGGCAAAAGGGGAAGATTTTTACTGGCGTGGTATTCACAAATTGCCCGAAAGATGGGAAAAATGTATAACAAACGATGGAGCATACTTTGAATAAAGCACTTTTTTTATCATTCTTCCGAATTTAACATGTTTTTTAGAAAAAAATCCGCATTTCATACTTGTACACCTGGTAACAGATTTTGTGTTAGGTACTTATCTATTTTGACCAATATTGCGACGCTTATTTTTAAAGGAAGTACCATTTTGACATTAAAAAAAATAATTTTAAAACAATTTTATTTTTACATAAAATCCCGGATCTCAATGCAGCACGACCGTTTTGGCGTCGTCGTCGATATCATAGCGCTGACCGCCAAAGTGCGTCTTTAAGTGGAAAAAACAAATGGTAGATTTGATAATGACGAAATCATAAAACGTCTGTTTTCTCGAACTTCTATCAGATTTCCGCATCAGGTCAGCATTAATGACGTCCGGTCGGTGACTTCGTCCTCATCGTGCACGTTTGTACGGTCATCTTTAAATGCACTAAACCATTTTTTTAGCATTCCATTGCTCATAGCGTTTTCGCCATACATTTCACTAATCTGCCGATGAATTTCGGCAGCTTGTCACGTCACGTGCATTTAAAAAAGGATTTACAGGGTGCATTTCACAATCCGAGGGGTTTTCAATAGTAGCATTTTAGACACGCACAAATAAAGGTAAACTCGAACGAATTATTCCGTAATTGCGCCAGTGGCCAGCCAATAGATAAAGGTAGTCATCACGCAGTATATATTTCAAAAAACGCGCCTTGTACATACGTGCATTTGGAATTGAGGACCTCCATTTTTGAAGCCGGTTAAAAATGGAAGTCGTTCAAGCTGAAGTTATCAGAAAGAAAATAAGAGAACGCCTTATTCCGACTTCATTTTGGTTTGTAAAGGATACGTATTTCGAAATATTTCAAAAAACATAAAAGAACTCCCAATAAATCCCCCGTTTATTTTCTCTTTCTTCAAATGTTTACAAAAGATTTGACCTGTCATTTGAAAAGGGGGATAGATATCATTTCGCGTCATTAGGTTCGGGGGATAAAAAATTGTGAAGAAAGCTTTTTACAAAGTTTCTTTACTGCTTGTCTGATAAGGTGAGTGTTTTATCTCCTACACAATGACATTTCTTGTCGGGGGAAAATAAAACAAAAGTGTATTAAGGAGAGCTATACTTCTTTTAATTTTTCCTATTGTTCTGCTACATTTTTTATTTTCTTTGCTAAAGTAAAGTATTGTATTCGGGACAAAAATCACATTCCGAGATTTTTGCCTTTCTTCACGTTTTAGGGTTTGTAGATCACGAATGCAATGACAATTCTAAGCAAAGTATGGAAATATCAGAGAATAAATAAAATGACTAAAAAAGGCTTGTCAATTCACTAATATATTAATGCAGCATGCCATTAAAGAATAGAGGCTTGCATAACTACATGCTACAGGCTGATGCTCAGAATGTTCTGGACAGCTCATAGGACAAATGCGTCTGTTCTGAGCGATTTTAACATCCAAAATAGCGACCGGATGTTATCATCGATTCAGAGAAAAATAGCATCATTTTTTGGTCACAATAAGGAGGAAAAGTTGCCGATCCAAGGGAAAGTTGACGGTAGAAGACAAAGAAGTAGATCTCCCAACAGATACATCGATCAGGTTAGTTCAGGTCTACAATGCACTTGGAGTTACCGGAGATAATGAGAAGTGTCGAAGATAGAGAAGCCTGGAGGTCTGTTGTAAATTGTGTGTAACAATGCAATAGAGGTCTTGACGCTCGGATCCGAGCAATGATGAGAGCGAGAGATCACGAAAAAGTCATTCATTTCCATCGGTCTATTGGCACAATAACTCTCGAACGTAATGAGATATCAATTTCAAACTTGGTAAGACAAACAAAGTAAGAACTTGACCGCTGGTATTTCGAGAACATTGTTTGCCATGAATGTATTCTTTGGTGTTCTTTGGCTAACAACGGCGCAATTACCTTAGTCAGTTGTCCAATTGCCTTCTGCATCAATAATCGCCTGGCATCTTCGACGAGATTTTCTGCATACTCTGCAAATTTTTCGAATCTCGCGAGACAACTGAGGCAAAGTCCTTAGACTTTTTCCTTGGAGCTTTCTCTTTATAAGGGACCAAGTGTTTTCAAGAGGGTTGGCGTCTGGCGATTATGAGGGCCACTCTAGTATCTTATCGTGGGCCTCGCGATGTGATTTTCACTCACCAAGGGTTTCTTTAACGTGCTTCGGAATTTGACATCATGAAAACGAACATATTGTCGAATGGTCTCGTGGAACAGTTTCGACCCGATTTTCTTAATTTTGCCTCTCCTTGACGCAGCGTCCACTTTAGGTCCCGTAAAAACAAAGACACGATTCGTTTTTCGACTTTCGTAGTGACTTTGCCTACCGAGCCACATTTTGGCAAGTCGTCGACATATTTCGTTTCGTTTAAAATGATTTATCCACTTCTTCACAAACGATACCGACTTTTAAATATATTTAGCGACCGCAGAATGTGTTATTTTAGGCCCCATTGGATGGGAACAAAGAAAGACTACCTCAAACCGGTGCGCAAACAAGTGACTCATTTTGGATTTTACGTGATTTGAAATGAATGAATAATCGCGAACACGTTCTTACTTGATAGACTGTATATGTATAATACCTAATAAGGGGATGAAACCTGTAGTTATTGAGCGATATCGCTTAACGCGAAGGCGGTGAAAGTATTAGTAATCGATAAATTTTGTGTTGTTTTAATAGTAAAATGGTAATTTTTCATGTATCTATAATATATATAAAATGCAACGTCTCTCTGTCTGTCTGTCTGTCCGTTAGTGCGCTTATCACTGAGAGAACGACTTATCCGATTTACGTACTTTTTTTTTTTGAAAACATACATATGTTCTCTGGCCAGGTTATAGGCTATATTTTATTACGATAGGTAGCATAAGGAATGAGCAGTGATGTAAAATAGCGAATGAAGTGGGAAAAAAGTTTGCTGCTAGCGCGTTCTCTTGCAATACACAGCCTAAACCATTAAATATGAAACAATATTATGTAACAAAGAATATCTATAATCTATAATATATAAAATGCAATGTCTCTCTATCTGTCTGTCTGTCCATTAGTGCGTTTATCACGCGAGAACCACTTATCCGATTTACCTGTCTTTTTTTAAATTCATACATATATTCTTTGGCCAGGTTATATAATAATAATAATCTATATCTGTAATATATATGAAATCCAATGTCTCTCTGTCTGTCAGTCTGTCTGTCCGTCCGTTAGTGCGCTTATCACTGGAGAACCACTTATCCGATTTACGTGCTTTTTTTTTTAAACATACGTATGTTCTCTGGCCAGGTTATAGGATATATTTTATTACGTTAGGTGACATAAGGAATAAGCAGTGACGATAATAGTGAATCAAGTCGGAGAAAAGTTTGCCGCTAGCACGTTCTCTTGCAATACACTGCCTAAACCATTAAATATGGAACAATATCATGCTGCAAAGAATATAAATATATATAAAATGCTACGTCTCTCTGTCTGTCTATCTGTCCGTTAGTGCGCTTATCACTTGAGAACCACTTATCCGATTTACGTGTTTTTATAAATTTATACGATTTGTTTTATATAATTCGATATAAGCCTAGATAATGGGAGATAAGGTAAGATAATGGGAGAAAAGTATAAATAATAGCAGAGATAAGTCTAGGTAATGGGAATTATGATGAGATAATGGGAGATAAAGGGAAATAAGGGGAGATAAGGATAAATATTGCGAGATAAGTCGAGATAAGCCTAGATAATGGGAGATAAGGTGAGATAATGGGAGATAAGGAGAAATAATGGGAGATGAGTAGAGATAAGCCTAGATAATGGAAATTATGTAGAGATAATGGGAGATAAAGAGAAATAATGGGAGATAAGGGGAATAATGGCAGATATTTTATTACGTTAGGTAACAGAAGGAATAAGCAGTGCCGATAGTAGTGAATCAAGTGCACGCGAGCGGAGCCGCGGGCACGGCTAGTTTATAATAAAACATGAAAGAGGAAAAAGGGGGGGGGAGGAAATTAGAGGAGCTGTTTCGTATATATGTTGATATATGCCCTTTTAAAGGTTTCTGGAGTTGAGAAATTTAAAAGTTAGGTTATGTTTTAATTATTTTTAATTTTAACACAAGAAGGTGATGGTTAAATTGAACTTTTCAGAAAAATAAAATGTCTCATAATGACCAGTCAAATTGTGGAGAACAATCACGCCTGCTTAAGTATGTTATTTAGAGGATATTGTATAACCCAGAAAGAACAATAAAAGAGAGAATTTTGGTTTCTACAAATTCCTATAGATTCAACATCTGTTATTACATAACAGTTGCCAACACTACACCAAACAATTTAATGTTGCACCCGACGCATCTTTCTCTAACCATGTTTTTTTTTTTTTTTTTATTGGTCTAGCACACGTGCTGCAGGGAAGTCCCTAAAGCGCTCCAGGAGCGGCACGAGTGCTGAAAAAGCGATTCACGTTGTTCTTGAATCGCTGTAAATTGTACTCGGTGGGAAACACAGCGCTGGGCAAATTATTCCAAAGGGATGACGTTCTCCATATAAAAGATTGCTTGAAAAGCGTCGTACGCGGAGTAACAAGCTGAACCTCATACGGATGCGAAGCACCAGCGCGACGTGTATTTCTAACATGAACCGCTTTGGGAGAAATTAAGCGGGCTACATCCTTCGAACACTTTCCATGAAAATACTTGTAGAACAGACTCAAGTCGCCAACCGTTCTTCGATGTTCCAGCGAATCAAGGCCGCCGGTCAATTCCGGGTCCCCAATCAGACGGACCGCTCTTCTCTGAACAGAATCCAACAAATGCAGTGTATGTTTGGGAGCGGAGCCCCAAACGTGGGAGCAGTATTCCATAGTTGGTCGAATTTGGGCTTTGTAAAGAATTAACAGTTGCTGTGGGGTGTAAAGCTTTCTGGTTCTAAATAATATTCCCAATTTTTGAGAAGCTCTCCTTGCTATGCCTGCAACATGTTCATGCCAAGACATATTTGCTCCCAAACTAACGCCCAACAAATTGAGCGACGATGCTAGGGGAATGGAGTGCCCCGACATAACTATGTCTGGTTCAGCAACGTTATCTTTTTTAGAAAAAACTGCCGCTTGGGTTTTTGTAGCGTTAAATTCCACTTGGTTACTGTCACCCCAAGATAGAATTTCTTCCAGGTCTTTGTTAAGTTGAACGACCTCCTGCTGTCTGCGGATATTCGCCTGAGCAGCCGATGTCCGAGCGTTCAAGGTGAATGAAGAGACAAGCGTACTGTCATCTGCAAAGCTATAGATTGGATTCCCGGTCTTTTCCAGCAGATCGTTAATGTAAATGAGAAAGAGAGTAGGAGACAGTATGGAACCCTGGGGCACACCAGCGTTGATAGTGAGGGTGTTAGAAAGAAATCCGTCGACCGCCACTCGTAAAGAACGCTCTCTGAGGAAACATGAGAGCCACAAACAGAACCTTTTAGACATACCATAAGAGCGCAACTTAGCCAACAGTCCATCGTGCCAAACACGGTCGAATGCCCTGGATATGTCAAGAGCAACCGCTCGAGATTCTCCAAAGTGTTCAATTGCGTTATTCCAAACATGTGTTACATAAGTCAGAAGATCTCCTGTTGATCTGTGTTTACGAAAACCATATTGGTGATCGCTAATAATATTGAATCGTTCAAGATATTTTAGAAGATGCTCATTGATAACCTTTTCCATGACTTTCGATATTATTGAAAGCAGTGCAACTGGTCGGTAGTTATTTGGCAAGGTCTTCTTACCTTTTTTAGGTATCGGCTGAACCGTGGCACATTTCCAGCAGGACGGAAATATTCCCTTTCTGTAGGATAGGTTAAAAAGTCTACAGAAAACTGGTGTTAGTTCCCTTGCACAGTTTTTGAGAACTATGGCAGGTATTCCGTCAGCGCCAGAAGCCTTCTTGGTGTCTAGCTTCATTAAAATACGCTTTATGATGCGCTGTCTGAAGACAACATCGGGCATCCTTGACTGCAATATGGGAATAGTAGGTGGTGTTTTTCCTTGGAAATCGACAGTAGAATGTGAAGCAAAGAGTTCAGCCAACAAGTTCGCTCTCTCAACAGGTGTGGTTGCAATGGAATTATCTGGCCGTGTGAGTGGTGGTATGGTGGATTTGGTAAAATTTTGACTAACTGCCTTAGCGACTGCCCAAAAGGACCTGGAATTATTGGGACAAGCGAGAAGTTTGTTTCTAATTCGTTGATTGTGTGCCTCCTTGGTTTCGTCGATAATTCCCTTGCATCTGTTCCGGGCATGAACAAAGATGTTTCGATTTAAGGTGTTAGGATTTTCACGCCATTGTCGGTAGGCAATATGTTTAGAAGCAACAGCTTCTTTGCATTTTCGGTCGAACCAAGGCTTGCCGTTGGAGGAGCATTTCTTCGAAAAAGGGATGTAAGCTTCCATACCAGCCAAAATAACATCGGAGACCTCCCTGGCGCACTCAGATGGGTTATCGGATCGAAAACAAACGTCCATCCAAGGGAAAGTTCGAAAGTATTCCATGATATCTTCCCATTTAGCAGATTTGTAGTGCCAAATCTTGCGCGGCCTAGGCGCCTCTCTGTCACTGATTGGCAAGATACTCGATGTCGAAAGCAGTTTATGGTCGGAAGAACCTAACGGCGGATTTACAGTGACCGTGTAAATCTCCGGATTGGTGGTTAAAAACAGATCAAGAAGACTGGCGAACTCCCCGTCTCGATCAGGGATCCGTGTTGGTTCGTCAATAAGCTGAGTTAAGCCATAACTGAATGAGAATGATTCAGCTTCACGACCTTGTTCGTCGGTAGTATTTGAATATTTGAGCCAGTTGATATTGTGGACATTAAAGTCGCCCAGGATGGCAATTTTGGCACTTGGATAGTTACTTTGTAAATGATCGATGGTGTCTGCAAGAGAAGCGAAAAGTGTTCGAAAATTGGTATCACTTGGTGGTCGATACAGGATACAGATGAACCTTGTGGTTTGTTGAGTCGTTATTTTTAACCACATAACATCAAAGTTTGGGGGCTCCAGAGCTTCTTCTCGTTGACAAGAGAGGTCGCTTCTGACAAAAAAGACAGATTCCAAAGTTACGCCTAAATCGGGAATAGAAGTCGTACCCAGGATAAAGATAGTCGACCGTGCTGGTCGATGGACTGACCTTGGTTTCACATAGAGCGAGTACATGAGGTTTATCTGATTGCAGGTGTTGATGCACTGAATTTATGTTCGAGTTTATACCTCGTATATTGCATCGTTAGCATCATCAGGAGCGATATGCTACTAAACCTAAGATTAAAATTTAGATTATTTATACTTAAAATTGTAATCTACTCGAGTAACGGATACAGGTAACGGATGACTAAGTGCTATGTTTGGTCCATTCTATTCTACGGTGTTGAAACATGGACCTTAAGAATCTCACCTGTTAATCAAATAGAGGCATTTGAAATGTGGATGTTGAGAAGAATGTTGGGAATATCTTGGGTTGATAGAATAAGAAATGAAGAGGTAATCGAACGAGCCAATCTAGAAGATCGTGAATTATTTGAAAACATAAAGAGGAGAAAGATTTCTAACCTGAGTCACATTGTTCGTGGTGGACGTTATAACTTTCAACTTTGATTCTGATTCTACAGGGTAAAAATCAAGGCAAAAGGGGAATAGGACGAAAAAAGCTGCATAAAACACCCAATGGGACACACCGCCTCAAGTAATCTATTGCCGTCTTGTTTTTTATATTTACAGGACTTGAATGGTCACTTTAAAAGACCAACTAAATAAATTGAAAATACAAAAAGTTCGTATGCGCTTTTCTAGTCCATATAGGATCTCACTGAAACCTAATTCTGTGGTTAACCAGCAAGATTCCAGTATGTTTCGATAAAATACTCGTGCTGAATTTTAAGTCGAACTGAACAAATTCTGCCACAATGAAAAAGCGATTTTAGAGTATTTTCCGGGGATTTTGTTGGAAAAATATAATTTTTAAGGGCGTTTTTATATTTTAGGAAAATGTTTTGTTGCTGTCGTGGGAATCTTAAGAAGCTTATTTGAATTTTAAATACAAAAAAATTTAACCTAAAAAATTTGACGTGGAAAATAATTTGATTTTTTTAACTAATACCAAAATAACTAATAAAAAAACAATAATTATAAATACCTAATTGGAAGAGCCATTCAGAATGGAATCAGAATAATTATATTTTTACTTCCTTCACTAAAGGGAAGTATTATAGTCTTCATGAACACGAAAAGCATCCACCAAAATTTAGTCAGCCTGTTTCCTTTTTGGCACGATAACTCTCGAACTAACTAACGAAATGAGGTATTGATTTCAAATTTTGTGCACATGTAATACTTGAACTAGAAATGGAAAGCTGGAAGAAATTCTAAAAAAAAACAAAGGTATCACCGTCAATGTTAAGCCTAATTTTTTCCCAGTGTACTGATTTTAGAATACTTTCTACAAGTGTTACGAAAAGCTTGGAAGAGAGTGTATCACTCTGGCACAGTCCTTTTTCGATTTGAAATATGCTGATAGATTGGTTAGTTTTTGTTTTAACATTAGCGGTGGCATTTTTTTATATGTATTTAATTACACTGGAGTATCGATGGTCAATACTACATTCAGCAAGCGCTTTCTAGAGTCTCAGCTGGTTTACAGAATCAAAAGCCTTTTCGAAGTCCACGAATATGAGTATCAGAAGCTTATCATATTCTATACATTTTCCGATGAGGACCTTAACTGTAGGCAGATGGTCGTTTGTTTCATCCTCTGTGCGGAAACCTGCCTGCTCTTTTAAAAGAAAAAACTCAAATTTATTTGTTAGACGTTTGGTAAGTATTTTAGTGAACAATTTGTATACGAGGCTGGTTTGAAAAGTCCGTGCAAAAATAAAAACTACTTATGTGTTTGGGGTAAACCTTTTTTATTTTTCGACATAGTCTCCTTTTAGGCTTATACACTTCGTCCAACGATGTTCTAGTTTGTTGATCCCTTCCGAATAATAGGATTTGTCCAAGTCTGCAAAATATCCATTAGTGTCTGCAATCACCTCCTCGTTTGAATAAAATCTTTGTCCCGCCAGCCATTTCTTCAAATTGGGGAACAACTAGTAGTCCGAGGGAGCCAAGTCTGGAGAATAGGGGGGATGTAAAACGAGTTGGAATCCTATTTCCATTAATTTTGCGACCACAACTGCTGAGGTGTGTGCTGGTGCGTTGTCGTGATGGAAAAGGACTTTCTTGTGGGCCAATCGCGGGCGTTTTTCTTGCAGCTCGGTTTTTAAACGGTCCAATAACGATGAATAATATTCACCTGTAATAGTTTTACCCTTTTCCAGATAGTCGATGAGGATTATCCCTTGCGAATCCCAAAAGACAGTCGCCATAACCTTTCCGGCCGAAGAAACGGTCTTCGCCTTTTTTGGTGCAGATTCCCCCTTGGTAACCCATTGTTTAGATTGTTGTTTGGTCTCAGGAGTATAGTAATGTATCCATGTTTCATCCACAGTGACGAAACGACGCTTAAAGTCCTCCGGATTCTTCTGGAACAGCTGCAAACCATCCTTGCAACACTTCACACGATCAATCATCGGTCAAGCGTGAGCAATCGCGGCACCCATCTTGCGGATAGCTTTCTCATGTCCAAATGTTTATGCAAAATACTATGTACCCGTTCAGTCGAGATGCCCACAGCACTAGCAATCTCACGCACCTTAACTCTTCTGTCATCCATCACCATATCATGGATTTGATCAATGATTTCTGGAGTCGTAACCTCCACAGGCCGTCCAGAACGTTCAGCGTCACTTGTACCCTTATGGCTAGTCCGAAATTTTTGAAACCACTTATAAACTGTTCTAATCGAAGGTGCAGAGTCACCATAATGTTTATCAAGCTTCTCTTTAGTCTCCTGAGGCGTTTTGCCTTTCATAAAGTAATGTTTAATCACCACACGAAATTCTTTTTCGTCCATTTCTTGAAAATCACTCGACTTCCTTGATTCACACGAATGCCAAACACAAAGAAATAGACCAATATGGCTGAAACTTGGTGTGCGTTCATTCAAGAGATGCTACTAACTAAACATGACCTCGATACGCGCCGGTGGTGCCATCTCTCGGACTTTGCACGGACTTTTCAAACCAGCCTCGTATATGACTCAGGAAGCTAATGGGTCGACAGTTTGTAAGGTCTGAAGTATCTTCTTGTTTATGCATGATGACAATAGTTCCATTATTCCAATTCGATGGAATTATTCTTTCCAGGAGGCATTTATTAAATAACATTTTCAGAGCCTTGATAAGCTGTTATCCTCCCTGTTTAATTGCCTCTATTACAATATTGTCCTCACCAGGGGCTTAGTTATTTTTCATGTTCTTCATGGCTGATGTGATTTCTTCTTTTGTGATGTTTGGGATCTCTTCCGACCCCTGATTTAGGACTTTTGGTATGTTGAAATTAACATACCAAAGGATTTTTATGGTTAGAAAATAAAAAAAAGTTATTTAGGAACAAATCTGGGGAATAGGGGTGGGTGGAAAACTATTTTGAAGCGCCGCTCGTGTACTTCTGCTATTGTAATGGCCGATGTGTGAGCAGGCGCATTGTCCTGGTGAAGAAGCACTGTTTTGTGCGCTAATCTTCGCTTCTGCTTCAACTCCGGATGTAAACGGCCCAATAACGTTACGCAATAAGAGCCGGTCATTGTTTTACCCTTTTCCAAATAGTCAATCACTTTTCACGCCGATAAAACCGTTTTTTTTTTGGCTTTATTCGGTACACTTTAACCTACGCCAACCCAGTGTTTTGATAGCCGTTTTGTCTCCGGAGTGTAAGAGTGGAGTCACGTTTCGTCTACAGTCACAAAACGGCACCAAAAGGCCTTCGGATTACGCTGCAACCTTTCCAAACATGATTTTGAAATGTCCTTTCTCGTAGGTTTTGGGTCTAGTAAATAAACGCGGCATTCATTTTTTCATTTTTAGAACATACTAGCAGTGCCCGCGGCTCCGCTCGCGTGAACTTGATTCACTACTATCGTCACTGCTTATTCCTTATGTTACCTAACGTAATAAAATATCCGCCATTATTTCCCCGTATCTCTCATTATTTCTCCGTATCTCCCATTATCTCCACATAATTTCCATTATGTTTTCCATTCTGCTCATCTTCCATTATTTCTCTTTATCTCCCATTATTTCCCCTTATCTCCCATTATCTCTCCTTATCTCCCATTATCTAGGCTTATCTCGACTTATCTCTCAATAGTTCTCCTTATCTCCCATTATTTCTCCTTATCTCCCATTATCTCACCATAACTCCCATTATCTAGACTTATCTCTGCTTATCTCAAATTATTTCTCCTTATCTTCCATTATTTATACTTATCTCCCATTATCTCACCTTATCTCCCATTATCTAGGTTTATATCAAATTATATAGAACATATGTATAAATTTATAAAAACACGTAAATCGGTAAGTGGTTCTCAAGTGATAAGCGCACTAACGGACAGACAGACAGACAGAGAGACGTTGCATTTTATATATATATTATATTCTTTGCAACATGATATTGTTCCATATTTAATGGTTTAGGCAGTGTATTACAAGAGAACGCGTTAACGGTAACCTTTTTTCAGACTTGATTCACTATTATCGTCACTGCTTATTCTTTATGTTACCTAACGCAATAAAATATATCCTATAACCTGGCCAGAGAACATATGTATGATTTAAAAAAAAAAGTACGTAAATCGGAGAAGTGGTTCTCCAATGATAAACGCATTAACGGATAGACAGACAGACAGAGATACGTTGCATTTTATATATATATATATATATATATATATATATATATATATATATATATATATATATATTATAGATGTAATAAAATATATATCTATAACCTGGTGAGAGAACATATGTATAAATTTAAAAAATCACGTAAATCGGATAAGTGGTTCTCAAGGGATAAGCGCACTAACGGACAGACAGACAGACAGAGACACGTTGCATTTTATATATATTATAGATATAGATTATTATTATTATTATATAAACTGGCCAAAGAATATATGTATGAATTTAAAAAAGACACGTAAATCGGATAAGTGGTCCTCGCGTGATAAACGCACTAATGGACAGACAGACAGACAAAGAGACATTGCATTTTATATTTATATTATAGATATTATCTGCTACATAATATTGTTCTATATTTAATGGTTTAGGCTGTGTATTGTAAGGAAACGCGCTAGCGGCAGGCTTTTTTCTGACTTCATTCACTATTATCGTCACTACTCATTCCTTATGCTACCTATTGTAATAAAATATAGCCTATAACCTGGCCAGAGAACATATGTATGTTTAAAAAAAAGTACGTAAATCGGATAAGTGGTTCTCCAGTGATAAGCGCACTAGCGGACAGGCAGACAGACAGACAGACAGACAGACAGACAGACAGACAGAGAGAGAGACGTTGCCATTTATATATATTATAGATGAGATGCCTATTAACGAAGCTTAATGTGACGATCTTTCAACACGATACCATGAATTTTATCGGACATTTCTTCACAAGAAACCTCAAAAGGGGGTCTTGAACGTGCAGCATCTACAGTACTCGTACGGACACATCCTTTCCAAGGTTCTTGACGTCGCGTTTTGCTAACTATATTAGCATCATCAAGAGCAGTATAATGATTACATCCTCTATTTAACATCTCACATTTCTAGAAAGTGTTTGTTTTCAATTTTAAAAAGTAAATATTTATATTTTTCGTTTGTTATCCTGAATTCTTAAAAAAAGTTGCCTAAATTAAATTGAAGAAAAAACCGAGCTCATTTGAGTCACATTCCAAGATTCTATTCGTAGAAAAACAGGAATTTTTCAATCGAAATGACTTTCTTCTCCGCCGTTATTTAGGCGATATCACCGAGGAAAAACATTTTGCTTGCTCACGTAAACATTTTTATTTCAAATCCACTTTTCGTGACCCTTCAATATAAAAGGGTTCGAGGGTATCGTGCCCTCAGGAGGCGTTGTATCCGTGCCATTTACGGTATTTACTTCGCGATACAGATTTAAAATACCTTTCTCGTTCAACTTAGATACTTGTAATATTGTCTTTTTCTTTAAGGTTCTGTATAAATATATATATATATATATATATATATATATATATATATATATATATATATATATATATATATATACAGGGTGCCCCATATGTATGGAATAATGATTCCACAGCATTTATTAATCAGTGTATCAAAAAAATGTTTAAATAAAAGTTATAGGGCGTTATACGGCGCACATGCTGACGTTGACAGTAAAATGTCACTTCGAAGAAATAACGCCATCTGAATTTTTTTTAAATGGAAAGCGAACTTTTCGTGATATACAGTCCCTGGCCAAATTATTAGACGCACTGCAAGATTTCATGTAAAATATTAATTACCGAGTGATATTGTACCGTTTTATTATTTTAAATTGATTTGTTTTTTATTTTTATATTATCCAATCAATTATCTATTTATTTGACATAAATAAAACAGCAATAATTTAGAAAAGCATAAGTTTATTAAGTTTTAAAGAAAAGTGAAATTAATGTTAGTAAAAGTCAATATTTAGTTGAGCCACCTTTAGCCGCTATCAAAGCTTTAATTCTGCGCGGCATGCTATCAATGCAAGATTGTACTGTCTCCTGCATTTGAGGATGATGATTCCACACATGAATAATCTTTTCTAGGAGCTGGGTTTTGTTGGTAATCACATCTTTAGCCACTTCTCTTTTCATCAGCTCCCACGGGGTTCATATCAGGGCTATTACCCGGCCAATCCAACAGAGGGATATTTTTTTCTGCCAAAAAAGCTTTAACAGACCGAGCAGTGTGGCAGGGAGCTCCATCTTGCATGAAAGTGAATGGTTCCCCATTTGGAAACCATTCTCTGAGCTGCGGAATCAACCGATTTTGTAATACTTCTTTGTACTGATCTTGCCTCATTATTCCTTTGACGACGTACAGACGTCCAGTGCCCTTGCCGCTGATGACTGACCAAATCATCACTTTGGTGGGATGTTTAACCGTCGGGACGACACAATCGGGATGAAACTTTTCTCCATGACGACGACGCACATACTGAGCTTTATTCTGCAAAATTTCGAACGTGCTTTCGTCACTGAAGCAGACCTGTCAAAAAATAGGAAAAAATATATAAACTTCCATGTTTATTTGCTTTATTTAACTGAAAATGATAATAATGTATCAATTATTGATTAAATTGCTGTATCTTACCGATCTCCAGAAGTCCACATCTTTGTCTTGCCATTGTTTGGCCCACTTCAGGCGCTTTGCTTTCATTGCAGCTGTTAACTTGGGCTTCCTGGCGGGCCACAGACCTTAAAATCTAA
The DNA here is from genome assembly GCA_019049505.1 of Pachyrhynchus sulphureomaculatus. Lineage (NCBI taxonomy): Eukaryota > Metazoa > Arthropoda > Insecta > Coleoptera > Curculionidae > Pachyrhynchus > Pachyrhynchus sulphureomaculatus. The sequence continues at coordinate 105,008,926 of CM032452.1, forward strand.
TTCTTTCAATTTTCTTCGAACAGTGCGCTCAGAAGCATTTACGCTAGCATCCTGGAGTTGTGATTTTATTACCTTTGTGGTAGCAAATCTGTTTTTCTACACAAATTTTCTTCAAACATCTCTCTGACCGTGGAGTGAAAATTGGTTTTCTACCGCATCTTTTCTTTCTTTTCGGGCTTAATTCCTTCCCTGGCTCAATTTTCTTTTTTATGCGTCGTACACTAGCTTCAGAAACCTCCAATCTTCGTGATTTGTAAATGTAAATCACAAGGGCCTTCACTTCAGCTTTTTTACGTGGTGAAAGATCGCCTTTTCTACCCATAATGAAAATAGTCCAATTACTTTTTTAAAACACTGCATACAAAATAAACTAATAACTGAGTAGTATAAAACTGTTGAACAAACAATCACAGTCCATAATGCCACAGAAACACGTCCGTACCTGACTCGATTCCGATCGCGACTGATACAGGTTTGTACTTATTTACGTTCATGTATCACTTTGTCAACACAGTGTTACCATATGTTAAAAATAAATACAAATATGTAGTCTACAACAATTCTTTTAAATAAAAATCAATAATATTGTAGTTTAAATATACCATTATTGCATAAAAACTCTTAAGAAACATAAAATTACTAAAAAAAATACAGTGCGTCTAATAATTTGGCCAGGGACTGTAATATATATATATATATATATATATATATATATATATATATATATATATATATATATATATATATATACAGTGACTCACAGCTTAAATGATGCAGTCGCTATAAGAAAAGACTAACTGGTCTCAGTGCGTCTTTATTTATTTGGAAAAAACAACTTATTGAAATTAAATTAGTAAAGAGTCTTCTAAAAAAGTATGAATTACTTTTTGTCTTAAATATGCCTTACTTAATTAACAATAAATAATTAATCAAATCATATGCAATTTTAACGTCACAGCTTAAATGATGCAAAATAACAACAAAACTTATCGCATTTTGAAATTTACGAAGGCGGCGTTGCTTTGATTTCTTAGTGTAATTGTTTTTTGTTTAGTTTGACATTTTTTCATTCAATAAAACGAAATTGTTTAAGAATGGGTCGTCGAACTACAAATTCTGAGAGAAATTTAATTATTACTCATTACAGGAATGGATACAGCCAAAGAGACAGCCAAAATCGTAAATAAATGTCCGTCAACTGTTCAGCATATCATTGAACGTTACCGGAATGAAAACAAGTCGAGAATAAGTCAAGGTTGGCTCCAAATAAGATCTACAATGAACGTGAAGAAAGATGGATTTTAAGAGAGGTATCAAATAATCCAAAAAAAAGTGCGTCAAAGTTGTGCGCCGAGGTGGAAAGACAGTTTGGAAAAAGGTGTAACCCCGAAACAGTTCGACGGATCTTGCGAAATAAAAATTTACATGGTCGAACTGCTAGAAATAAGCCTTTCATTAACCAAAGAAATAGACGCGTGAGATTGGAATTTGCCAGAGAGCATATCAATAAAGACTTGAACTTCTGGAATTCAGTAATATTTGCTGATGAGACCAAAATAAACTTATTTGGGTCCGATGGAAAAATATCAGTGTGGAGAAAGCCTAACGAAGAATTAAAATTGAAAAATATGAAAGCTACGGTAAAGCACGGTGGAGGTGGAGTGATATTATGGGGCTGTATGTCATCTGCAGGAGTAGGTAACATGCATTTCGTCGAAGGGAATATGAACCAATATGTGTACTTGGATATACTAAGGCAGCATCTCGTCGCTAGTGCCCAAAAATTTGATAATGAAAACAATTATCGGTTCTATCACGACAATGATCCAAAGCACACGTCATTTCGAGTCCGCAGTTGGTTGCTTTATAACTGTCCAAATGTTATTAAAACACCAGCCCAGTCACCAGACTTAAATGTAATTGAAAATTTGTGGCTGACATTAAAAAATAAAGTAAATAGTGCCCCAATATCAAATAAAACTGAATTTAAAGTAAAAATTACTGAAGCATGGAACACTATTTCCCCGGAGTATACTAGAAAGTTAGTTGAATCAATTACAGAAGATTACAAGACGTTATTGATAATGAGGGAGGCCCGACCAAATATTAGCAAGCTTATTTCAAATTCTACAGTTTGTTTTCTCTAATAATTTTGGTATATTGAATTTTGCATCATTTAAGCTGTGACGTTAAAATCGCATATAATTTAATTAATTATTTATTGTCAATTAAGTAAGGCATATTTTTTAGAAGACTCTTTACTAATTTAATTTCAATAAGTTGTTTTTTTTCCAAATAAATAAAGAGATACTGAGACCAGTTAGTCTTTTCTTATAGCGACTGCATCATTTAAGCTGTAAGTCACTGTATGTATGTATGTATATATATATATATATATATATATATATATATATATATATATATATATATATATATATATATATATATATATATATATGCACAGTGACAGTTAGAAAGTGTGCTACATTTAGGATGTTTCTTTATTACTGAATTTAGAAAGAAAGAAAAGTAATGGATGGATTCTGCGTCATCATCACCCAAAAAATGATTTTGCAGTGTCGCTTGGCGGAAAATCTGAATTTTCTAAATTCAAAGTTTGCTAAAATATCGGAAAGATTTATCAGAAAAAAGTGTTTTTTGGCATACTAGCATAAAATGAAATTCCAAACAGTTTTTCCTAATATATATTTCCGATATTTTAACAAACAGAGTGACTTTTGGATTACAAGTGAGAGACACCTAATACTTAATTTTGACCCTAGTTAAAAATTTACAAAATCACTGGATGACGGAAATTTAAAAAATCATTGCTATAATCAACATAGCCGAGAGGGAGGGTGAGTGTCTGATTCCGGTCGAAGGGAAATTATACATCGCTGTCAGCGACAATCTAACCTTCAAACCTCTTTGGCCACAGTACGGTTATAAATATGGCAAATTTACAATGCGAAATTGTTTTAGCTGTTTTGCTGATGTTGATAAAGTTTAGTGCCAATTGGTTTTTATGACATTTTAGGTAATTAAACAGAATTATTGAGATTTTGTATGGTGTGTTTCCATAACCTATATGTGATATTACAAAATTTGTGATTACTGGCGGGAAATATGTTGCTTTACTTATTTTGAACTATACAAATAACAAGTAATCATCTAATTGCAGCGTAAATTGCTAAGCGCGGGACGGAAAAAGATAAAGATAAACAATGATCTACCTTTTATTCTTGCATGTTTTAACTGATCTCTCTGGCATTTTGGCATACAGGTAGTTTTTTGGGCGTAGATACGATAAAAAAAGGTTGCTGCTCTAAAATGTACGCTAAGCCTACAAAATCGAAAATAAAATGAAAAATTCGGTTTTCGCAAATATCTCGGAAAATGAAAAAGATATCGAAAAACTAATAGCTTCACGTGAAAGAGCGGGATATCTTACAAATTAAATAAAAATAAAAGATTATTTTTTTTAGTTTTACCGTAATTTAAAAAAAAAAAACATTTAAAATGAAATGGCTCAATCTCATTTATGATTAAACTAGCCGGACCCGCGGCTCCGCTCGCGTGGACTTGATTCACTACTATCGTCACTGCTTATTCCTTATGTTACCCAACGTAATAAAATATCTCCCATTATTTCCTCTTATCTCCCAATATTTCTCCTTATCTCCCATTATCTCTACATAATTTCCATTATCTAGGCTTATCTCTGCTCATCTCCCATTATTTCTCCTTATCTCCCATTATTTCTCCTTATCTCCCATTATCTCACCTTATTTCCCATTATCTAGGCTTATCTCAACTTATCTCCCATTATTTCTCCTTATCTCCCATTACCTCATCATAACTCCCATTATCTAGACTTATCTCTGCTTATCTCCCATTATTTCTCCTTATCTCCCATTATTTCCCATTATCTCACCTTATCTCCCATTATCGAGGCTTATCTCGACTTATCTCCCATTATTTCTCCTTATCTCCCATTATCTGACCTTATCTTCCATTATTTAGGCTTATATCGAATTATATAGAACATAGGTATAAATTTATAAAAATACGTAAATCGGATAAGTGGTTCTCGAGTGATAAACGCACTAACGGACAGAGAGACAGACAGAGAAACGTTACATTTTATATATATTATATTCTTTGCTACATGATATTGTTCCATATTTAATGCTTTAGGCAGTGTATTGCAAGAGAACGCGCTAGCGGCAAACTCCGACTTGATTTACTATTATCGTCACTGCTTATTCCTTATGTCACCTAACGTAATAAAATATATCCTATAACCTGGCCAGAGAACATACGTATGTTTAAAAAAAAACACGTAAATCGGATAAGTGGATCTCCAGTGATAAGCGCACTAACGGACAGACAGAGAGACAGACATATATTTTATATATATTATAGATATAGATTATTATTATTATATAACCTTGCCAAAGAATATAGTATGAATTTAAAAAAATACATGTAAATCGAATAAGTGGTTCTCGCGTGATAAACGCACTAATGGACAGACTGACAGACAGAGAGACATTGTATTTTATATATATTATAGATTATAGATATTCCCTGCTACATAATATTGTTCCATATTTAATGGTTTAGGCTGTGTATTGCAAAGGAACGCGCTAGCGGCAGACTTTTTTCCGACTTCATTCACTATTTTACGTCACTGCTCATTCCTTATGCTACCTATCGTAATAAAATATAGCCTATAACCTGGCCGGAGAACATATGTATGTTTTAAAAAAAAAAGTACGAAAATCGGATAAGTGGTTCTCCAGTGATAAGCGCACTAACGGACAGACAGACAGACAGAGAGACGTTGCAATTTATATATATTATAAATATAGATTATTATTATTATTATTATTATATAACCTGGCCAAAGAATATATGTATGAATTGAAAAAGACAGGTAAATCGGATAACTGGTTCTCGCGTGATAAACGCACTAATGGACAGACAGAGAGACATTGCATTTTATATGTATTATAGATTATAGATATTCTCTGCTACATAATATTGTTCCATATTTAATGGTTTAGGCTGTGTATTGCGAAGGAACGCGCTAGCGGCAGACTTTTTTCCGACTTCATTCACTATTTTACGTCACTGCTCATTCCTTCTTATGCTACCTATCGTAATAAAATATAGCCTATAACCTGGCCAGAGAACATATGTATGTTTTAAAAAAAAAAAGTACGTAAATCGGATAAGTGGTTCTCCAGTGATAAGCGCACTAACGGACAGACAGACAGACAGACAGACAGAGAGACGTTGCATTTTATATATATTATAGATTAACGTTTCTGTATATACCGCTAATATTTTGAAATTGGCTATTAAGGGGTTTTTCGGGGTGCTGATTAAGAATCCGATAACAGATTTAAAAAATTCAAAATGGCGGCTCCAATAGGATGGCTAGAGAGTACGTAATTCATTTAATTTCTTCGGGTAATTTAGAATTTTTGTGTTTTCGATAACTATTTTCTCTGTACCTAGATGGTTTAATGAAATATAAATACTTTATACTTAAAGTTTAGACTTTTATCTTTCATTTCCCACCTTTAATTTATTTTTTATTTTAAGCACGATTAATGATAAGCAAAAAAATATGTTTATCATGAACACTTTTAAATAGCAAAATTACCAAAAAAGAGCTTGTAATGATTTTAATGAAGTAAACTTTTAACTGTAACTAAATAAAAAAATTGTCCGACTTTTTTTGACCATTTCGTTCTGCTTTGAATGTAAAATTGTCAGCGGCGCACTACAGCAGGCAAATTTTCATATTTTAAAACTTAATTAGTGTTCCGTCCGGAACACTTATAAGATCACTTCGGTGTCTGTCTGTCTGTCCGTCTGTCTGTCCGTCTGTCCGTCTGTGTGTTACACCCGATTTTCTCCGAAACTATTTGTCATAGAAAGTTGAAATTTGGTAATAATATAGGAATTGATGGCCTCATCAGAGCCATGTAGTTATGAAAGTTAAATTTTGACTTAAGGGGTTAGTTTTGGGGGGTGAAATCGGAAGTGAAAAAAAAATTTTTTTACTAGGTAATCGAGTGTGGTGTCAAATGAAAGCTTGTGAAAACACGGGTATATATATATATATATATATATATATATATATATATATATATATATATATATATATAATGTAATACTTGAAAAAATTCTGGAATATTCTCCAGGAGGTGTAGATTGAACGAAAATTATCACGAGTGCATTACCTTTAATAACACAGCCCCACAAAAAAAAAAGTGGGGTATACTTTTGATGCGATATGTCAGATCCGTAGTATTTTTGCCCGCTGATCACGAATCTGACGTCAGAATATCGCCATCACATCTCGATTTTTTTCTAACCTCAAAAAATAGGTAAAAATTAGTAAAAATTAAGAAAAATATACTCCTAAAAAATTGATTCGAGCTTTTTTTTCATGAATCCAAAGATGTATTAATATGTATTCGGACACGCTCAGCTAATATTCATCGGTTGGATTAAGCCATACAGTTCTGTTTTCTTTCTAACCTCAATAAATCAGACAGATATAGTGCTTCTCGAATGCAAAAACGAATTCAAATTAAAATTCAACCGATTCTTACCAAATTTGGTACACGGGGGTTTTTTGGGTTGCCGATCATGAATCTGAGGTCGGATTTGCAAAATTTAAAATGGCGGATCCAAGATGGCGGACAAAATTTTTGAAAACCAACCGATTCCTACCAAATTTGGTATACAGTTGGGGAATCCTCAAACCTGATACTCTTAAACCCTAAACCCTGAAACCTTAGACTACCACACCCTCTAACCTCAAAAAATAGACCTTAATAACCCTGTAACTTTAAAAATGAGACCCAATAAACTCAAAACCAGGACTTTTAAACCATATACTCTCAAATAGTAGACCCTTAAGCCCTAGAATTGCGAAGGTTAGACCCGCGCCTAACTTTCCTTTTTTTGGCTCTATCTTGTTCTTTTTTCCGCGAATGACCTATTCAAAGGCTTTCTGCCCAAACGCTTTTCAGGACTTGTTTCTCTTTTTAGCGACCAGCAATAGTCCGCTAGCATATGGTCATCCCATCGTCCTTGATACCGATTTTCTATGATTTTCAGATCTTGGTGAAAACGTTCCCCTTGCTCCTCACTGTAGTCACCAAGATTATCTGGGAAATCATCGATGTGGGAGTCCAGGAAATGTAATTTTAGATTCATTAAGCAACCTAATGTTTGAAAATTTTTTACCATTTTCTCGACTATTTCTTTGTACTTAGGACTTTTATTATTTCCCAAAAAGTTTGTTGCGACTTCTTTAAAACTAAGCCAAGCAGCTTTTTCAACTTTATTCATTTTAGTAACAAATAATGAATCTTGAAACAATTTTCTTATTTGTGGCCCGTCAAATACGCCTGCCTTAATTTTAGCTTCAGAAAATTTCGGAAATTTTTTATGCAAATATTTGAAACATGGGCCGTTTGTATCTAATGCTCTCGTGAATTGCTTCATAAGTCCAAGCTTAATGTGAAGCGGGGGAATAAGAACTTTTCCTAGATCTACCAATGGTGGAAACAATACATTAATTTCACCAGGAGTGAACGATTCTCTTGTTGGCCAAATTTTTTTCTTATAATGACGTTTCCCTGTCTCTGCTATTCCACAGACATTTATAACAGGGATAAAGTGTAAGCCCTGACTGTTGGCCAAGCAATATTGTTACAATTTTCAGATCTCCACAAATTTTCCAGTTATGATCAGCATATTTTATTTTTATCAAAAGCTCCTTCATTTTTTCATATTGCTCTTCCATAACTGTGGAATGAGCAATCGGAATGGGAGCGTAAACGTTGGTATTATGCAGCAAAACTGCCTTAATGCTCCGTTTAGAAGAATCAATGAACAGTCTCCATTCTTCAGGATCGTATGAGTTATTTTGAAATTCATCCATTAGAAGTTTTACATCGGTACAATATGAAAGTGACAATTCCTCGTCCATTGTGAAATATTTTCGAAATTCTTCATCTCTGTTTCTATAATAAGAAATCGTAGCTTCTGGCTTAAGTAAATGTCTTTTCTTTAAAAAGGAAGCAAGATGCTCTGAACCATCTTTGGATAAGCCTAAATCTCTGACTAGATCACTAAGTTCTGTCTGTGATACGAGTATTGGTTCTGGTTTACGGTTGTATGGTAGAAATTCTTTATCTGTCTCACTAGTATATGATAAGTCGTCACTAGAACATTCATTAGTAACAGTGTTTGAATCTTTTTCGACAGTCTCAATGTTTTCGGCATGAAGGTGAAATCATTTGTTTCCATAACATCAGCATCAAGTGGTTCAGGAGGCGGAATTAGTTTAGTTGGTCTTGTTACTGTCGAAACATCGTTATAAGTAATAGTGCTTTTATTTTTTCGGTTATGCCTAGATACAACATTCATACAAAAGTAGCAATCATTTTCACTGTATGGTCTATTCCATATTGCTGGTCTGGAATATTTAATCGCCTTCTTATTGATGTACAACATTATTTTGCAAGAACTGCAAATGATGTGGGGAACCCAATCTGTATCCTGGTGCTGTATTTCAATGTTAAAACAATCCTTATATAAGGTTTTAATCTTATCCGTTATCGGTGACCCCATTTTACTCAATACGTGTTGACAGCAAATATAACAAAATGAATCACTGTTTTCATCGCACTTATGAAAAGTTCTTGTACCGTGAGACCGTTTTCTTGTAGCATTATACTCTACATGAGCCAAGTCATCCACACATGAAGAGCTACGGTCGCTGGATGACGACGGCTGCGGGCCCGCTTTCCCACCCTGACCAACCGCCGATACTGGGTTTCCGAGTCCCTGCATGCAAACTTTGTTGAAAACTCATTTGGGGTGTGTTTTGTGAAGTCACTGATCATTTTATACCACCGTAACAACATTTTTTATTTTAAAAGCAATCAATGTACGGAACACTAATTGTGCAAGTTCAACTTGCACTTGACTGTTTTTTTTTAAATAAAACAGACAATGTGGGTATCTTTAATTATTCTTATAAACCTTCGAGCGGTGGGCGTAGCCTTTTAAGTTAACCTGGTTGGCGCGGTACATTTTTTGAATTATCTATCCGAATTTTTAATAAATCCTCAAGCTAATAAAAAAAAACTGGAAAAAAAATCTATATACTGTTTTATTATAAAATTTCGCTCTTTCACGTGGTGCTATTGGTTTTTCGATATCTTTTTTATTCTTCGCGTAATTACCGAAAAAACGAATTTGGAATTTTGTGGGCTTAGCGTACATCAAACTTTGGCAAACTTTTTTTCATCATATTCTACGTCCAAACAACTACCTGTGTGCCAAAATGCAGTCTGTTAACATTTAATGAGAGCTCATAATCCCTGGCGACAGGGCTATTTAATTAGTTTTAAAAAAATATTTTTATTAGCTATTTTTTTAATAATAACCGTAGTATGACGGGACTCTCGGCCCTTTTTTTTACGTCCCCTACTACTTTAATGATGCCTACACCATTAAATACACCATTCCAACGTAAAATGCCCCTAAAAAGAAGTTTTTTCACATTTAAAATGAATGCCTTCTGGAAATCCCCGGATAAGTTATATTCTCCAGGCATGCACTCTGAAAATCGGGAACATTGTATCACACCTTGGGGAGAGACGAGAAAGGGTTGGAGCGTCTCGGGGTTTATTCTTATCGGGATATTGCGAATAAGGGGCTGTTAGCCTTTTTATGACTTTAAAGAGGTGACTATGGGGATGTGTTTAAAAGGGATTTCTTGTTTTTCGATTATACTAGTAATATTAGTAAGTGTAAAACCATTTTACTCTTAGCACGAAATAGGATTGTTGACTAAATAAAATGAGTTATGAAAACTTTAGATTCTGAGCCTATAAAAGGGTTATTAAGTCGATTCGTATGAGGGTGTCTTTTTAAGTATATCATCATCATCATCATTAGCTTATTCCATCAATAGTCGGATGTAAGCCTCCCCAAGTTGTCTCCAGTGAACTCTGTTGTCTGTTTCTTGCATTCAGTCGTGTCCCGCTAATCTTTTTATGTCGTCCGTCCGTCTTGGCTGTGGTCTACCTCTGTATCTTTTATGTTCTCCAGGCCTCCATTTAACCAAACGGCATGTCCATCGGTTATCATTCATCTTTGCGATATTCACCGCCCAATTTTACCTTTTAAGTGTCTGCCTAACTATAAAAGAGTCCTCGTAGAATTTAAAAAATAAATAGTTATTATTCTGCACAACTATCGTCGATATTAATACCAGGGTAAAAATTTCCCAAGTGAGCGCATGATTCTCGACGTTGTGACAAAAATTGAAACTAAATAATGAAAGTTAATCCATTAAATGCATTATAGAAAGTTGAAATTTGTCACAAATACAGGAACTGATAGCCCAATCGAAGCCGCGTAGTTTTGAAAGTTAAATTTTGACCTAACTTTTGGGGAGTGAAAACGGAAATTAAAAAAAAAAAAAAAATTCAAATGCATCGAGAGAGGTGCCAAATGAAAGCTTGTGAAAACACGAGCTCAAATATATATATGACTAGCCGTGCCCGCGGCTCCGCTCGCGTGGACTTACTATCGTCACTGCTTATTCCTTATGTTACCTAACGTAATAAAATATCTGCCATTATTTCTCCTTATCTCCCATTATTTCTCCTTATCTCCCATTATTTCTCCTTATCTCCCATTATTTCTCCTTATCTCCCATTATCTCACCTTATCTCCCATTATCTAGGCTTATCTCGACTTATCTCGCAATATTTCTCCTTATCTCCCATTATTTATCCTTATCTCCCATTATCTCACCATAACTCCCATTACCTAGACTTATCTCTGCTTATCTCCCATTATTTCCCCTTATCTCCCATTATTTATACTTATCTCCCATTATCTCACCTTATCTAACATTATCTAGGCTTATCTCGACTTTTCTCGCAGTATTTTTCCTTATCTCCCATTATTTCTCCTTATCTTCCATTATTTCTCCTTATCTCCCATTATCTCACCATAACTCCCATTACCTAGACTTATCTCTCATTATTTTCTCCTTATCTCCCATTATCTCACCATAACTCCCATTACTTAGACTGATTTCTGCTTATCTCCCATTATTTCTCCTTATCTCCCATTATTTATACCTATCTCTCATTATCTCACCTTATCTCCCAATATCTAGGCTTATATGGAATTATATAGACATATGTATAAATTTATAAAAACACGTAAATCGGATAAGTGGTTCTCAAGTGATAAGCGCACTAACGGACAGAGAGACAGAGAGCCGTTGCATTTTATATATATTACATTCTTTGCAACATGATATTGTTCCATATTTAATGGTTTAGGCAGTATATTGCAAAGAGAACGCGCTAACGGTAGCCTTTTTTCCGACTTGATTCACTATTATCGTCATTGCTTATTCTTTATGTTACCTAACGCAATAAAATATATTCTATAACCTGGCCAGAGAACATATGTATGCTTTAAAAAAAAGTACGTAACGCACTAACGGACAGACAGACAGGCAGAGAGACGTACATTTTATATATAATATAGATAGTTAACCTGGCCAGAGAACATATGTATGTTTTAAAAAAAAGGACGTAAATCGGATAAGTGGTTCTCCAGTGATAAGCGCACTAACGGACAGACAGACAGACCGAGAGACGCTGCATTTTATATATATTATAGATATAGATTATTATTATTATATAACCTGGCCAAAGAATATATGTATGAATTTAAAAAAAAGACACGTAAATTGGATAAGTGGTTCTCGCGTGATAAACGCACTAATGGACAGACAGACAGAGAGACATTGAATTTTATATATATTATAGATTATAGATTATAGATATTCTCTGCTACATAATATTGTTCCATATTTAATGGTTTAGGCTGTGTATTGCAAGGGAACGCGCTACCGGCAAACTTTTTTCCGACTTCATTCACTATTATAGTCACTGCTCATTCCATATGCTACCTATCGTAATAAAATATAGCCTATAACCTGGCCAGAGAACATATGTATGTTTTAAAAAAAAAGTACGTAAATCGGATAAGTTGTTCTCCAGTGATAAGGGCACTAACGGACAGACAGACAGACAGACAGACAGACAGGTAGACAGACAGACAGAGAGACGTTGCATTTTATATATTATAGATGTAATGTAATAATTGTAGAATGTTTTCTTAGTCATCACAAAGAAGTTTGTATCCCAGTCCTAGATATTGACGCATCTCTGTAAATTTTGTTTTATTTTCAAAACAATCACGTTACTGAATACTAATTGCGGAAATCCAACTTGCACTTGGCCAGTTTTTATTTTTATTTAATAAACAAATGCTGATTTGACTCTGTTCTACATACGAAAATTATTTTTTTTTTCAAGGAGTAGAAGCTGGAAACGCGCGATTGTAGATCCGTTTAAACACTTTTCTAAATTTTTGGAAATTATTAGGCGCGCGGCTCGGGCAGCGGTAGCCGCATGAGCGACGCGTTGGCAGGCTTGTGCTTACCCGTAGCTTATGAATAATTTTATGCAAGTTCAAATATGTCAGCTCTTTGACTACAGAGCTTCTTATTATAAAGTGACAGTTTGTCAGTGGCACAGTATCCTTCGGAAAATAACATTACAAATATCATAATCGTAAAATAGTTATGTAAGAAATTTTTATGTTCACTCCAAAAAATTCAAGTGATTTTCGTGATGGGTCGTGCCAAAGAGTGTTGCAATCCATTGAAAAAAATGGGCATACGTACGAGAGGAGAGGAAAAAAATCTCTTTTTACTGTAACGAAAAAATGGCATGCAATATTCTACAGTTTATACAGATTACTCTGTAATACTGTCGACGATCTATTTACGAGAAGAAAGATGATTCGTTTGTTTTCCCGAATAGAAAACACCACATGAAAACGTTGTCGAAGAAACTGAGCTTATAAAAGATTACGAGTAAAACGCAAACATGATTCAACAACGTCCCATTGTGATGGTTTAGATGAAGCAGAGAAAATTGAAAAAATCAACAATATTTTTCTGGAATCGGGAGAACAGTTGGTTTTACAGTCTATAGGGTTCAAAGCTTCTATGTCGTGCAAAAAAATTTCATATGTAATACAGGGTCAAATCAGCTCTGGTTTATTAAAAAATAATAAAAAAATTAGTAACAATGAAAAATTACATGTTTTTAAGAATATTATTGATGACTGCATTTAGCTCTAACCATCCTTCAGAATTTTCATCAATTTTCGATGATTACTTTACGAGAAAATGATTTTTTTTTTATCAAACGGTACAGACATTTTTACTCACACATTATTATTTTTATTATTTATATTTATGTTTCAATATTTAGTTTCAATTTTTCTCACAACGTCGAAAACTTGGAAAATTTTTACTCCATCCTTAGTCTAGATACACTACAGAAGTTTTCAACTTATCATCTGAGGAAAATTTTCGATTTCCGCGGTTTTTCTTCATATCTTTGAATAAAAAGAAATCTTATGGCGTTAAGTAGCGTAAGTTAAATTACTTTGCTGTGCCAAAAAACAATCGCCATCAACTTTCCAGGTTATATCGTGATTTTTTTATTGTTTGAAAGTGAAGGGCCCTTATGAATTCAACTGCTGCTTCGTGAGAGGACCCCCAGTAGAACATTAAAGTCTCGTCGTCTCTAACAGTTCGCTAAGAATAACTTATATGCTGAAGAAATAATTAATAAATATCAAAATCATCATATTTTCCTTTCAATTCTTCCATTTCATTACATTTGTGTTACCCATGTTTCATTACCTCTTTAATTTTCCTATAGATGGCTTTATGTACGAGGCTCGTTTTTAAAGTAAGTACCGTTTGATATAAAAAAAACTTAGGCATTTTTTTTTAACAATTTTATTGTAACATGAACGCCCGGACTTTAATCTACTTTTCAACATAATTTCCACTCATATTAAGGCACTTGTCATATCGTAGGACCAGCTTCTGTATTCCATCCTCATAGAAATCAGCCGCCTGGTTTGCTAACCGCCGCAGCACGGCCGTTTTGGCGTCGTCGTCGGTGTCATAGCGCTGACTGCGAAGGTGCCCTCATCGTGCACATTTATACGGCCATCTTTAAATCCTTCAATCTTACCTCTTAGTCTTTCATCGCCTATAGCGTTTTTGCTATACACATCATTAATCGGCCGATACATTTTGGCCCCTTTCACGTTCCTTGCATTTAATCAACGAATTACAGCTGTATTTCACAATCTCCGGGATTTTTAATGAGCTGAGGCATTTTAACACGCACAACCAATAAACTCAAATAGATGGTTTCGTAATGGCGTCACGCTGCAGCGGTCATATTTCAAAATAATTGACTGCTTTTAAAATAAAAAAAATTATTACGGTGGTACAAATGATCAGTGACTTCACAAAACATACCCCAAAGGAGTTTTCAACAAAGTTTGTTTTTAATCTTTACTGAAAACTGATGACCCTGAATTTTTTTTTTATATACCAAATAAATTATTAAAGGTAATGCACTCGTGATAATTTTCGTTCAATCTACACCCCGTGGAGAGAATTCCAGATTTTTTCAAAATTTTTTGATCAGTACTTTTCGAGATAAGATGGGGGGACGGCGATTTTTCGCGACTTTTTAAAAAGAATACATAGAAAAGTGAGTTCAAGTACTACATTATATGTATGTTTTTTACTCGTGTTTTCACAAGCTTTCATTTGATACCACACTCGATGACCTAGTAAAAAAAAAAATTTTTTCACTTCCGATTTCACCTCCCAAAACTAACCCCTTAAGTCAAAATTTAACTTTCAAAACTACACGGCTTTGATGAGGCCATCAATTCCTATATTATTACCAAATTTCAACTTGACAAATAGTTTCGGAGAAAATGGGGTGTGACAGACAGGACAGACGGACGAACAGACGGACGGACGGACAGAAAGACAGACAGACAGACACCGAAGTCATCTTATAAGTGTTCCGTATGGAACACTAATAGTACTTACTTAAAAAGGCGCCTCGTACTTCCCACATCTCGTCTTCTGTCTATTAGAATGACAATTCTTTGATATTAAGAACTGGTGAATCTTTTCTGCCTCTTCACATTGTTTTTTTAGTTCGTTTGTCTTTAGCTTCATCTATATAATACAATATATATGGGTATACGATAGCGTATCTATTTTATAATCTGCCAGAAGCCTTTAATCCAGAGAAATTCACCCTTCAAATTAAAATATTATAATAAAGTCATCGGACAAATGTTTGTCGCTTTTGTTATGGCCAATCTAGATCTCGAAGTTATCCGTTAAGACAGATAAAAGCTGGAAGTCACTGAACGACAATTAAAAGCGATCCAGAATCGAGGTTAATAGGCAGATTACTATCCTGTCATTACCGGCAGAGAAAGACGACGAGAAAAAGAAAATAAAGGGCAAAAGGCGGTTGTTGCCCGTCCGCCCGTCGTCGGGTGGAAAGTAGACTTTTTACGGACCATTAGCACCGCGCGAAGCTATTCGAAAGAATTAAAGGCAAATTGGTTACGGAATTCTTGCCGAATATAAACTGCCAATTAAATGGTAACGGATCTCAGTAGAAAAAGAAAAAAAAGGATTTGTTTCCGGATTCTTGAGCGGGAAAAAAGTACGAAATAAGTAGATCGAGATTTGGAATATATAAGAGCAAATAATCGTGGAAATTTTTAGGATTTTACGGATTTTCTATTCCATGTAATTCCGATTAAAGTAAATAACTTTACCAATTGTTTCATATTATGTTCATATGTGTACCTACTTGGCTAAAAGTATTTGCCACCTAACAATAACTCAAGAATTTTAAAACCCTGTTAGAATAGAACAATATAAAAGACATACAAGTTCCTTTGGCCTTCATTGTCGGTGCAATTCTTTTTGGTAAAAAGAAATTAACTTTTTGCATTCTTTTCCGGAGATCTCGTTCCACTCTTCAAACACGAGGGGTTTCAGGACGTCTTTTGATGTGATTCTAAGCTTGAAGATCGATCACACATGTTCTATAGGATTAAGATCTGGTGACTGTGGGGGCCAATCGAGAACCTCTTCCCTATTCTCCACGACCACGTCATTGTAGCTGGCGCTTTTGCTACGGTGTGCTTAGTGTGCTATCTTGCACGGTGTGCAAGTTTTTATTAGCATACAGTGCAGTATTCAGAACTTCTACGAGGCTGGTTTGAAAAGTCCGTGCAAAGTCCGAGAGATGGCACCACCGGCGCGTATCGAGGTCATGTTTAGTTAGTAGCATCTCTTGAATGAACGCACACCAAGTTTCAGCCATATTGGTCTATTTCTTTGTGTTTGGCATTCGTGTGAATCAAGGAAGTCGAGTGATTTTCAAGAAATGGACGAAAAAGAATTTCGTGTGGTGATTAAACATTACTTTATGAAAGGCAAAACGCCTCAGGAGACTAAAGAGAAGCTTGATAAACATTATGGTGACTCTGCACCTTCGATTAGAACAGTTTATAAGTGGTTTCAAAATTTTCGGACTGGCCATATGGGCACAAGTGACGCTGAACGTTCTGGACGGCCTGTGGAGGTTACGACTCCAGAAATCATTGATCAAATCCATGATATGGTGATGGATGACAGAAGAGTTAAGGTGCGTGAGATTGCTAGTGCTGTGGGCATCTCGACTGAATGGGTACATAATATTTTGCATAAACATTTGGACATGAGAAAGCTATTCGCAAGATGGGTGCCGCGATTGCTCACGCTTGACCAAAAACGGAATTGTGTGAAGTGTTGCAAGGATGGTTTGCAGCTGTTCCAGAAGAATCCGGAGGACTTTAAGCGTCGTTTTGTCACTGTGGATGAAACATGAATACATTACTATACTCCTGAGACCAAACAACAATCTAAACAATGGGTTACCAAGGGGAATCTGCACCAAAAAAGGCGAAGACCGTTCCTTCGGCCGGAAAGGTTATGACGACTGTCTTTTGGGATTCGCAAGGGATAATCCTCATCGACTATCTGGAAAAGGGTAAAACTATTACAGGTGAATATTATTCATCGTTATTGGACCGTTTGAAAACCGAGCTGCAAGAAAAACGCCCGCGATTGGCCCACAAGAAAGTCCTTTTCCATCACGACAACGCACCAGCACACACCTCAGCAGTTGTGGTCGCAAAATTAATGGAAATAGGATTTCAACTCGTTTCACATCCCCCTATTCTCCAGATTTGGCTCCCTCGGACTACTATTTGTTCCCCAATTTGAAGAAATGGCTGGCGGGACAAAGATTTTATTCAGACGAGGAGGTGATTGCAGACACTAATGGATATTTTGCAGACTTGGACAAATCCTATTATTCGGAAAGGATCAACAAACTAGAACATCGTTGGACGAAGTGTATAAGCCTAAAAGGAGACTATGTCGAAAAATAAAAAAGGTTTACCCCAAACACATAAGTAGTTTTTATTTTTTGCACGAACTTTTCAAACCAGCCTCGTATATACTTCCGTAAATTGATTCGACTCTCACAAACTACTACTTGCTCACATGTACCCCCACGCGATAATACTACCACCAAGGTGTTTTACACAGTCGTACTAAAAACCTAAAACGAGGGAAACATTAGAAAAATACTTTTAGGTTACTGATTAACTAAATAATTGGTTTTTAAACAGTATTTAGAATTAAAAATAATATACACCTCGTTAGTCTCGTTTCGGCCACACGATATTAGACCTAACTTTTTAGTGGAAACTACTCGAATTAACAGACTATTAATCATGTGTACACTATGAGATCACGAAAATATACTAAATAATTACAAGAATAAAGCGGGTCAGCCATGGTTGACTTCCAAAAATTTGTTCTTTCGTTTTTTCAATTGGATTTATTGTCTTGGCTGCTTCAATTTATAGAAATACTAGCTGTGCCCGCGGCTCCGCTCGCGTGGACTTGATTTACTACTGTCGTCACTACTTATTCCTTATGTTACCTAACGTAATAAAATATTTGAAATTATTTCCCATTATCTCCCATTATTTTTCCTTTTCTCCCATTATCTCTACATAATTTCCATTATCTAGGCTTATCTCTGCTCATCTCCCATTATTTCTCCTTATCTCCCATTATTTCTCCTTATCTCCCATTATCTCACCTTATCTCCCATTATCTAGGCTTATCTCGACTGATCTCGCAATATTTTTCCTTATCTCCCATTATTTCTCCTTATCTCCCATTATCTCTCCATAACTCTCATTATCTAGACTTATCTCTGCTTATCTCCCATTAATTCTCCTTATTTCCCATTATTTATACTTATCTCCCATTATCTTTCCTTATCTCCCATTATTTAGGCTTATATTGAATTATATAGAACATATGTATAAATTTATAGAAACACGTAAATCGGTTAAGTGGTTCTCAAGTGATAAGCGCACTAATGGACAAACAGACAGACAGACAGACAGAGAGAGACGTTGCATTTTATATATATTATATTCTTTGCAATATGATATTGTTCCATATTTAATGGTTTAGGCAGTGTATTGCAAGAGAACGGTAACCTTTTTTTCCGACTTGATTCACTATTATCGTCACTGCTTATTCTTTATGTTACCTAACGCAATAAAATATATCCTATAACTTGGCAAGAGAACATATGTATGTTTAAAAAAAGCACGTAACGCACTAACGGACAGACAGATAAACAGATAGACAGTTAGAAAGAGAGACGTTGCATTTTATATATATTATAGATAGATAACCTGGCCAGAGAACATATGTATGTTTAAAAAAAAAAGTACGTAAATCGGATAAGTGGTTCTCCAGTGATAAGCGCACTAACGGGCAGACAGACAGACAGACAGACAGACCGAGATACGTTGCATTTTATATATATTATAGATGTAATAAAATATATATCTATAACCTGGTCAGAGAACATATGTATGAATTTAAAAAATCACGTAAATTGGATAAGTGGTTCTCGAGAGATAAGCGCACTAACGGACAGACAGACAGACAGAGAGACGTTGCATTTTATATATATTATAGATATAGATTATTATTATTATTATATAACCTGGCCGAAGAATATATGTATGAATTTAAAAAAAGACACGTAAATCGGATAAGTGGTTCTCGCGTGATAAACGCAATAATGGACAGACAGACAAACAGAGAGACATTGCATTTTATATATATTATAGATTATAGATATTCTTTGCTACATAATATTGTTCCATATTTAATGGTTTAGGCTGTGTATTGCAAGGGAACGTGCTAACGGCAAATTTTTTTCCGACTTCATTCACTATTATCGTCACTGCTCATTCCTTATGCTACCTATCGTAATAAAATATAGCCTATAACCTGGCCGGAGAACATATGTATGTTTTAAAAAAAAAAAGTACGTAAATCGGATAAGTGGTTCTCCAGTGATAAGCGCACTAACGGACAGACAGACAGACAGACAGACAGACAGACACACAGACATACAGACAGAGAGACGTTGCATTTTATATATATTATAGAAGCACAAGCGCAGTAAGAAATAACAGACCATCAAGATTCTAAGAACTGAGGTGGCCAATATTTCTAGCCAAGGCTGTATTTCATTGTTGTTAATTTACTTTTTATTGTTCCACTTGAGTGTCCAAACTACTAGCACTACGTAAGTAAATACTACTACATACTAAATTAAATAAAAAAACATTTCTTGAATTATTCATAGTTCGACATTATATCTCGAACATCCTTTATTGAAAACCAATACTTATAGTTTACAAGCAGAGCAAAGACATAAGAATTGAGCTTATCGAAAATTAACAGCTCAGGATCGGGGTAGCGATTTTAAGGGGGTAACTCGCAGTCTTCTTTTAAGAATTTTTTTTTTTAATAGTAAAATTTATTTGTGAATTTTAATATTTTTATACATGATACTAGAGGTCTTAAACTAACAGAAAACATTTCTTTTCTTGTTTTTCCATGATTTATTTCCCTGGTAGGGCCTCTTTAAATCTGGCTGACATGATATCTGGACTTTGGAGCATCTGAAAGCAAATATTCGAGTTGATTCTCATAATGTAGAGATGCCGCTGTCGCCGGTACTAAAACTGTATACCCACGATGAAAAAAAAACGAAATGGCGGACTTTTTAAATTTTCGAGCTTATTTTTGCAACTTCAATTGTTTAAACATCTGGTTAAATATTGATGAATAATTATAAAAGGAGTCCCGGCGATAGCCATTCAAGTGTAGAATACGCTATAAAAATTTGAGCCCGACCTGTGCAATAGTCGTTTTTAGTGTTCCGTACGGAACACTTGTAAGATCACTTCGGTGTCTGTCTGTCCGTCTGTATGTCTGTCTGTCCGTCTGTCACACCCGATTTTCTCCGAAACTATTTGTCATAGAAAGTTGAAATTTGGTAATAATATAGGAATTGATGGCCTCATCATGTAGTTTTGAAAGTTAAATTTTGACTTAAGGGGTTTGTTTTGGGGGGTAAAATCGAAAATGAAAAAAAAATTTTTTACTAGGTAATCGAGTGTGGTGTCAAATGAAAGCTTGTGAAAACACGAGTAAAAAATATATATATAATGTAATACTTGCGCGCACTTTTCTTTGTATTATTATTATAAAATCGCGAAAAATCGCTGTCCATCCGCCTTATCTCGAAAAGTACTGATCAAAAAATTTTGAAAAAAATCTAGAATATTCTCCAGAGGGTGTAGATTGAACGAAAATTATCACGAGTGCATTACCTTTAATAATTTATCTGGTATATAAAAAAAAAAAAACAAAAATTTCAAGGTCATCAATTTTCAGTAAAGATTGAAAACAAACTTTGTTGAAAACTCATTTGGGGTGTTTTGTGAAGTCACTGATCATTTTATACCACCGTAACAACATTTTTTATTTTAAAAGCAATCAACGTATGGAATACTAATTGTGCAAGTTCAACTTGCACTTGACCGGTTTTTTAAATCATGTCTACCAGGTCAAAAAAGGTTGGTTCGAGAAAGACGATATATAGACGCTCGACTGCTCCTTTCTCGACGAAAACCAACACTCAACTGCTCGAAAACTGAAATTGAAATGCCTATAGACCGAGGATTTCCGAAAACAGGGTGGAGACACTAAGGCCGCTCCTTGATTTGTCGGTACGGTATCCTTTTTCTCGGTTTGCCTGATTTGCGCGGGCGCGGAGCAAGTCAGGTGGTTTTCATTGAAATACAGGCGTTCGGCATGTTTTTGTTACCGAGCACCCCGAGAAAAACGATACCACACGGACAAATCAGGGAGCGCCCCAAATATGCGGCAGCTACACGGTCGGCGCGCCAGGTACACCATAGCTGCGTCAAGATGCTTCTATTCTATCGCATTTTTCAGCCTGTTCTTGACCTTTCCAGAGCAAATAATGGTTTCTACCGTATTTCTACATATATTTACTATAAGAAAATAATGTTTTTAGAAAATCAATTTTTTGGAAGAAAGTTATCAGAGTACCCCCTTAAGTTACGAAAAATTCAAATGGAATAACTTTTACAGTGCTACAAATTTTGCCAGGCTAATGCAATAGTAAACAATGCTTCCAAAACTCGATACCTCAAATTAAATGTTAGTAAAGATTGGGATACAGGATCAACATAAACAACACCTAACACGTAGGCTGAAAAGTTTTTGTTCCAGCTACTTAAAACACATTTTTTTTTTGTAAAATTCGACTTTATTCATCAACATAGTCGCCTTCAAGAGCGATACAATTAGTCTAACGCCTTTCTAACATTTCTGTACCTGTCTTCTCGAAGGATTTGTCTTTACTTTCAAAATAGGCCCCAGTTTCGGCGATAACTTCTTCACAGGAGCATTTGAGGTCTGTGAATAGATAATAGTCGCTGGGGGCCAAATCTGGAGAATACAGTGGATGAGGAAGCAATTCGAACATCAGTTCCTGTAATTTTGCTATCGTAACCGTTGATTTGTGAGACGGTGTCTTGATGAAAGAGCACTTTTTTCTTGTTCATTTGGGGCCGTTCCTTTGCGATTTCTTTTTTCAAACGCACCAATAACTTTATATAATATTCGCTATTGATGGTTTTTCCCTTCTCAGTATAGTCGATGACAATTATTCCATTCGCATCCCAAAATACAGATGCCAAAACCTTCCCAGCCGACTGTTATGTCTTTGGTCGCTTCGGGCAGCTTTCACCGGCTGCTATCCACTCAGCCGACTGCCAATTTGATTCCGGTGTGTAGTATTCACACAGGATTCATGTTTCACCCATTGTCATATATCGCACGAAAAAAACCTTTTTATTGACCTTAAACAGGTCCAAACAGCGCTCAGAATCGTCAACATTATCATCGTTGTTGTTTTTGGTCCACTGTGAGCAGAGGCGGTACCCATTTCGAACAGAGCTTTCTCATGCCCAAATGTTCTTGCAAAATATGACCAGTACGTTCTTTTGATACCTTTAGGGTGTCAGCTATTTCACGCAATTTCACTTTACGGGCATCCAAAATGATTTTGTGGATTTTTTTATGTTTTCCGGTCTAACCACCTCATTTGGGCGGCCAGAGCGTTCCGCATCATTTGTGTCTGTACGACCGCGTTTAAATTCAACACACCAAATGATGAGTGATTTTCCAGGGGCAGAGTCCCCGTAACACTTATCGAACCATTGCTTTGCTTGAATGGCCTTTTTTCCCATCAAAAAAGAGTGTTTAATCAACACACGAAATTCGATTGTTTTGAAAATATCAAAAGTAGCGTCACTAAAACCACTGTAACTTGTAAACCAATCGTCGAAATGTCATGAAATTTTGACACGTATTATTTGAAGGTTAGTACTTCCTAAAAATCATATGAATTTTTTTTAAAGGCATGATGACCATGATAACATAAATCTATGTATCAGAGGGTCCCAAGGCTCCATATTGTCTCCTACTCAATTTCTCATTTACATTTACGATCTGTTGGAAAGGACCAGGCATCCAATCTATAGCTTTACAGACGATAGAACGCTTATTTCTTTATTCACTTTAAACGCTCGAATATCGGCGATAAAATGCCGACTGTCAACAGATTTTTGTTCAAAAAATTGTAGTTTTATCACACTGTACGTCAGTCCAGCAGAGAATTAAAAAGAAACCAACTGTTAAATAAGACAGTAACCGTTTTTCGTTAAAAAAGAAGCCTCCAAAAAGTTAACAGAGTTGCGGAAATTAATTTTTCATAATTTCTGCAAGCCTTTCTGTTTTCGGTCAGAAACAGACCGGCAAACTCTCCGGCCCGGAAGTAACAAAATTTTCAACTCATAATAATTAATTAAATCGGGCAAAATGCGCGTCAAGCCCGAAAATGTTGTTGAAAGTTCAATTAATATAAGCTGACTCTTGCAGAGCTAAACAAATTATTGGTTTTTAATATCAATTAATCGGGCAATTTATTTAAAATTTACGACAGGGGTCTCGTCAAATCAAATGGCCCGTGACTAATTTTAATGATGGGACTCACTCGACGCGGAAATGTAGACGCGGGCGACAAGGCCCGCGGTCGATATGACGCAAGGGTTGAAGGGTCTAAATCTGCTTACGTCTGTTTTGGACGTGGTTAGTTATCGGTTATAATAATGTACTTTTACAGAATCGGATTGAGACGAAGTTTTTTTTTTTACTGTTCACTACAACGGGGAGCTTATGATAAATTTTTGCGCTACAAACGAGTTGAGATAATAATACATACCTTGACCATAAGGAACAATATAAATATACATTCAAGAACACTAGAGGTAACAGATCAATAACAGATTATGTCTTAACAAACAGAGAAATACATCCACGCCATATATTAGATGTAAGAAGCTTGACATCACCAAACGTAGAAGTGATCATAACTTAGTTACGTATAAACTAAAGTGGAACAAAGGAACTGGAAACAAGGATAAGAATAGAAAATCTACATGAACAATCAGCGAGAGACCTGTACCAGAGAAGATTAAAAGAAAAAACCGGAATAAATCAAATAAATGACCATGATAATATAAATGGTTAAAAATAAAAACAAGTGTATTAGAAGCTGCATGTGAAGCATTAGGGATTAAAACTGTCGATAAAAAATAAAAAATTGGAGAACACAAATACATGACACAGACATGGTTCAGTGCAGAAATCAAAGCGAAATGCCGTGAAAAGAAAGAAAGCTAGTCATATACAAAGTACAGGTCAATCAGGACAGAGGAAGCCTAACAAAGATATAAAAGAATAAAAACAGAAACTCACGATTTAGTAAGAACAAAAACGGAATACTGGAAGAGATACACAAGAAAATTAGAATCAGACTTCTATGGGCAACAAAACAAATTTGGAGATTCATAAGATAGCCGAAAATTGAGATGAAAGAACTAATAGAGTATACACGCGTGAAAAAAGGGACGTGGCTAACATATCTTACACAATTATATAAAAGGGAACAGAGTATCTCACTGCCACAAACACCAGAGATACAAGTATGAAATGCGGATTTTTTTTCTAAAAAAACATATTAAATTCGGAAGAATGATAAAAAGTGCTTTATCCAAAGTATGCTCCATCGCTTGTTATACATTTTTCCCATCTTTCGGGCAATTTGTGAATACCACGCCAGTAAAAATCTTCCCCTTTTGCTGCGAACCATTCATCGAGCCATTTCTTCACATCTTCGTACGAACCAAACCGTTGCTCAGCAAGTGCGTGACCCATCGATGCAAACAAGTGATAATCGGAAGGAGCCAAGTCTGGTGAGTAAGCCGCATGGGGTAGAACTTCCCAGCTGGGTGCTTCCAACGAGTCGCGAACTGGTTTTGCCGTGTGTGATGGAGTATTGTCATGAAGAAAGATGACTTTGTGTTGCCTCTTTCGGTATTCTGGCCTTTTTTCAAGCAGCGAACAGTTCAAATTGGTCAATTGTTGTTGGTAACGTTTAGTATTAACCGTTTCCCCAGGTTTTAACAGCTCATAATAGACCACGCCCCTCTGGTCCCACCAAACACAGAGCATCGTCCTTCTGCCAAAGCGATTCGGTCGTGCGGTCAATGTGGAAAGTGCGCCTATGTCTACCCATGATCTTTTGCGCTTGGGATTCTCAAAATAAATCCACTTTTCATCCCCTGTAACTATACGATGCAAAAACGACTTCCTTTTGTACAGAGTGAGCAAAATGTCACACGTCTTTTTGCGCTTTTCCATTTGCCTGTCGTTCAACTCATGTGGTACCCATCTACCGGTCTTCTGAATCTTTCGCATCTCTCGTAGCCGATTGGAAACAGCTTGTTGACTAACGCCCAATTGCTCGGCGAGTTGTTTTTGTGTTTGCGAATCATCTTCGTCCAATAATGCTTGCAATTCCACATCTTCGTATTTTTTTTTTGGCGGTTTTCCACGTTCCTTGTCTGCAACATCGAGGTCACCACTTTTGAAACGCCGAAACCATCGTTCACACGTATCTTGCGATGGAGCATGTTCACGATAAGCTTCTAGAAGTAAACGGTATGATTCAACAGCAGTTTTCTTCAAATGAAAACAAAAAATTAATGCTGTCCGCGAACGCTCTTTGTTCGGTATAAATTTCGACATATTGAACACAACAACACAACACTATGCACACTTTTCCAATTTATCACTCGTGTACGTCTGACAATTGTTGATGACACAACAAAATGGCGCAGTGTCAAATCTTTATAGCACAAACTGCATTGGTGCATCATCTGTTGTATGAAATCCGCATTTCATACTTGTACACCTGGTATAGTTATTTGGATCTTTTTTTCTCCCTTCTTGTGCATTAGTATAACTGCCGCTGTTCCCCATTCATCTGGGATTCTATGCGATCCTATAATCCATATACTCCATCACATACGGCAAAACCAGTTCGCGACACGTTGGAAGCACCCAGCGGGGAAGTTCTACCCCACTTTGAATAAAGCACTTTTTATCATTCTTCCGAATTTAACATGTTTTTTTTTTGAAAAAAATTCCTCATTTCATACTTGTACACCTGGTAGAGGCATAAATCCACTAAACTGTACACTGAAATTAACAATAAAGATTATTGCAACAAAAATAAACGCGGAAATATAACTGGAAGAAAAATAGCAAGGATTCAGAAGTGGGCGCTCATGCAGCGATGCCGTATTCGTTCTGAGACAGGTAAAAGAAAAATCCATAGAATACAACATTCCAGCATACTTGTGCCTGATAGACTTAAAAAAAGCTTTCGACAATGTACAAATAGAAGACGTTATGCATCTATTATATAACAGGAATATCCCATTAGACCTAATTAAAACTATCGAGAATATATATAAAGACAATAAGGTAGTCGGAAGATTAGCAGAATGAATGACAGAACCAATTAACTATGAATCTGGAATCAGGCAGGGAGACTCTTCTATTAATATTGTCATGGATAAAATTATAAAAAATGTCAAAAGATGATGATGATGATTATTGTGTATTAGACTTGGAAGTCAATTTCTTTTAAAAAATTTTTTATGTTGTCTTTATGTGTTTCAAAAGATTCTAAGGCTAATTTCAGACTTGAAGGAATGTTGTGTTTGTCTCTTATATCTTTGTGGTGATCCGACTCAAATATGTATATGACAGATAAGAGACACTCACAGGCAGAACATAGAGGTGGTGGTTCGTTTTTTATAAGATGACCGTGAGAAGAAAACGTGTGTCCCACCGCCAACCTTCTCAATAGTACATTGTTCTTTCTTCCCATGGTGGAGGAGTTCAAAGGCGGGAAGACATTTGGTTTTATGGACCCCAGTTTATTATTGGACTCTTCCAGATCCCACTGTAGTTAGAAAAGGGATTTATGGATGGTGTTAAAGTCTGAGTAATGATTTCCCCCTGTATTCATAGAGCCTCTTTCAATAGCGAGTTTTGCATAAGTGTCCGCGTTGTCATTGCCACTGTTGCCGATGTGGCTGGGTAACCAGAGAAAAGAGATGGACCGATGTTTGAGTTTTGCTGTGTACATTAGATCAGTGATGTGTCTGATGTAGTTATAATGTAGATTTCTTGATTTAATGGCAGTGAGAGCGCTCAGGGAGTCAGAAATAATTAAGGAAGGTTTGTTGGAAGTTCTTGAGAGAGAATATCTGATAGCCTCTTTAATTGCAAGGAGTTCAGCAGAGAAGATGGTAGCATGGATAGTATATATATATATATATATATATATATATATATATATATATATATATATATATATATATATATATATATATATATATATAAAGGGTGATTCATTTAGAGGTACTTTTTTTTAAATAAAAAAAAAATGAATAAAAACAATTTTATTTTATAATCTTTTTTATCATATAAAAGAACCATTCTTTACAATTATTTCTTAAAGATAATTTCTTTCAAATGTTGTCCGCGACTACGGTTAACAACGTCCATTCTGAAGTTCCAATTTTCAATGACGCGTGTGAGTATTTCGAGTGGTATTTGGCCAATGACTCGAGTAATATTGGCCTCCGATGCCTCAATTGTAGCTGGCTTATCCATGTAGACTTTGGACTTTACATAGCCCCAAAGGAAAAAGTCAAGAGGTGTGATGTCACATGATCTAGCCGGCCAATTCACTGGTCCAAAGCGTGAAATGATCTGTTCGCCGAATTGCTCTCGCAGTAAAGCCATGGTTTCACGGGCTGTATGGCAAGTGGCGCCATCTTGATGGAACCAAATTTCGTCGAGACCACGGGCTTCAATTTCTGGCATCAAATAGTCTGTTATCATGGCGCG
Organism: Pachyrhynchus sulphureomaculatus; assembly: GCA_019049505.1. Lineage (NCBI taxonomy): Eukaryota > Metazoa > Arthropoda > Insecta > Coleoptera > Curculionidae > Pachyrhynchus > Pachyrhynchus sulphureomaculatus. The sequence goes on from CM032452.1 coordinate 105,036,776, forward strand.
ATAACGGTCACCATTCACAGTAACATTCCGGTCGGCCTCTGTTTTGAAGAAATATGGACCGATTATTCCACCGGCTCATAAACCACACCAAACAGTTGTTTTTTCTGGATTTAATGGCAGCTCTTGAACCTCTTCAGGTTGTTCATCACCCCAAATACGGGCATTTTGTTTATTCACGAACCCATTAAGCCAAAAATGGGCCTCATCGGTGAACAAAATTTTTCTCGAAAACAGTGGATTTTCTGCAAGCTTGTCAAGAGCCCAACGACTAAAACGGAAACGATTCGGAAGGTCGGTCGGCTTCAGTTGTTGCACTAGTTGAATTTTGTATGCTCTTAAAGAAAGATCCTTACGTAAAATACGCCAAGTTGTTGAATATGACAGGCCAAGCTGTTGAGAACGGCGACGAATCGACACTTCACGGTCTTCGCGTACACTCTCCGCTACCGCCCCTATATTTTTTTCACTACGTGCTGGATGTGGTCTATTCGGTCGAGCATTATCCAATAATGAAAATTGGGTCTCAAACTTATTGATGGTAGAGCGAATTGTGCGTTCGGTAGGCCGATTATGTGGAGCATAAGTTGCTCTAAGCGCCCGATACACATTCCTCGTAGAACGCCCATTTTCGTAATAAAGTTGAACAATTTGTAGACGCTGTGCCGGGCTAAGTCTTTCCATTATGAATTGTCAAACACTACTGAACAGGAATGCCACTTCAGTTGACACGACGCATGCGCAATCACACCACCACAGTTACACCTCCATTACAACTCACAAGGCAGCTCTCTCTTCTAAAATACTATTCCTCATCCTTTTTTCGCCCCCATACCAGAACCTCTCTCAATCTAGTCAATGCTCGAAGATTAATCGATATTACTTGTTTTCAGGAGACTTTCAGCTTTCCGATGATACTAATAGTTTTTATTCTTGTTGCTTTATAAATTATAAAACTTAAAACGAAATTTTTGTTTACATGATTTTAACGGGTATACAGTAAATTACAAATATTTAATAAAATATAGTATTGAAAAAAAATCCTTGTGCATACGTCATTATTATTATACCTTAGATTTCAATATAAGAATAATTAAAAATACTCACATTGTCTGTGTTTTTTAAAAATTGAGTGTTAAAATATGAAAATTTGCCTGCTGTAGTGCGCCGCCGGCAATTTTACATTCAAAGAAGTACGAAATGGTCAAGAAAAAGTCATCCAATTTTTTTTTTAGTTACAGTTTAAAGTATACGTGATATTAGAAAATCATTAAAAACTTTAAAAACTTTTTCTTTCTTTGTAATTTTGCTCTTAAAAAAGTGTTCATGGTAAATGTATTTTTTTGTTTATTAATAATCATACATTTAAAGGTGGGAAATGGAAGAAAAAGTCTAAGCTTTAAGTATAAAGTATTTATATTTCATTTAAACATCTAACATACACAAAGAAAACACTTACTGAAAACACAAAAATTCTAAATTACTTGAAGGAATATTGTTAATGACTTTCATACTGGATTCGCAATTTGGAATTTTTCAAATATATAATCGAATTCTTAATCAGCACCCCGAGAAATCCCATAATAGCCAATTTCAAAATATTTCAAATTATTTAGCAATATACAGAAACGTTAATTTAATCATAAATGAGGTTGGAAGCATAATTCCCACTACAACTGGAGGATTGAAACCAGCCATTTTATTTTAAAATATATTTTTTTTTAAATTACGGTAAAACTAAAAAAAATCTATATACTATTTTTTGCAAATTTTTCCGTTCTTTCATGTGGTGCTAATAGTTTTTCGATATCTTTTTTATTTTTCGAGATATTTGCGGAAAACTGAATTTTTCAGTTTATTTTCGATTTTGTAGGCAAGAGCAGTAGAGCAAACTTCTTTATCATATTCTACGCCCAAAAAACTACTTGTATGCCAAAATGTAGCCTTTTAACATTTAATGAGAGCTTTTCATCTAAATTTGTCTCTGACGACTGGGTTACTACACATGTTTTTCATTCTCTAAAACACATGTTATACTATATGGGATGAAAACTCCCGAGACTTTCCGAGAAATGCCAGCACAAACGAAAAATCATGTGATTTTCAGTTAGTTCAGGTCAACTCTCCGAAGATTCGTGTACAATTTTCATGACATTTTGTCTATTAGTTTGCGAGTTACAGGTGTTTGGATGACGTTACTTTTGATTTTTGCAAAATGATGGAACAAAAAGAATTTCATGTATTGATTAAACAATGCTTTTTGAAGGGAAAAATACAGCCTGAACCAATAATGGCTTGAAAAATGTTAAGGCATATCTGCTGCTGCGGTCGTACAAGCATCGATCATGCACCACTTTAAATTATAGAATTTTTTTTTAATATGTTTTAACATTATTTCTTATCGGGTTAAATGGTCCACTGATGAAAACTATGGCGCCTCCATGTCTGCAGGATAACTTCACAAAAAATAATCCAATCTGCAAAAATAGAAAATAATCTTGTAAAATAATGTGGTAGTTAAAAATTGTCAAGGATTTTTTTTTTCAAAAATAAAAAATTTACTGTGTTTCAAACTTATGCAATTTTCGACCAAAAAATTTATGTTTAATTATTTATAAAAAATTGTCTATTAGAAAAATATAAAAAACCTCTCGACATTTTGTAGAAAAAGTAATTTTACAGCGATTACAACGTGAATCGCTTTTTCCGCACACATGCCGCTCCTGGAGTGCTTTAGGGACTTCCCTGCAATACGTGTGCTAGACCTACAAAAAAAAATTAAGATTTAAAACAAAAGTTAAAAAATATTTAAAATAACCTGAGTAATATTGAAGACAGGTAGCGGTCCCAATCCGAAGCCAGGTCACATTTAATGTTATATTTCTTAATTTTTTTTTTCGAATATATAATAGTTTAGAGAATAAAAACCCGTTAAAAAATATCTAATTGTTGAAAATTCGAGATGTATGTAACCCCTAATGAAAGTAACCCCTTATGAATTAACGAATCGATTGTTATTGTAATTGTTAAGTTCTAGAATACCAGGTGTACAAGTATGAAATGCGGATTTCAGACAACAGATAGTGTACCAAGCAGTTTCTGCTATAAATATTTGACACTGCGCCGTTATGTTGTGTCATCAACAAGTGTCAGACGCGCACGAGTGATAAATTGGAAAAGTGTGTGTGTGTGTTGGAATAGTGTTGTGTTGTTGTGTTTCATATGTCGAAATTTATACCGAACAAAGAGCATTCGCGGACAGCATTAATTTTTTGTTTTCAATTGAAGAAAACTGCTGTTGAATCATACCGATTACTTCGAGAAGTTTATGGTGAACATGCTCCATCGCAAGATACGTGCGAACGATGGTTTCGCGGCGTTTCAAAAGTGGTGACTTCGATGTTGCAGACAAGGAACGTGGAAAACAGCCAAAAAATACGAAGATGTGGAATTGCAAGCATTGTTGGACGAAGATGATTCGCAAACACAAAAACAACTCGCCGAGCAATTGGGCGTTAGTCAACAAGCTGTTTCCAATCGGCTACGAGAGTTGGAAAGATTCAGAAGCCGGTAGATGGTACCACATGAGTTGAACGACAGGCAAATGGAAAAGCGCAGAAACACGTGTAATATTTTGCTTGCTCGGTACAAAAGGAAGTCGTTTTTTGCATCGCATAGTCACAGAGGATGAAAAGTGGATTTCTTTTGAGAATCCCAAGCGCAAAAAATCATGGGTAGACCCAGGCGCACCATTCACATCGACCGCAAGACCGAATCGCTTGGGCAGAAAGACGTTGCTCTGTGTTTGGTGGGACTAGAGGGGCGTGGTCTATTATGAGCTATTAAAACCTGGGGAAACGGTTAATATTAAACGTTACCAACAATAATTGACCGATTTGAACCGTTCGCTGCTTGAAAAAAGGCCAGAATACCGAAAGAGGCAACACAAAGTCATTTTTTCTTCATGACAATGCTCCATCACATACGGCAAAACCAGTTCGCGACACATTGGAAGCACTTAGCTGGGAAGTTCTACCCCATGCGGCTTACTCACCAGATTTGGCTCCTACCGATTACCACTTGTTTGCATCGATGGGTCACGCACTTGCTGAGCAGCGCTTTAGTTTGTACGAAGATGTGAAAAAATGGCTCGATGAATGATTCGCAGCAAATGGGGAAGATTTTTACTGGCGTGGTATTCACAAATTGCCCGAAAGATGGGAAAAATGCATAACAAGCAATGGAGCATACTTTAAATAAAGCACTTTTTATCGTTCTCTTTTTTTCCGAATTTAACATGTTTTTTTAGAAAAAAAATCCACATTTCATACTTGTACACCTGGTAACCTTTAATCAAGTCCAACCCTGCCTTTTTATAGACCCCGAAGGTAGAGAGATTAATCTGAGGACGATTAGGTGTATCACGTAGTTTTTGTTTTTGTTTAGGCTAGGGGGTAATTAATTACCAGGATTTAGGTCATGTTTACGTTATAATCATACACTCATCACGATTTGGAGGACATTCTTTAATAAACCTCTCGCTTTACCGTATAAAATAAAATTTATTTCAATAAATTAAATAACAATAATAATTATTTTGGTGTTTTATTATTAATTTCATTAACGATTGTTTCGATGATTTCATGAAAGAATGGCATTTCTTTCTAATACTGTCACACTGTCAACTCCGGCGTGCCACAAGGCTCCATACTATCTCCTGCTCCCTTTCTCATTTACATTAACGATCTGCTAGAAAGAATCGAAAATCCAATCTACAATTTTGCAGATGATAGTGTAACAGAAAATCCAATATAGTAGCGAATCTCAGGGATACCTGTATAGGAAAATCAGGTCTCAGTTTTTGAAAGGTCACATGGCAGTCTGCCATGTTAAAAAGGGGGCCAACGGGAGGTTTTAAATAGAAGTAATGTTACTGTGCAAAGTTTTATCATTCGAAATCATAGATATTATGCAAATGTTTAAAAAAATTTTGATTCAATAAAATGTTTACTTAATACACCATGAGTAATATAAAAAAAAACCAAAAAGAATGGAACGCTGTGTTAGAAAAGAGATGAATACAAGTAAAACACTTGACAGGAAGGCATTTTTAGAAAAAAGTTTTAGTATGTTCTCCAGGGAATTGAATAGGCATATCAGATCTTGGGCCCAACGTTTCGTTGGGACTCTATAAGGCTCAAAATGAAAACTGGAACTGGAACACAAATTATTAAATGTATATTTTAATTTAGCAACTGTATTGGGTTTACTGTGACTGTGTGCTTATTTCTTTATTCACTTTGAACGCTCGAATATCGGCAAATAACAATCATGAAAATATCCACAGATAGCAGGAAGTTGTTCAACTTAACAAAGACCTGGAAGAAATTTTATCTTGGGTTGGTAGTAACCAAGCAGAATTTAATGCTACCCAGGCCACAGTTAAAAAAGTTATTGTTGCTGGGCACTAATTTGGAAGCGATTATGACTTAGTTTGAACATGCCGAATGCATAGCAAATAAAGCTTCTCAAGAGCAATATTATTTCGAATTAGAAAGCTTTATACTCCACAACTGTTAATTCTGTACAGGGTGAGTCAACGAGACAGTAAAGTTCATTTTCGCATTTGTTTCGGGAATGATGAAAAAATATTAAATACAATAGTTTTAGGGAATGTTAAGGTGCACAGTTTAAAATTATTTTTGAGTATATAGGGTACTTCAAAAAGTGTGGCCGATATAACATATGTTTTTTAAATGGAACATCGTATTTTCTAATTTATTTTTAAATTCTGTGCAAAATTTTATAACTTTTTTATTTATAATATTATATACCTAATAGTTTTTCTAATGTTTCAATTAAAAAAAAAAAATACTAGTTTTCAGTTTTGTAAAAAATTGCCAGTAGCGCCATTCTTTCTGAGGTGGAATACTCATAATTGGTACGAACGTTCTATAGAGATGAAGAAAAGATATATGTAAAGAAATTTGAGTTAGATGCTACAGGGTGTTCAAAATAAATTTATACATTTCGACAATTTTATATTGAATAATCTCAAATTTTTTAAACGGCACACCCTGTATATTATTATTTTTTCTGATAGATTTTCCAAAACCCTCCAACTTTAATTAAGTATGTCATATACCTATATCTAATAGTTTCCGATTTATTTTAAATTTTTACCCTTGTTTTTAGTACACTTACGCTATTGTGAAAACATAAACAAATAGTTAATAATAATTTTAATTTAGTTTAACTTATCTAATGATTAATTATTATGACGTAATAAATGTTCAAAAATATGTCCGTCTACTTGAATACATATGTTTAGTCGTTTTACTATATTTTCCTTCACTTTCCTTAGCATAAAGGGCGTTATTGTCTTGCACGTATCCCGTATCTTATTTTCCATATCTACTGGTGTTGTAGATGGATTCACATAAACACGATCTTTAATGTAGCCCCTTAAAAAGAAGTCTAAAGGTGTTAAGTCACATGATCGAATGAATGAATGAATCCATCCCTACCAATCCATTTTTGTGGGTAACGATCGTTTAAAAATTCCCGAACTTCCCGGTGGTAATGAGCAGGAGCTCCGTCTTGTTGAATCCACATTTGTTCCCTTTCAAAGTTATCAACTTCTTCAAGAAGCTGCGGTAATTCGTTTTGCAAAAAATTTAGATATCTAGGCCCGTTAAGCGGTTCGCGGAAAAAATATGGACCAATAATTCGAAAATTTAATATTCCACAACATACATTAAGCGACCAATGGTTTTGGTTATGAACTTCCCGGACCCAAAATGGATTAACTGTTGAATAATAATGCATGTTATGGCTGTTAACTGCTCCATTACTGCGAAAAGTAGCTTCATCAGAAAACATTATTTTGGATAAAAAATTTAGGTCGGTCTCTATTGCTCCATTCATGGTGATACAAAAGTTTACTTGTTCAAAATCACGATCTTGAAGTTCTTGGTGTAGTTCTATATGAAAGGGATGATACTTGTATTTTCTCGTGGAGCGATTAGCCGTTGATTGGGATGTGTCAGATAAGTCAGCTGGTTGACGGCTGCTGACCTGGGGATTATCTTCAACATGAAGTAAAATCTCCATTTCTTTTTCCTCACTGCTAGCCTTCTGGTTTACTACTTTCCGTTTCGTATACTCAACGCTACCACTACCATCAAACCGTTCCATTAAGCACTGAAAAGATTTTCTAGATGGTATACGTCTGTTAGGGTACTTCGCTCCGTAAAGCCTTACTGGCAAAAGACAATTTTTTCCCGCCTCGCCCAGTATATAAACTATATCAGTTAATTCATTTTAGGAAAATTGAAATATTAGGAAAACTACTAGGTTTAGGTATATAACATTATTAATAAAAAAGTTATAAAATTTTACGCAGAATTTAAAAATAAGTTAAGAATAGGATGTTCCATTTAAAAAAACATATGTTATATCGGTCATACTTTTTTGAAGTACCCTGTATACTCAAAAATAATTTTAAACTGTGCACCTTAACATTCCCTAAAACTACTATATTTAACATTTTTTCGTCATTCCCGAAACAAATGAGATAATGAACTTTACTCTGTCGTTGACTCACCCTGTACAAAGTTCATATTCATATAGATTTGTTAGATTGTATTGACTGATTGGAGATCCAGAACACCCAGCAACCTTGATTCCTTGGAACACCGAAGAAAGGTTGGCGACTTAAGTCTATTCTACCAATATTTTCATGGAAAATGTTCAAAAAACGGATGTAGCTCACTTAATTCGTCGTAGGGTGGTGCATGCTAGGTTTTTTATATGGAGAACTTCAATCCTTTGGAATAATTTGTCCAGAATTACAGCGATTCAAGACCAACGTCAATCGCTTTTTCGAGGATAGTGAAGGATTAGACGATTGTAAAACAACGTACTTTACGTTTCCAAATTTTGAGACTGGTTCACTCTGTATATACAGTCCCTGGCCAAATTATTAGACGCACTGTATTTTTTTTAGTAATTTTATGTTTCTTAAGAGTTTTTATGCAATAATGGTATATTTAAACTACAATATTATTGATTTTTATTTAAAAGAATTGTTATAGACTACATATTTGTATTTATTTTTAACATATGGCAACACTGTGTTGACAAAGTGATACATGAACGTAAACAAGTACAAACCTGTATCAGTCGCGATCGGAATCGAGTCAGGTACGGACGTGTTTCTGTGGCTTTATGGACTGTGATTGTTTGTTTAACAGTTTTATACTACTCAGTTATTAGTTTATTTTGTATGCAGTGTTTTAAAAAAGTAATTGGACTATTTTCATTATGGGTAGAAAAGGCGATCTTTCACCACGTAAAAAAGCTGAAGTGAAGGCCCTTGTGATTGCGAAAACATTTACAAACCGAGAAATATCACGAAGATTGGAGGTTTCTGAAGCTAGTGTACGACGCATAAAAAAGAAAATTGAGTCAGGGAAGGAATTAAGCCCGCAAAGAAAGAAAAGATGCGGTAGAAAACCAATTTTCACTCCACGGTCAGAGAGATGTTTGAAGAAAATTTGTGTAGAAAACAGATTTGCTACCACAAAGGTAATAAAATCACAACTCCAGGATGCTAGCGTAAATGCTTCTGAGCGCAATGTTCGAAGAAAATTGAAAGAATTAGATTTTAAGGCCTGTCGCCCCGCCAGGAAGCCCAAGTTAACAGCTGCAATGAAAGCAAAGCGCCTGAAGTGGGCCAAACAATGGCAAGACAAAGATGTGGACTTCTGGAGATCGGTAAGATACAGCAATTTAATCAATAATTGATACATTATTATCATTTTCAGTTAAATAAAGCAAATAAACATGGAAGTTTATATATTTTTCCTATTTTTGACAGGTCTGCTTCAGTGACGAAAGCACATTCGAAATTTTGCAGAATAAAGCTCAGTATGTGCGTCGTCGTCATGGAGAAAAGTTTCATCCTGATTGTGTCGTCCCGACGGTTAAACATCCCACCAAAGTGATGATTTGGTCAGTCATCAGCGGCAAGGGCACTGGATGTCTGTACGTCGTCAAAGGAATAATGAGGCAAGATCAGTACAAAGAAGTATTACAAAATCGGTTGATTCCGCAGCTCAGAGAATGGTTTCCAAATGGGGGGAACTATTCACTTTCATGCAAGATGGAGCTTCCTGCCACACTGCTCGGTCTGTTAAAGCTTTTTTGGCAGAAAAAAATATTCCTCTGTTGGATTGGCCGGGTAATAGCCCTGATATGAACCCCATTGAAAATGTGTGGGAGCTGATGAAAAGAGAAGTGGCTAAAGATGTGATTACCAACAAAACCCAGCTCCTAGAAAAGATTATTCATGTGTGGAATCATCATCCTCAAATGCAGGAGACAGTACAATCTTGCATTGATAGCGTGCCCCGCAGAATTAAAGCTTTGATAGCGGCTAAAGGTGGCTCAACTAAATATTGACTTTTACTAACATTAATTTCACTTTTCTTTAAAACTTAATAAACTTATGCTTTTCTAAATTAATGCTGTTTTATTTATGTCAAATAAATAGGTAATTGATTGGATAATATAAAAATAAAAAACAAATCAATTTAAAATAATAAAACGGTACAATATCACTCGGTAATTAATATTTTACATGAAATCTTGCAGTGCGTCTAATAATTTGTCCAGGGACTGTAACTTTTGTATTACCCCATATAATACAGCGTGTATAAACTCCTTTTACAAGATGTGTAAATTTTAAATAAGAAAGAGTGCATAACTTTGCGTAGTTCCGTTTCCGCTGGCTTAATTTTAAAACTCGTTTTGTAAGACTTTATGTTAGAGTCGTAATTTTTAAAACCCAGTGCGGACTTTTGTTTACAGTTCGTGAATACCTTGAATGTATAAGTAAAAATTAAAACTTTATGTATTCCCACGCTTTTATATAAAATTTAATATTTTTAGCATTTGGATGTTATTAAATTTATGAGGATGGGATAGTAAAAAGTTTTTGAAGTCGAGACTGAAAAGATCTGCAGTAACAAAATTTATTTTAATATTTTTGATACATAATAGACGTCTTATTTCAGTATTAAATCCTAAATAAACAGTCGAATAATAATAGTAAAATACCATCAAGCTTCGTGAAAATATCACATCAAAGAAAATATGGTCCCAAACTTTCTTCAGTATGTCGACCTATTTATCTATCTGTGGGACTGTTTCTTCTTGACAGGTCATATTGTAATTTATCTTCACTATTAATTCCGGCTTTGCCATGTCAACTGATATAAAGTTTCGTTCATCCGTCCATAAATTTTCCATTAGGGAAAACACGCGTTACACAAAAGCTTTACTATACGGAATTGAGAAAATTTTTCGTACTGTTTTCGGTAATTCTGTAAAATTTGTGACTTTAAATAAATGAACATGTATTAAATCAACTGAAAATACACTTGGTACTTAGATGGGCGAAACGAGAGCCGTTCCCAGCGGATCTCGTGCGTTTCGCGCGCGATCTACCCGGGATATAGGATATTAACCCGTAACCCGAACGTGCACCGTTCAATACGGTAGACTCCTGGTCAAACCCGTAGACCGACATGAAATCTCTTTCATCAATTATACAATTACTTAGTAAGAACAAAAGATGTACGTCTTGTACAATTATTACAATCGCACTGCTCTGTCTGTGTGACTGTCATTCGCTCGTTGCTCCGGGATCTAATTTTATCATCTTCCCGTTTTCCGCTCTCTTCTAAATTCCTTCCTATAAAACGGCGCAGGCCCACGCGCGCTCTCGCTTGGTACTTAGATGACCGAAACGACGGTCGTTTCCAGTGGATCTCGTGCGTTTCGTTCGCGATCAACCCGAGATATACGATATTATCCCGTAATCCGAACATGCACCGTTCAATCCGGTACGCTCCTAGCCAAACCCGTAAAGTCCAGGTCAAACTCGTAGACTCCTGGTCAAACCCGTAGACTTCGGGTTAAACCCGGAGGATTCACAATCCTAGTCGTATATCATAAGTAGCAGTAGCATCTACAAGTTATTTGAAAGCTGAATTCTTAGAAGAGTTGGTAAACTTGTGGCAAATAATCAATCATCATCATCAATGATGGAAAGGAAATAATTTGAACGATTTTGAGAGAAAATATAAAGAAAATAAAGTTTTATGCAAAATTCGTTTCACACACTTAGGAAGCTCAACAGTTATTGGTAACGCAATATTCCAGGGAAATTGTATGAACTTCTAGGAATAATCGAGACGTCCTGAAATCAATTGTTACTGTAGTAGAAATTGGTGTTTGATCTGAATGTTAACAACTGAGCTCCAAGATAAGCGAAATGACAGCCGTTCCAATCCGGTAGACTCCTAGTCAAACCCGTAGACTCCAAGTTAAATCCGTAGACTCGGAGTCAAACCCGTAAAGTCAGGGTCAAACTCGTCGGCTCCTGGTCAAATCCGTAGACTCCGGGTTAAACCCAGAGGGTTCACAACCCTAGTCGTATACCATAACTAGCGGTAGTATCTACAAGTTATTTGAAAGCTGAATTCTTAAAAGAGTTAGCAAACTCGTGGCAGATAATCAATCATCATCATCAATGATGGAAAGGAAATAATTTGAACGATTCTGAGAGAAAATAAAGGTTTGTGCAAAATTCTTTTCACACACTTAGAAAGCTCAAAAGTTATTGGTAACGCAATATTCCAGGGAAATTGTATGAACTTCTAGAAATAATCGAGACTTTCTGCAATCAATTATTACTGTAGTAGGAATTGGTGTTTGATCTGAATATTAACAATTGAGCACCAAGATGAGCGAAACGATAGCCGTTCAACCGGAGATATTAACCCGTGACCCGAACATGCATTGTTCAATCCGGTAGACTCCTAGCCAAAACCCGTAGACTCCAAGTTAAACCCGTAGACTCGGAGTCAAACCCCTAAAGTCCGGGCCAAACCCGTAGATGCAGGGTTAAACTCGTAGGCTACCGATCAAACTCGTACACTCCGGGTTAAACACAACCCTTAGAGGTCGATAAGGACTTTAAAAACGCAAGAAAGGTATACTATTTTTTTATTAAGAAAAAAATACCTTCACTACATAAAGTTTTGCAAGAAATCAGAGAAGACCAGGACTCTCCAGATTTTAAAAAATCGAAATTATGGAAAATCCTTCATAACCCGAATTTTCGTTGGGAAAAACATAATAGAAAATCTATTCTTATCGATAAAACAGAAATAACTTGTTGGAGAAGAGAATATCTACGAGCAATCAGAAAATTTCGAGCTGAACAAAGAACTATTTTTATTACTTGGGTTGGAATTCGAATCAAGGAAAACTAAAGATTACCATGAGGAAATGACGGTAGATGTTTTTGAGGAGTACTTTCAACAAATAATTGAATGTATACCAGCAGAATCAGTTATAGTATTAGACAATGCCCCATACCATTCTCGATTATTAGAACGACTCCCGACAGATTTATGGAAGAAAGCGGATATTCTTCGATGGATAAGAGACAAAAAACTCAAACATAAAGATGGTATGTTAAAAACGGAACTTCTCAAAATTGCGAAACAAAATAAGGCACAGTTCAAGAAATATGCAGTCGATGAGATGGCAAAGGAACGGAATATCACAGTACTTAGACTACCTTCATATCATTACGAATTGAATCCCATAGAGCTAATTTGGGCACAAAAGAAAGGTTTCGTTGCAAGGGAAAACACCACGTTCAAACTTCAAGACGTAAGGCAATTATTACTCGCCGGAATAGAGAGGATCAAAAAGAATAATTAGAAAAATGCCATTTGACATATTATAGAAGAAGAAAATAAAATGTGGAAACTTGACGAATACATCGAAGAAACTGTGGAAATAGAACCCTTAATTATCAGTTTAAGAGAATTCTTCAGATTTTGAAGATGATTATTGTTTTTGAGTGTAATTAAAGTACTGATATATCGTGAATTGTGAATTTGTATATATATATATATATATATATATATATATATATATATATATATATATATATATATATATATATATATATATATATATATATATAGATCTATAGATTAAACAATTTTTGATAATAAATCTTATATTTCTATAACTTTATTTTTAAGATAATTTTATTTATTTAACACTAAAAGTAGGCTCGGACGGCTATGCTACAGATGAACCCTCATTTACATTTTATGACCTAAAATAGGGTGAACCCTTAAAAATAATTCAAAACAGGTAGCAAAATCCAGTAAAATGCATCAGAAATCTGTTTTTTTGGGCGCGCCCCAACATGTTTTTGCACCTACAATGAGAGAATTCTGCTATCAAGTCCCAAACACATCTACTTTAGAATGTTGCTTTTTCAAGAACAGAAGACTGTTAAATCATTTTATAAAGAGAATCGAATTAGGGGGAAAATTAATCGTTGAATTATGTATGCATGAAATATTTCCTGGAGACAATGACACACAACATGGAAGACACAATTGAGAAAGCGTGTGTTTTATTAATACACCATAAAAATCCAGTTCCGTATTGTGTTAAAAATTTACGCTTCCAGATGAAAACAATAAAAGTGGACTTTTTATTTACACGCACAAACGTGTTTACCTTTTTTACGACCAGCCGTCCTGATCATTTTTTATTCTGGCACATCCAATATTTACCTTAGCCAGTGCACATTAAATTTCTACGTGATTCCGTCTAAAGCATTTAGGAACGCGAATTCTTCCTGGACGATTTCCTTTAACTTTGTAGTTATCCATCTTTTTTTTTCAATTAATGTTGAGGCAAATGTTATAAATTTACGAATAATGGTGGATTAATTTAGAATTAATTTTGTTCAACTTTAATTATTAAAATAACAATATTATACTTGTAAATAGATAATTATTAGCTCACATTTAATTGTATTTAATTTTAACGTATTTAACAACAGCATATCCAATATATTATTTAAAAACTAGCAATTGTTAGAATTATTAGCGCAGTATAGATGAAGTATCATAAAACAAAATTAGGGAAAATTAAAACATAAAGTGTAACAATGCTGGATATATCAATATTTATTACTTCCATACTAGTCCAGGTAGATTTAATAGAAACGGGTCTTTGGTCTACATGTTTTTATTTCTCAAGGAATATTTTATAAATAAACTTTTAGATTAGTCATGGGTTCTTTACTAACTCCTGTGGAGGTGAATATTTTCATGGAAACCTTCGAAGAAACCGCTTTAAGCTCAGCTCCTCTAAAACTAAAATTTTGATGTAGATATGTTGACAACATCCTTATTAAAAACTCCGTTACTTTCTGATCAACTCATTCGTATTTAGAGGTTTTTCAATATGTTATAAATATTCTATCTCATCATAAACGGATAAACTCGCGACAGTTTTAAAAATAATGGCTATTTCATTAACAGGATTAAACGATCGTAGTGTACTACTCAGTATATATCACCACTACACCAAACACTTTATTTTTGCACTCGACGCGCGTTTCGCTAACCATGTTAGCTTCATCAGGAGCGACGATTGACTAAAGTTAAACTACACAATCTACCCTATTTATACTTAGCCTAACCCTTGAATTCCTCAGGCGGAAAACTAATGGCATAGTCGGGGACTATAAGGAATAAGCCCTCTGTCTTTATTTAAACTACTTTTACATTTCGTTCAACAATCTCCTATCAGATACATTTTGAATTAATCTTAGATTATCTAATGTTACAGTATGATCAGCTTCAAGGGCATGTTCGGCAATGCTAGGCTTTTCTGTTCTACTGTATTTTAAGTGTGCTAAATGTTCTTTAAATTGTGTTTTAATTTACCTTTTAATTGGCCCAACATGCCCAATCATTACAACTAATTTCATAAATTCCACTTTTCTTACAATTAGGAATCTTATCTTTGGGATTTCCTTACGAAATTGAGAACAAAAAACAACTGCCTTTTCTAGATATTTTAATTATTAAAAATAATAATAGATTAGAATTTGATATCTATAGGAAAAACACAGTAACAGATAGATATATTTCTAACGATTCATTTCATTGCAAACAACACAAATTAGCCGCATTACATTTCTTAGTTCATCGTTTGGTCACTTTTCCTCTGAATAGAGTAAACTTCAATAATGAAAGGAATCATATTAGAAATACAACTAGAGTTAATGGTTATGATGATGACTTAGTAAACAAGTTAATAAATAGACATAAGCTCAGGTTAAATATTTAGAATTCCACCTTTTTTACACGCGAAGAAAATAAGACCAAGTATGTCTCCATACCATATAATCCGAAATATAGCAGGGGACTCAATAAGATATTTAATAAGGTAGGCCTCACCTTAGTCTATAAGTCATCAGACAATCTAAGGAATATCTTAGGAAATCCCAAAGATAAGATTCCTAATTGTGAGAAAAGTGGAATTTATGAAATTAGTCGTAATGATTGCGACAAAAAGTATGTTGGGCAAACTAAAAGGTCAATTAAAACGAACATTTAGCACACTTAAAATACAGTAGAACAGAAAAGTCTAGCATTACCGAACATGCCCTTGAAGCTGATCATACCACAACATTACATAATCTAAATTAATTAAAAATGTAACTGATAGGAGACTGTTGAACTCATACGAAAGTATGAAAATTATAAAATGTAAAATTAGTGTAAATAAAGACAGAGGGCTCCTTATAGTCTCCTCTACTAGTTACTTGACCTGAACTGCTGGCCTCGCCTATGCCATTAGTTCCGCCTGAGTAATTCAAGGGTTAGGATAAGTATAAATAGGGTAGATTTGTAGTTTAGCTTTAGTCAATCATCGCTCCTGACATGGTTAGCGAAACGAGCGTCGAGTGCAAAAATAAAGTTTTTGGTGTAGTGGTGATATATAGTGAGTAGTGTCACTGGGCCAAAGATTCCACATTCCCAACTTAGGTGATTGTAGTGTAGTAGTATAGTTTTATCTTAGATACAGGATACTACAGACTAAATTGCACATTTATTTAGAATATTCATAGGACGGTGTATCATAAAGCGTATTTTAATGAAGCTAGACATCAAAAAAGATTCTGGCGGTGATGGAATACCTGCTACAGTACTCAAAAAAGGCACGAGCAAACTAACGCCCCGTTTTCTGTAGACTTTTCAACCTATCCTACTGAAAGGAAATATTTTCTTCTTGCTGGAAATGCGCTATGGTTCAGCCGATACCCAAAGAGGGCAGGAAAACCTTGCCAAACAGTTATCGATCAGTCGCACTGCCTTCAATAATGTCAAATTTATGAAAAAGGCTATCAATCAGGATCTTCTAAAATATCGAGAAGGATTTATAGGAGGATTATTAGCGCCCAACAATATGGCTTTCGTAAACAAAGATCAACAGGAGATATTCTAACTTATATAACACACATACAACGCAATTTAATATTTTGGAGAATTTCGAGCGGTTGCTCTTGATATATCCAGACCGTGTTTAGCATGACGGATTGTTGACTTGTGGTATATCTGAAAGATTTTATTTATGACTCTCGTGTTTCCTTACAGAGAGTATTTGACGAGTGGCAATCGACGGATTTCTTTCTAATGCCTGTCAACGCCGATGTGATCCTTCTCCTCCTATCTCCTACTCTCTTTCTCATTTACATTAATGATATGTGGAAAAGGACCAGGAACCTAATCTACAGCTTGTACGCTTATTTCTTCCTTCACTTTCAACGCTAGAACATCGGCTCCTCATGCAAATATCCACAGCACCAGGAAGTCGTTCAACTTAACCAAGACCTGGAAGAAATTCTATCTTGTGTTGACAGTAATAAAGAATAATTGAACACTACAAAAACCTAGGTGGCAGTTTTTTTAAAAAAAGTTAACTTTGCTGAACCGGGCATAGTTATATAGAGATACTACATTCCTCTCGCATCGTTACTGGGCGTTAATTCGGGAGCAAACATGTCTTCGTATGAACATGTTGTATGCTAGCAAAGAGAGCTTCTCAAAAGCTGGAAAAATTATTAGGAACTACAAAGTTTTACACTCCACGATAACTGTAACTCTCAAATGCGACCAAGGATGGAATACTGCTCCCAAGTTAGGAGTTCTGCTTCCAAACGTATACTACATTTTTGAATCCTATTCAGAAGAGCCTGATTGGAGGCCCAGAATTCACCAGAAACCTAACTGTAACCCGCTTAATTTATTCTAGAGCGGTGCGTGCTGGGAATACACGTTAATCCTTCACACCCGTATGAGGTTGAGTTGGTCACTCCCCGTACAAACCTTCTCACGTGGTTTGTTAAATGGAGAACATTATCCCTTTGGAATAATTTCCCCAGGAATATGTTTCCTGCTGAGTACAATTTACAGCGGTATAAAATCAATGTGAATCGCTTTTTTCGCACACGCGTCGCTCCTGTAGCGGTTTAAGGTTGTCCCTGCAGCACATATGCTATGCCCATAAAAAATTTGCACAATCCTCAACACTTACAAGACAACAGGCCAATGCTTGAGATCACAAAAAAGGGAATTCGTTTACAAACTTAAGGGATCTAGAAAATTCCTTGTTCACGTGGTATATGGTTTATGCAGGACAAACTAAATGATCAGTATCAACTAGAATTAAGAATGAAAGATGTATCAAAAAGAAACAACTAGCTGTAGCTCAACATCAACACTCTACAGGTCATTCCGGAGAAAATTTCGTATTATATGTCCCTTTTAGGGTTCTGGGAGTGGAGGAATCTGAAAAGTATGTTATGTTTTATTAGTTCTAATATTAACAAAAATGTTACACGAAAAAAATATATTGACGTTGCCATATTTATTTGCAAGTGAAGTACTAGGCGAATAATTTTACTAGTTTTATATTTAAAATAACCGGTCAAGTGAAAGTCAGACTTTCGCAATTAGGGTTCCTTACGGAAGGGTGATAGCAGTGTGATAATTTAAAAAAATCGATTTTTTTACATACGAGGCTGGTTTGAAAAGTCCGAGAGATGACACCACCGGCGCGTATCGAGGTCATGTTTAGTTAGTAGCATCTCTTGAATGAACGCACACCAAGTTTCAGCCATATTGGTCTATTTCTTTGTGTTTGGCATTCGTGTAAATCAAGGAAGTCGAGTGATTTTCAAGAAATGGACGAAAAAGAATTTCGTGTGGTGATTAAACATTACTTTATGAAAGGCAAAACGCCTCAGGAGACTAAAGAGAAGCTTGATAAACATTATGGTGACTCTGCACCTTCGATTAGAACAGTTTATAAGTGGTTTCAAAATTTTCGGACTGGCCATATGGGCACAAGTGACGCTGAACGTTCTGGACGGCCTGTGGAGGTTACGACTCCAGAAATCATTGATCAAATCCATGATATGGTGATGGATGACAGAAGAGTTAAGGTGCGTGAGATTGCTAGTGCTGTGGGCATCTCGACTGAACGGGTACATAATATTTTGCATAAACATTTGGACATGAGAAAGCTATCCGCAAGATGGGTGCCGCGATTGCTCACGCTTGACCAAAAACGGAATCGTGTGAAGTGTTGCAAGGATGGTTTGCAGCTGTTCCAGAAGAATCCGGAGGATTTTAAGCGTCGTTTCGTCACTGTGGATGAAACATGGATACATTACTACACTCCTGAGACCAAACAACAATCTAAACAATGGGTTACCAAGGGGGAATCTGCACCAAAAAAGGCGAAGACCGTTCCTTCGGCCGGAAAGGTTATGGCGACTGTCTTTTGGGATTCGCAAGGGATAATCCTCATCGACTATCTGGAAAAGGGTAAAACTATTACAGGTGAATATTATTCATCGTTATTGGACCGTTTGAAAACCGAGCTGCAAGAAAAACGCCCGCGATTGGCCCACAAGAAAGTCCTTTTCCATCACGACAACGCACCAGCACACACCTCAGCAGTTGTGGTCGCAAAATTAATGGAAATAGGATTCCAACTCGTTTCACATCCCCCCTATTCTCCAGACTTGGCTCCCTCGGACTACTATTTGTTCCCCAATTTGAAGAAATGGCTGGCGGGACAAAGATTTTATTCAAACGAGGAGGTGATTGCAGACACTAATGGATATTTTGCAGACTTGGACAAATCCTATTATTCGGAAGGGATCAACAAACTAGAACATCGTTGGACGAAGTGTATAAGCCTAAAAGGAGACTATGTCGAAAAATAAAAAAGGTTTACCCCAAACACATAAGTAGTTTTTATTTTTGCACGGACTTTTCAAACCAGCCTCGTATTTCGATGCTTCTATGTGTATAGAATAAGAGGTCGAAGTATCAAAGTCGGCCTAAGTTTATTTTTGAAAATACATCTGTCGCCAGACACAGCTGCTCGGGGGGGGTCATAAACACGTTTTTGGAAGCGTAACGCGAACCGGAGCAGGTATTAAAATTCCAATGCCGTACTGTCATCACGTTAGTGAAAGTTAAACATCTAATACTTCAGTGAACTCAAAATAGTCACAAAGGTAGGTACGTGGCAAGAGATCATTATTTATGTATTACACGTTAGTCATTCTTTGAAGCCGTTTTTCTCAAAATTGTATTTTTTAAATTTGCTGCAACTGTTACTCGAAAACAATTTGTTTTAATCACTTATTTTTTTTTTGCTTATTAAGGACATGTTTTGTCGTCCCATTAACTATGAATTTTTTGACTGGATTAAAAATGTCAATTTGGCATGTAAAAAACTGACACTTTTTGGCGAAAATTTTATACTCTTTTTCTAAACGCCGCCATTCTTATAATTTTCAATATTTTTTAAAATCCATGGTTGATGGTACGGAAAATTATATCTATTTTAATGATCATTTTGTTTTTTTTTGAAGCAATGTGAAGGCGCTAATCACGGCAACAGTTGAGCTACTTTTTTTTTCATCTGTCCCCCTGGGGTATATGTTCCGTAAAATTCAATATTTTGACCAGAAAAAATTTGTGTGCATTTGTAAACAAATAGTAGCTTGCGTTAAAAAAATTCTAGAAAAATATCCTTGTTTTTAAGTAGTTACCAGGTGTACAAGTATGAAATGCGGATTTTTTTTCTAAAAAAACATGTTAAATTCGGAAGAATGATAAAAAGTGTTTTATTCAAAGTATGCTCGCTCCATCGCTTGTTATACATCTTTCGGGCAATTTGTGAATACTACGCCATTAAAAATCTTCCCCTTTTGCTGCGAATCATTCATCGAGCCATTTTTTCACTTCGTACAAATCAAAGCGCTGCTCAGCAACTGCATGACCCATCGATGCAAACAAGTGGTAATCGGAAGAAGCCAAGTCTGGTGAGTATGCCGCATGGGATAGAACTTCCCAGCTGAGTGCTTCCAACGTGTCGTGAACTGGTTTTACCCTATGTGATGGAGCATTGTCATGAAGAAAAATGACTTTGTGTTGCTTCTTTCGGTATTCTGGCCTTTTTCAAACAGCGAACGGTTCAAATCGGTCAATTGTTGTAGGTAACGTTTAGTATTAACCGTTTCCCCAGGTTTTAACAGCTCATAATAGACTACGCCCCTACGGTCCCACCCAACACAGAGTATCGTCTTTCTGCCAAAGCGATTCGGTCTTGCGGTTGATGTGGATGGTGCGCCTGGGTCTACCCATGATTTTTGCGTTTGGGATTCTCAAAATAAGTCCACTTTTCATCCCCTGTAATTATACGATGCAAACACGACTTCCTTTTGTACCGAGCGAGCAAAATGTCACACGTGTTTTTGCGCTTTTCCATTTGCCTGTCGTTCAACTCATATGGTACCCATCTACCGGTCTTCTGAATGTTTCCCATCTCTCGTAGCCGATTGGAAACAGCTCGTTGACTAATGCCCAATTGCTCGGCGAGTTGTTTTTGTGTTTGCGAATCATCTTCGTCTAATAATGCTTGCAATTCCACATATTCGTATGTTTTTGGCGGTTTTCCACGTTCCTTCTCTGCAACATCGAAGTCACCACTTTTGAAACTCCGAAACCATCGTTCACACGTATCTTGCGATGGAGCATGTTTATCATAAGCTTCTCGAAGTAATCGGTATGATTCAACAGCAGTTTTCTTCAAATGAAAACAAAAAATTAATGTTGTCCGCGAATGCTCTTTGTTCGGTATAAATTTCGACATATTGAACACAACAACACAACACTATGCACACACTTTTGATGACACAACAAAATGGCGCAGTATCAAATCTTTATAGCACAAACTGCATTGGTGCACCATCTATTGTCTGAAATCCGAATTTCATACTTGTACACCTGGTATTTGTATTTCACGGTACTCACGTCTCCGCTTGTTGACATCTAAACGTCATCCAAGATTAACAGGGGACTCGAGGAAGGGCGACTGGAAACGATGAGTTACGATCTTGTTGACGGTAAGTGTTGTCAGATTTCTAAAATTTAAAATATTTAACGCGATTATTTCGTAAATTTATGCTTCAGTAAGTTACATATAATCTGCTATTAAAATTAAGAAATATAAATGACAACACCGGTAAGTATTCACAGCCGGTTTTACTAGCAGAACACGTGTGATCATTCCTGTTTTTAGCGGCGCTGCACGGACGCGGGATATGGTTTTTTCCATAAGACAGGGTTGGAAATCTGTCCAGTGTTTTCTACTTGTCTCTACTGAACACAACAGTACAACACTATGCACACACTTTTCTAATTTATAACTCGTGCGCGCCTGACACTTGTTGATGACACAACAAAATGCCGCAGTGTCAAATCTTTATAGCACAAACTGCAGTGGTGCACCATCTGTTGTCTGAAATCCGCATTTCATACTTGTACACCTGGTACACTGGTATAGCCCTTTACATTTTATGGAGAATATTCTAGACTTTTTTCGATATTTTCGGATTAATACGCTTAGAGATAGGGTAGGGGGATAGAGATTTTTGTCAATTTTTTTTCAAATAATATAGAGAAAATTTTGCCCAAGTATTATATTATATATATTTTTAAACTCTTTGCTTTCACAAGCTTTCATTTGACACTTTACTCGATGATTCTGAATTTTTTTTCACTTTCGATTCCACCCTCTAAATCTAACCTCTTAAGTCAAAATTTAACTTTCAAAACTACACAGCTCTGATTGCGCCATAATGGTGACAATTTTCAACTTTCTTTGTCAAATAGTTTCGCAGAAGATTGGGTGTGACAGACAGACAGACAGACGCGAAGTCATCACATAAATGTTCCGTACGGAACAATAAAAATCAACTCTAAATTAGGTTCACTAAAAGCCAAAATATCGCCCGTTCTACTGGACTAGCATATACACTAGTAAATTTCCAATAACGAAAAATTTCAATTTAGGTTACAACTGTTTCGATGGGCATACGAGGAACAAATTAAATAATGTCTGCCAATTTAAACGAAAATTGCCTATGAATCGGTAAATGCTAGAACTATTTCGAATATATGTAGTTGTTGAACGTTTTTGAAATTCCTCTTGCAAATTAAATATGATTGTAATAAATTGCAGGAGGTTGATTAAAACTTGGTAAAATATATATTGCTTACAGTAAAACATTCCTGATATTGCTTTCAAGTCAGTGTGCACTGCTGCGTTCATAAATTAAACGGACTGAATAAAAAAACAAAAATTATTAATTTATTCATTCGAGTCTATTTGATCCTAACCGAAGTACTCTTCTACTAGGAGGGATTGGAAAGTTCGCGGCCTAGTCAAGAAAACAAAATAAAATACGGACAAAAATATTTTCGTTTTTCGACGTCATCTCCACCTGTTTTCCGGCGCTTCCACACCTGCTTAAAAAAAAGATTCCTTAAGTTCTTCAAAATGCTGGTTAACTGCAGCTCCGCCTTCTTCATTTGATGAAAATTTCTGACCACCGAGTGTTTTTTTAGGTTTCGAAACAGATGAAAGTCTGAAGATGCCAAATCAGGAGAATAAGCCGGGTGGGGCAGCAATTCGAAACCACAATCACAAATTTGAGCCATAGATTCGACAGACGTATGAACGCGAGCGTTGTCCTGATGGAACAAAACTTTATTTCTCAGTAATCCTGGGCGTTTCTCTTTAATTTCTTGACGTAAACGATGCAAAAGGGTGCAATAGTAAGTCGAGTTTATTGTTTCGTCTTTCGGAAGGTAGTCCACCATAATAATACCTTTAGCATCCCAAAAAACTGACGCCATCACTTTTCCAGCCACCAGATTTTTTCCACTGCCTCGATGTTGTTTTGACTCTGGAGTATAGTGGTGAACTCAGGTTTCGTCCATTGTCGGTTTAACTCAGCTTATTGACGAACAACACACGAATCCCTGATCGCGAAGGGGAGTTCGCCAGTCTTCTTGATCTGTTTTTAACCACCAATCCGGAGATGTACACGGTCAGCGTAAATCCGCCGTTAGGTTCTTCTGACCATAAACTACTTTCGACATCGAGTATCCTACCAATCAGAGACAGAGAAGCGCCTAAACCGCGCAAGATTTGGCACTACAAATCTGCTAAATGGGAAGATCTCATGGAATAATTTTTGAACTTTCCCTTGGTTAGACGTTTGTTTTCGATCCGAAGACCCATCTGACTGCGCCAGGGAGGTTTCCGATGTTATTTTTGCCGGTATGGAGGCTTACATCCCTTTTTCGAAGAAATGCTCTTCCAACGACAAACCTTGGTTTGACCGAAAATACAAAGAAGCTGTTGCTTCTAAACATCTTGCCTACCGACAATGGCGTGAAAATCCTAACACCATAAACCGTAACACCCTTGTTCGTGCCAGGAACAGATGCAAAGAAATTATCGACGAAACCAAGGAGGCACACAATCAACGAATTAGAAACAAACTTCTCGCTTGTCCCAACAATTCCAGGTCCTTTTGATCAGTCGCTAAGGCAGTCAGTCAAAATTTCACCAAATCCACCATACCACCATTCACACGCCCAGATAATTCTATTGCAACGACACTTGTTGAGAAAGCGAACTTGTTGGCTGAACTCTTTGTTTCACATTCTACTAACGATTTCCAAGGAAAAACACCACCTACTATTCCCATAGTGCAGTCAAGGATGCCCGATATTGTCTTCAGACAGCGTATCATAACACGTATTTTAATGAAGCTAGACACCAAAAAAGCTTCTTGCGCTGACGGAATACCTGCCATAGTTCTCAACTGTGCGAGGGAATATTTCCTTCCTACTGGAAATGTGCCACAGTTCAGCCGATACCTAAAAAAGGCAAGAAGACCTTGCCAAATAACTACCGACCAATCGCACTGCTTTCAATAATATCGAAAGTCATGGAAAAGGCTATCAATCAGCATCTTCTAAAATATCTTGAAGGATTCAACATCATTAGCGTTCATCAATATCGCTTTCGTAAAAATAGATCAACAGGAGATCTTCTGACTTATGTAACACACGTTTGGAACAACGCAATTGAACACTTTGGAGAATCTCGAGTGGTTGCTCTTGACATATCCAAGGCATTCGACCGTGTTTGGCACGATGGGCTGTTGGCTAAGCTACGGTCTTATGGTATGTCTGAAAAGTTCTGTTTGTGGCTCTCATGTTTCCTCAGAGAGCGTTCTTTACAAGTGGCAGTCGACGGATTTCTTTCTAACACCTTCATTACCAACGCCGGAGTACCTCAAGGCTCCATACTGTCTCCTACTCTTTTTCTCATTTACATTAACGATCTGCTGGAAAAAACCGAGAATCGAATATACAGCTTTGCAGATGACAGTACGCTTATCTCTTCATTCACTTTAAACGCTCGGACGTCGGCTACTCAGAGGAATATCCGCAGACAGCAGGAAGTCATTCAACTTAACGAAGACCTGGAAGAAATTTTATCTTGGGGTGACAGTAACCAAGTGGAGTTTAACGCTACAAAAACCCAGGCGGCAGTATTTTTCTAAAAAAGTTAACGTTGCTGAACCCGACATAGTTATGTCGGGGCACTCCATTCCTCTAACATCGTCACTCAATTTGATGGACGTTAATTTGGGAGCGAATATGTCCTGGCATGAACATGTTGCAGGTATAGCAAGGAGAGCTTCTCAAAAGTTGGGAATATTATTTCGAACCAGAAAGCTTTACACTCCACAATAACTGCTAATTCTTTACAAAGCTCAAATTCGACCAACTATGGAATACTGCTCCCATGTTGGGGCTCCGCTCCCAAACATACATTGCTTTTGTTGGATTCTGTTCAGAGAAAAGCTGTTCGTCTGATTGGAGACCCGGAACTGACCGGGACAAGTATTTTCATGGAAAGTGTTCGAAGGATGTGGCCCGCTTAATTCCTCCAGAGCGGTGCATGTTAGAAGTACATTCACATCCGTATAAGGTTCAGCTTGTTACTCCTCGTTCAACGCTTTTCAAGCAGTCTTTTATATGGAGAACGTCATCCCTTTGGAATAATTTGCCCAGGACTGTGTTTCCCAGTACAATTTACAGCGATTCAAGAACAACGTGAATCGCTTTTTCCGCACACGTGTCGCTCCTGTAGCGCTTTAGGGACTTCTTCCTGCAGCACGTGTGCTAGACCCATAAAAAAAAATTGTCACAAACCTGTTAAAAAAATCTTGCGGATCAGCCTCAAACATCTCCAAATAGTCGCTAGAAATCGTGAGTCGAATTCGTTTTTGTTCAACTGAAAGCAATCTGGCAACCCACCTAGCGGAAAACTTAGAAAATCCGAGTTCGATGGCAGTGATGTTTTATGTTCGTTCGTACGAGATGCCTATAGTGTCCGCAATCTCCCTGATTTTACAATATGAGATCACACATTTTGCCAATGTTTTCTTCAGTCGTAGACGTCGTGGGCCGGCCGGACCGAGGTTCATCCTCGATGCTCTCTCGTCCACGTTTAAATTCTGGATCCGATTTTTTCCCTCAGCGGTATATGACGAAGCTGATTCCTCTAGTGTTGTTTTCATATCATCATGGATCTCTTTTTTTAAACAGGTACTTGATGAGCGCACGTTTCCAAAAACGCTGCACTTGGTCTCACTAAACTCGTTCTAACCTAAAAACCACAAATTGTACAGCAACAAAATTTTACACTGTGACAAACAAAGAAAGTATGAACTTATTGAGAATACTATAATAAGAATATTATAATTATCATCCTCGTATTATAACATATTTATACTAACGCCTTTTCTAATTTTCCAAAGGATTATTATAGTAGATTTCAAATATTGCTCTCAAGACGAATTGAGTGTCGAAAAATTATTGAGCCTCTTTCTCGCCAGACAGCTTCAACGTTACATATCTTAGATAATATAAGTTGCATCGAGCTCTACTTAGCGTCAGTTGAAAGCTGACATTTGACAGTAATAGACGTGCAAAAACTGTCGGAACTCGTTTACCCAGATTTAATTTAGAGCGCCTTGGAGATAAGTGAAATTTCTGCAAAAGTTCGCTGCATTTTAAAATCTTATTTCGATAAAGGCACAAATGCTGCGTAGACTTATAAAGAAATTTGCGCTGTTTATGATCAAGATACGTTACCAGAAATAATAGTCAAAAGATGATTCAGATGCTATCGTTCTGGAAATTTAGATACCATAGATGCTCCCAGCATTGGTCGACCAATGATTGGAAAAATTGATAGAATTTTGTCAAAAGTTGAGCTAGACCGGAATGTAAGTAGCCATGACACCGCCAAGAAACTAAACATTCATTTCCAAATTGGAAAAAGGTAACTACAAAAAGAAGTTCCATATTTGGGTGTTACATGATTTGACGCTTAAAAATTTACTCGATCGAATTTTCATCTGCCAAACGTAACAGAATCGACGCATTTCTGAAGCGGTTGATCACGGGCGATAAAAAATGCATCACGTACGATAATAATGTGTGACTAAGATCGTGGCCGAAAGGATAGAGCTCTACAAACGATGGCAAAGCCTAAATTGACGTAAAAAAGTGATGCTCCGTGTGTTTGGTGAAATCGGAAGGGAATTTTGCGTGATGAGTTGCTCGAGTCTGGTCAAGAAATTGATTCTGTACTCCATTGTTAGCACTTGACAAGACTGAAGCAAGTGATTGACAGAAATCAGCTGGAACTAGTTAACAGAAAGGGTGTCAGCTCCTAATATGACAACGCCACACCACATCTTTGATGACTCGGCAAAAATTAAGAGAGCTTAGCTGGGAGGTTTTAGTTCATCCACCATATATCCCAGATTTTGCACCATCGGTCGGTAAAAAAACAATTGGCTCAATTTTGATTTTAAACAGCTCAATACATTTTTCAAAAAAAAAACACATTATATTGTTTAGATTCAAAATAATATCCATTCCGTGCTAACTTCGGCTTGGGAACAAGAAAAAATACCACGGCGCTTTATCTAGTGAGTACGGTGCTCGTGAAATGATCATTGTTTCATTTTTACCTAAAAAGTTAGTAATTAATGCATTGGGCGATGATACGTTATCATAATTTGCCACAGTTTTAGGTAGATTCCAAATATATCGGGTCATATTGTATATCCTTTCCGGGGTACCTAGAGTCGAGAAATTTAAAAATTATAATATTTTTTCATTAAAAAACATATTAAAGAATTGATTGATTGGTTCGTTACTTTGTGACCATACATTTTAACAATAAAATTACTTTGTTAACTGTCACTAAATATATTTGTAAAGATTTTACTATTACGTTATCGCTATTTCGAAGTACAACTACATTGTCAAATGCTTAACTAAGAGTAAACCAGATTTTTGGTATTTATGTTTATTATTATGACCAGATGTGGGTTTATTACGTACTAAAACAGTTGGTACAGGACGGAATTTGCTACGTCTAATTGACTATTCAGTAAATTTATATTATGGTTCTTTGAATGTCTGTATATTTCTATGAATTCTAAGAAATTGCGTTTTGACCCTTGACAAATTTCTCCATACTTAAAGGGCCAAAACTCAATTTCTTAGAATTCATGGAAATTTACAGACATTCAACGGACTATAATATAAATTTACTGAATAGTTAATAAGACGTAGCAAATTCCGTCCTGTACCATCTGTTTTAGTACTTAATACCAAAAATCTGGTTTAGTCTTAGTTAAACGTTTGACAGTGTAGTTGTAGTACGAAATCGGGATAACGCAATTGTAAAATCTTTACAAATATATTTAGTCACAGTTAACAAAGTAATTAAGTAATTTTGTTGGTAAAAACATATTAACTTTACCAAGTGATTTCGCAATGGAATTACTGGAAAAATAGTTAAAACAAACAAAAATACACCCTGTATTCTGTTTTTGATCGTGCTACGTTTGATGTCGTCTTATCCATTTCCCTTTGAACCGTAAAAACTTTTACACCTTTTAAACCCCAATAAGACCCCGAAGCTACAACACAATTCACTTTTGCTTGTATCGAATAAAGAGTTTTTTTTTCTCCTCGGGAAAAGTTGGAAAGTGTTTTCATGCAGTTTTGCCGTTATCGGAAAATACCACGCCACGATATTGTTCTGTTCCTTCTTAAAAGAATCCTTGTTTTCCCTGGGGGTATATTTTCCGTGGACAAGGCGATTTCCTTGACTTGGCAGGGGTCAGAAAACGGAGAGAAAGTCATTAGGGTTTGTGGTATTAAGGAAATAGCGGAGTAATAAATGTCAGTTGCTAAAAAAATGATCATTAAAGTTAATGAAGGATATTTTTAGATAACTCTCTGAAAAAAAAAAAATATTTATTACTTATTCAATAGGTTTATGTGCTGTGCCCGCGGCTACGTTCGCGTGGGCTACAGAATTATTGTTTAGGTTTTTTGGCAAGAGAGCGCGCTGGCGGCCAATTTTTTCCCGATTTGATTCACTATTATCGTCACTGCTTATTCCTTATGTTACCTAACGTAACAAGATATACACTAAAACCTGACCGGAGAACATGTGTATGAATTTAAAAAAAAAAACACGTAAAACGTTTATTTTTTTTTTTAAGTTCTAAAAATTCTGTTAAAGAAAATTAATTTTTCGACGTCAACATCAAGGCAAGAAACTTTCACCCCAAAATTTTTGTATCTTTTTAAGCCTCATATTTAGAAGTCTATAAAAAGTATATTTTTTGCTAATCCCGATTTTTGCGATCATGGGGAGTTTTTGGAGACACTAGGGACATTTCGTATTAGATATTTTTGTTGTAATTGTATGTTTAAGTAATATTATTTTTAGTGATGACGGCTTAATTTAAAAAAAATACTAATATCGTGTAAATTATGACTAATTTTTCAATTTTTACAATACCTAAAATATTAATTTGCCATTAACCCAAGCGTGGCACGAGGGACGTCGAACTTGAACGACGACTGAACACCAACTAATACTTCCTCTGTAAAGTTCCTTATATGTGACGTCATTGACCATGTTCGGTAATTGTCGTCGTCTCCATGGCAACAGGCCAAATAGGTATGTGTATTAGTACCTACAAATTTATAATTGATAGTTATATCGATGCTGGTATGGAAGAATGTACCGATATTTTTAAAATTGTAATGAAGCACGAAACATAGGACATGTAATGTCAAGCCCGAGACATGAATCACGCAATATTAAATATAAAATTCGAAACATGCAATACGTGATATAAAATACAGAAAACCAAAAATTTCAGGTCTTTGTGAATGAAGATTTATGTATGAAAAAAGTTTGTGCAAGATAGATCCTCAACTTCTCCTTATACAAGGGCAAAAACTGGTGCCGAAAGACTTTTTCGAGAACCGTTTTAGAGAATAATTAGAGTGGATTCTCCTACGAAGCAGGAATGATAAAGATGCAAAGGGGCTTTTTATATACAAACCAAATTTGTTAGTACACATTTATAGGTAACATAGTTCTTTTTATATGTATATACTAGCCGGGCCCGCGGCTCCGCTCGCATGGACATTATTCACTACTATCGTCACTGCTTATTCCTTATGTTACCCAACGTAATAAAATATATCCCATTATTTCCCCTTATCTCCCAATATTTCTCCTTATCTCCCATTATCTCTATACAATTTCCATTATCTAGGCTTATATCTGCTCATCTCCCATTATTTCTCCTTATCTCCCATTATTTCTCCTTATCTCCCATTATCTCACCTTATTTCCCATTATCTAGGCTTATCTTGACTTATCTCCCATTATTTCTCCTTATCTCCCATTATCTCACCATAACTCCCATTATCTAGACTTATCTCTGCTTACCTCCCGTTATTTCTCCTTATCTCCCATTATTTATACTTATCTCCCATTATCTCACCTTATCTCCCATTATCGAGACTTATGTCGACTTATCTCCCATGATTTCTCCTTATCTCCCATTATCTCACCTTATCTCCCATTATCTAGGCTTATATCGAATTATATAGAACATATGTATAAATTTATAAAAACATGTAAATCGGATAAGTGGTTCTCGAATGATAAGCGCACTAACGGACAGACAGAAAGACAGAGAGACGTTGCATTTTATATATATTGTGTTCTTTGCTACATGATATTGTTCCATATTTAATGCTATTGCAAGAGAGAACGCGCTAGCGGCAAACTTTTCTCCGACTTGATTCACTATTATCGTCACTGTTTATTCCTTATATCACCTAACGTAATAAAATATATCCTATAACTTGGCCAGAGAACATACGTATGTTTAAAAAAAAGCACGTAAATCGGATAAGTGGTTCTCCAGTGACAAGCGCACTAACGGACGGACAGACAGACAGACAGACAGACGGACAGAGAGACATTGTATTTTATATATATTATAGATATGCTCTGCTACATAATATTGTTCCATATTTAATGGTTTGCACTGTGTATTGCAAGAGAAGGCGCTAGCGGCAAACTTTGTCCGACTTCATTTACTATTATTGTCACTGCTCATTCCTTATGCTACCTATCGTAATAAAATATAGCCTATAACCTGGCCGGAGAACATATGTATGTTTTTTTTAAAAAAAAGTACGAAAATCGGATAAGTGGTTCTCCAGTGATAAGCGCACTAACGGACAGACAGACAGACAGAGATATGTTGCATTTTATATATGTTATAGATGTAATAAAATATATACCTATAAACTGGTAAGAGAACATATGTATGAATTTAAAAAATCACGTAAATCGGATAAGTGGTTCTCGAGGGATAAGCGCATTAACGGACAGACAGACAGACAGAAAAACGTTGCATTTTATATATATTATAGATATAGATTATTATTATTATTATATATAAACTGGCCAAAGAATATATGTATGAATTTAAAAAAAGACAGGTAAATCGGATAAGTGGTTCTCGCGTGATAAACGCACTAATGGACAGACAGAGAGACACTGCATTTTATATATATTATAGATTATAGATTACAGATAATCTTTGCTACATAATATTGTTCCATATTTAATGGTTTAGGCTGCAAGGGCACGCGCTAGCGGCAAACTTATTTCCGACATCATTCACTATTTTACGTTACTGCTCATTCCTTATGCTACCTATCGTAATAAAATATAGCCTATAACCTGGCCAGAGAACATATGTATGTTTAAAAAAAAAAGTACGTAAATCCGATAAGTGGTTCTCCAGTGATATGCGCACTAACGGGCAGACATACAGACAGACAGACAGAGAGACGCTGCATTTTATATATATTATAGATAGGTATTCTTTGCTACATGATATTGTTCCATATTTAATGGTTTAGCATGTTTAAAAAAAAAAAAGCACGTAAATCGGATAAGTGGTTCTCCAGTGATAAGCGCACAAACGGACAAACAGACAGAAATACGTTGCATTTTATATATATTATAGATGTAATAAAATATATATCTATAACCTGGTCAGAGAATTTATGTATGAATTTAAAAAATCACGTAAATCGGATAAGTAGATCTCGAGGGATAAGCGCACTAACGGACAGACAGACAAACAGAAAGACGTTGCATTTTATATATATTATAGATATAGATTATTATTATTATTATATAACCTGACCAAAGAATATGTGTATGAATTTAAAAAAATGACACATAAATCGGATATGTGCTTTTCGCGTGATAAACGTACTAATGGACAGACAGACAGACAGAGAGACATTGCATTTTATATATATTATAGATTATAGATTATAGATATTCTCTGCTATATAATTTTGTTCCATATTTAATGGTTTAGGCTGTGTATTGCAAGGGAACGCGCTAGCGGCAAACTTTTTTCCGACTTCATTCACTATTTTACGTCACTACTCATTCCTTAGGCTACCTATCGTAATAAAATATAGCCTATAACCTGGCCAGAGAACATATGTATGTTTTAAAAAAAAAAGTACGTAAATCGGATCAGTGGTTCTCCAGTGATAAGCGCACTAACGGACAGACAGACAGACAGACAGAGAGACGTTGCATTTTATATATATTATAGATAGACTGTAGAGAATTTTATGACGTGTCCTATATACTTTGTCCCTATATTAAAATATTATGCTTCGTATGTTAGTCTGAATTTTAAAAACTTTTCGATATTATGTTACTTTTTTCCGGTTTCATATTCATAAATTAATTAACATTTAACGTCCAACGTTTTATTTATGCACTCAAGTTACTTAAAAAGGGTGATCAAAATGCTCGACCTGATTTTAAAAATTATGAATCTAGCATAAAAGTTCTACAGAACGCATTTTAAAATTAAATCGACGGGAGTGGTAAATGTGAAGGTGTGCTCTCGTATCCAAAGTTTACGAAGCTTGTAAAAATGGTTTATGAACACGACGTTGCATGGCATAACGCATAAGTTACTTAACAAGAAGAAACGACCCCAAAAGACTCGAAAA
The DNA here is from genome assembly GCA_019049505.1 of Pachyrhynchus sulphureomaculatus. Taxonomy (NCBI): domain Eukaryota; kingdom Metazoa; phylum Arthropoda; class Insecta; order Coleoptera; family Curculionidae; genus Pachyrhynchus; species Pachyrhynchus sulphureomaculatus. Next base: position 105,069,583 of record CM032452.1, read on the forward strand.
GAATTCGAAAATGAAAAAAACAATCTATAAAATAGGAAACTTCCTTTCTTTCTTTCACCAACTTTACGAGTTTTTCCTATATTTCAGTATTATAATAATTATTTTTGTAGGTATTCTTTTTTTCATTTTTCGATACGTAGGAGCTATTCTAGCGTCCCGGCACTCGCGGCGCTCTGGCCTCACGCCAAATTGGCTCGACGCCGGTTTTTACCTTTCGGAAACTGCCACTGCTTACTCATCCTTAAGGCATGCCAAAGTTCAGAAAAATAATGTGTTCTTGCATTGTAAATATTTTAAAATATTATTCTAGTTCTTATCGAAGGGGAGTAAAAATATGTAACTTGAATATACTTGTCTCGAAATTATTAAAAACGGAGAAATAAACAAATTGAAAAATTCAGATTCAGATTAATAAATGAACAATTAGACTTAAATAATTCACCATTACTAAACCTTTTTTAATTAAATTATTTTATTACCTGCCATAAATTGTGAACCAACCATTTATTATTAATGTTCCGTACGGAACACTTCGGTGTCTGTCTGCCTGTCTGTCCGTCTGTATATCAGTCATACCTAAAGTGACCATACGTCCCGTTTTGAACGGGACTGTCCCTTTTCTCGGTCACCTGTCCCGTTGTCCCCAAACAAAGCGCCGGGACGGTAAATAGTCCCGTTTTCCGAAACCGCGCGAAAATTTTAAATTACGATGCTCGTGAGACACGCGCGGGCGGGGAATCACCGACCGTCGCGACGTCGACGATTGGCGATTCCCCGCCCGCGCGCGCTGTCGGTTACCTAGTAACGCGGGGAGAAGAGGGAGCATTTATTTGGTTATTAGGCTAATCACGCGCATGCACACAGACTTGTCGCTATTGTTTTGTTTTTGCGTAATGTTCGTGAAGTAGTTTAGTGGTAAACTGGTAACTAATTTGAAGTTTTCTGTTGTTTTGGAATTTTACCTATATGTAGTTATGCCGAAACGCAAGTGTTCATTTAATGTCAACTTACAAGCAAAATACCCATTTATTAAGCAAATTAATACTTCCTCGGACGTCAGATGCGAAAAGTGTCGTACAGAGTTTTAGTGTTTCCCATAGTGGTGCTGGTGATATTGAACAGCATTTGAAGTCTGAAAAACATAAAAATGCCGACCGTGCCGCTGCTTCCAGTTCTTCAGTGTTGAACTTTTTCAAGAATTCAAACGCGCCAACTTCAAAGGATTTGGATATTGCTGCTGCAGAAGGCGTCTGGGCTTATCACACTATACAAGAAAACCACAGTTTTCGCTCCAATGATTGTGCGTCGAAATTAATCCAATCATGTTTTGATCAAAAAATTCACATGTGCGCGTACAAAAACAGAAGCTATTATAGTAAATGTTTTGGCGCATACAGCGATCGATAATTTAAAAGATGATCTCAATAAGTCCAATTGTATTACAATTTTAAACGACGCTTCAAACCACGGTAACAAGAAAATATATCCTTGTGTAGTGCGCTTTTTTCAACCTTACGAAGGTGTGCAAGTAAAAATTTTTAGACCTCCAAGAGCAACCAGGTGAAACTTCTGATATCATAGTCGACTATTTACACCAAGTATTGACAGATAATGATTTGTCAAATAAAGTCGTGGCATTTTGTGGCGACAATGCTAATGTCAATTTTGGGGGTGTAGCTAGACGAGGAACTAATAATGTATTAGCAAAATTACAATCATCTCTGAAAAAACCGTTGATAGGTATTGGATGTGGAGCCCATATAATTCACAATGCAATAAAATCTGCTGCAGATGGTCTACCTTTAGATTACGAAAGCATTATCGTAAAAATATATTCATTTTTTTTTATATTTACACGGTTCGAGTTGAAGCTCTAAAGGAGTTTTGCGCTGAAGCTGAAATAGAACATCACCAAATGCTCGGCTACAGTAAAACCAGGTGGCTTGCGCTTATGCCTGCCTTGGAGAGAGTTTTAAAAATGTACCAGCCATTAAAAGACTATTTTTTTGACCATTGAAAAATGTCCCAAATTGTTAAAAAACTTTTTTGATGATCCCATATCAGAATTATGGCTTCATTTTTTACACGCTCAGTCAGCAAGTTTTCACCAAGCTGTATTGAAGGTTGAAGGTCAGACTGTGTCGGCAATTGAGGCTGCAAAAGAAATCAATCATCTCAAAGACAATTTGGTTCAGAAACACATCAACCAGTTTCTTCCATTTACTGTTCGTAGTTTAATTGTGAAATTAAAAGATAATGGCACTAATATTGATGAAGAGTTTGTGAAAAAATACGGCCACAGAATTTTATAAAACAAGCCGTGAATATCTGGAACAGTGGACTTGCTTTCTTACTAAAGAAATGGAGATATTTCATTGGGCAGATTTAAGAAAAGTACCTGCATGGGAAGATATTCAAAAAGCGCTGGATGTATTGATTGAAAAGGGATATTTTCCCTGTAACAAAGATACAGAAGTATTTGACGAATTTACATTAATTTCAAGCTACGTCACTTCCCAAAAAAATTACCGAATGGGATAATTTAAAAGTCTCCACAGAAACTCGTTGGGTGGAAGTATTCAAACACTTTCGTACCAACAATCTACAACATGAAAATTTTTTTGTATTTTAATTGAATATATTTTATGTCTACCTGGTACAAATGCTCCAGTAGAAAGAGTCTTTTCTCTTATGAATAAATTGTGGACGTCTGAAAAAAATCACTTACAGGTACCAGTTCTGAAAGCGATGTTGATAACTAAGGTCAATATGAAAAAAACGTGCCAAGAATTTTATTCTTATTTAAAATCATCACCAACTTTATTAAAGCAAATTTGTTCCTCTGATAAATATAAATACAATTAAAAAAAATATGGTGCATATAATTTAATAATTTTCTGTCAGAGGAACTTTGCTTCAATAAAGCTGGTTAACTGGTGATTGATTTTTATTTTTCACAACTTGTTATAATAAAAATAATTATAATTAATATGAATATAATAACAGTCAATACTAATTGCATTAAGTTACACTTTTTCTAAATAAAGAAAATTAAGAAGTTTATTTTCATTGTTAACCTGCTAACTTGGATATAAAAACTTATGTCCCGTTTTGAGTTCAAAAATAAATGGTCAGTTTAGTCATACCCGATTTTCTCCGAAACTGTTTGTCATAGAAAGTTGAAATTTGGTATTAATATAGGAATTGATGGCCTCATCAGAGCCGTGTAGTTGTGAAAGTTAAATTTTGACTTAAGGGGTTAGTTTTTGGGGGGTGAAATCGGAAGTGAAAAAACATTTTTTTACTAGGTCATCGAGTGTGCTGTCAAATGAAAGGTTGTGAAAACACGAGTAAAAAATATACGTAAAATGTAATACCTGCGCGGACTTTTCTTTGTATTATTTTTAAAAAATCCCGAAAAATCGCTGTCCACCCGCCTTATCTCGAAAAGTACTTATCAAAAAATTTTGAAAAAATTCTAGAATATTCTCCACGGGGTTTAGATTGTACGAAAATTATCACGAGTGCATTACCTTTAATAATTTATCTGGTATATAAAGAAAACAAAAATTTCAAGGTCATCAGTTTTCAGTAAAGATTGGAAACAAACTTTGTTGAAAACTCATTTAGGGTGTGTTTTGTGAAGTCACTGATCATTTTATACCTCCGTAACAAAATTTTTTATTTTAAAAGCAATCAACGTACGGAACACTAATTGCTCAAGTTCAACTTGCACTTGAGCGGTTATAGTTATTTTATCCTCATTTTGTAACAAACCATCTGAAGAAGCTGTCGTACAGCGATGCATGTCATGGAGTTAAAAATAAAAAAATTAATGGAAATTTAAGTAGTGTTTTACTTCTTACAAAATTTCAAAGAATATTGTGGTTTAAGGTAAATTATTATTTAACTTTCTAGACATAAAAGTTGAAAGCTTTTCCATCTTATCTTTCACTAAATTGCTTTCCAATATACTAGTCCTCCTCATGACGTAGACTGCCCTATACCATTAACCATATGATACTGTGTGTAGGTGACAAATCTAGCTGGTCTTTCTAAAGACATTTGGATGGCGAGGAGACCTAATAGAACCTCAATGGATGCCATTAGTGAAGTCCGAATGACATCTTTGTTAACCTGGTACGTATCTCTCGACGATCTCCAGAATCTGGTTTCAGCCACCATCTGGTGGTCGTTTTTTCGCCAAGTTACCAAGCTTTAAGTGACACAGAGCTTATGGTCGTCTCATATAGCCGATATACCTGTCCAAGTACCCGTAATCAGGCATCGAAAAAGATGATTATTTAAACTACCTTCTTTGAAGAGTGCTATCGTGTGCCAGTACCTCAATTATTTTTTGTCTTACTTCACGACATTTACGTTAAATTTTAGTTCTCTAACAAGAATTTTCTCATTAAATACGTTCCTTCGGAGAATCGCTTATTCACAAACAACTTAAATATGTCCCAGAATATTGACATCGAGCATCGATACATTGAACACAAAGGTATTTGGATGCAAATCAGCTTCTCTATGAGAGCTGCGTGTGCAAACAATATCTGGCTTAATAGGGCTGTATTGATACTCAACAGATATTGCCATTATCGACAAATTGTCAAACATGATAAGAGAGATCTGAATACCAAGTATAATTTATCGGATGCCCGTGCTTTAACATGTCAACCGCTAGATTTTCATAGATTAGGTGATTATTAAAAAGATAATTTGGCCAATTCTGATTGCGCTCGAAAAAAAATAGAATAGAATTTTTTTCTTGACATGCAAACTCTTAGGATACTGGAATGTTTTAAAATGTAGCGTTAAATTTTCACAATTCATATAACACTACATTGATTTTATATGAACAATTTTTTTATCGTGCGCTTTCCCGCCTAAATAGGGATTTAACCTTTTGCTACACACTGATATTGTGCTGTAACATATACCCGGTGTACCAGTATGAAATGCGGATTTTTTTTTCTAAAAAAACATGTTAAATTCGGAAGAATGATAAAAAGTGCTTTGTTCAAAGTATGCTCCATCGCTTGTTATACATTCTCCCCATCTTTCGGGCAATTCGTGAATACCACGCCAGTAAAAATCTTCCCCTTTTGCTGCGAACCACTCATCGAGCCATTTTTTTCACATCTTTGTACGAACCAGCGCTCAGCAAGTGCGTGCTTCCAACGTGTCGCGAACTGGTTTTGCCGTATGTGATGGAGCATTGTCATGAAGAAAAATGACTTTGTGTTGCCTCTTTCGGTATTCTGGCCAAGCAGCGAACGGTTCAAATCAGTCAATTGTTGTTGGTAACGTTTAGTATTAACCGTTTCCCCAGGTTTTAACAGCTCATAATAGACCACGTCTCTCTGGTCCCACCAAACACAGAGTATCGTCTTTCTGCCAAAGCGATTCGGTCTTGCGGTCGATGTGGATGGTGCGCCTGGGCCTGTAACTATACGATGCAAAAACGACTTCCTTTTTGTACCGAGCGAGCAAAAGGTCACACGTGTTTTTTTGCGCTTTTCCATTTGCCTGTTGTTCAACTCATGTGGTACCCATCTACCGGTCTTCTGAATCTTTCCCATCTCTCGTAGCCGATTGGAAACAGCTTGTTGACTAACGCCCAATTGCTCGGCGAGTTGTTTTTGTGTTTGCGAATCATCTTCGTTCAACCATGCTTACAATACCACAACTTTTTTGGCGGTTTTCCACTTTCCTTGCCTGCAACATCGAAGTCACTATTTTTGAAACGCCGAAATCATCGTTCACACATATCTTGCGATGGAGCATGTTCACCATAAGCTTCTCGAAGTAATCGGTATGATTCAACAGCAGTTTTCTTCAAATAAAAACAAAAAATTAATGCTGTCCGCGAATGCTCTTTGTTCGGTATAAATTTCGACATATTGAACACAACAACACAACACACTTTTGATGACACAACAAAATGGCGCAGTATCAAATCCTTATAGCACAAACTGCATTGGTGCACCATCTATTGTCTGAAATCCGAATTTCATACTTGTACACCTGGTATTTGTATTTCACGGTACTCACGTCTCCGCTTGTTGACATCTAAACCTCATCCAAGATTAACAGGGGACTCGAGGAAGGGCGACTGGAAACGATGAGTTACGATCTTGTTGACGGTAAGTGTTGCCAGATTTCTAAAATTTAAAATATTTAACGCGATTATTTCGTAAATTTATACTTCAGTAAGTTACATATAATCTGCTATTAAAATTAAGAAATATAAATGACAACACCGGTAAGTATTCACAGCCGGTTTTACTAGCAGAACACGTGTGATCATTCCTGTTTTTAGCGGCGCTGCAGGGACGCGGGATATGGTTTTTTCCATAAGACAGGGTTGGAAATCTGTTCAGTGTTTTCTACTTGTCTCTACCGTACTTATTGACTTTTAGACAACGTGGTAGCGCTGCCATAGACGTTATTACATTTCTGCAATAACTACTACCACCTGTATATGTAGACAAGTCAATATATACCTAAATAAATTACTAAATAAGTAAATTGGTCCGCCGAGGACTGAACCCGAGACCATTAGAATTATGAGTCCGAAAGTATACCACAGAGCCAGGGCCGCTACAACAATATGAGTATATGAGATATTTAAACAAGTAGCTCTCATTTTTCTAGCACAGATCTTATTAATATATAGCGTAGTAGCTTTCTCATGTTTACATTTCCGATGGAAGCCCATAGTTTACACCTTTGAACTGATTTTGGAATTTTTCCTCTTCTTTCGTGTAATCTATTTGTTTACTTTTTAAACAAAGTACACGATCTAATCTTAGGTTGAAGCTACCAGTGCTCGTTAAAAGAAGATGGGATATCTAAAACTACACAGATATGTGCATGAAGATTTAACCCCCTATAATAGAACAGAAACTGGCTAGGAAAAAAGCTTTAGAGAACGATGAGACTTATGATTTTTCGCGAATTGTCATAGACGACCAGACTAGGCGTTTTATGGCAGTACAACATCCACCCTATAGCCCTGATTTATTGTCCTCCAGCTCTTTTTATTGAAACTTCTGAAGACCACAAGGAGTGACACAGATAGTTGCTTATGTGGCGTCATTTTTTGAGGCGCAAACATTTTTTTTTTAGATGCAGTGAAACAACTCGAGAAACGCCGAACTAACTGTATTAATGTCGATGGTAGTTATGTAGAAAAATATATCTCTTTAAGCTCTTTTTTTTATGGGTCTAGCACACGTGCTGCAGGGAAGTCCCCTAAAGCGTTACAGGAGCGACACGTGTGCGGAAAAAAAAAGCGATTTACGTTGTTCTTGAATCGCTGTAAATTGTACTCGGTGGGAACACAGTCCTGGGTAAGCCATTCCAAAGGGATGATGTTCTCCATATAAAAGACTGCTTGAAAAGCGTTGTACGAGGAGTAACAAGCTGAGCCTCATACGGATGTGAAGTATCAGCGCGACGTGTACTTCTAATACACTCTCCATGAAAATACTTGTAGAAAAGACTCAAGCAGCCAACAGTTCTTCGATGTTCCAGCGAATCAAGGCTGCCGGTCAGTTCTGGGTCTCCAATCTGACGAACAACCCTTCTCTAGACGCGTTCTCGTTCATAAACTGAGTAAGTTACTAGATTTCTCCTGATGTTTTGATTTTGTTTTCTATTCGTATTTGCCATTTGGATTTTGGTCTTGTGCCGTTGGGGTGTCGGCTTATTCGCCAGCACCACACTTTCGGCAGGTCCATTTTCGATTTCCCGACCTTCATCGTTTTGGTCGAGCTGCCATTTCCCGCGACGTCCTCGACCGTTACGTCGCTCGCCCGATGCTTCTTTTATTGGTCTACTGTTGTTTACGATGTGTCCGACATTGGGTTGCCTGTTAGTAGAAGGTAAATAGTTTCGGTGTGTTTTCCTGTGCTTATTATTGTTGGTCTGTCCTTAAACGTTATTTTTGTATCTCTTGTTCTTCGTCGTTTTGAGAAGATATGAAAGTTGCTAGTTTAGGTTTTCGAGTATCTCTAGGCTCGTTCCATAGGTGCCATTTTTCCTCATATAATTATACGAGTAGTAGTTATCGAAGTCTTTCATATCGTCGTCTTCAATTAATGAAAATCTGTGAAGTTCCGACCAGTTCTGTTGTATATATCTTAGAGCAACCTCTCTGTGTTTTTCATGGTGGTTTTGGTGGCCATATAAGTGTAAGCTAACTGCACGGAAAAGGCAATTTCCATCACCTACAATGTCGGATCTGGTAAAAAAACTATCGGGGATAGTTTCGGCTGAGGCGGTTGTTTGGATCGTCTGTGGTTGTTGTTGTTGTGGTGGTGCTGTAGCTGTCTGTACGACAGGGGTCCGCCTCCGCAACACCCTGCCATTATCACTATTATAATTATTATTATTCGACATAGTGTTTCCACGAGTATCCTAGGAAAGAAGGGCCGACTGCGGGAGAGCCTGGATGCCACAGCAAGGCTACTTATTCCCAGAGGGCGCCTGGTATCCGGGGGGTCTGTGAGTTTTGCTTCATAGCTAGGTAAATAACTTGAAAAACAGCTTCGGCAGAATTTATGTATTTATTTTTCTTTCTTTTGTACTTTACATCATTGAAGCAGCCTGATTTTTTTAAACTTTAACAATATATAGGCAGGATTAATTAATAGACGTAAAATATATAATGCTAAACTTACAAGAAATAAAGACCGGCCAAGTGCAACTCGGACTTGCGCAATTAGTGTTCCGTACGGTGATTGCTTTTACAATAAAAAAAAATTATTACGGAGGTTTATGATGATCAATGACTTCACAAAACACACCCCAAATGAGTTTTCAACAAAGTTTGTTTTAGCTGTTTGTTAAAAGTTGATGATCTTGAAATTTTTATTTTTTTATATGCCAGATAAATTATTAAAGATAATGCACGCATGATAATTTTCGTTCAATCTACACCTTATGGAAAATATTGAGTGGATAGGGCTTTTCGGCCATTTTTTTTTTAAATAATGCAAAGAAAAGTTCGTGCAAATATTACATCATATATATTTTTTAACTCGTGTTTTCACAGGCTTTCATTTGACACCCCACTCGATGACCTGGTAGGTTTTTTTCACTTCCGATCTCACCCCCCAAAACTAACCCCTTAAGTCAAAATTTAACTTTCGGCTTTGTTTGGGCCATCAGTTCTTATATATGTGCCAAATTTCAACTTTCTATGTCAAATAGTTTCGTAGAAAATCGGGTGTGACAAATGGACAGACAGATAGACAGACAGGCGGACAGATGGACAGACAGATGGATACCGAAGTGATCCGATAAGTGTTCCGTACTGAACACTAAAAACGTACTCAGGAGTGTCGAAAATAACTGGAACCCATTTCCTCCGACGTAAGAGCAAGCCGTACCCAAATGTAAGCATAGAAAATTAGGATGCTACCACGAGATATTTTTTTATGAAGCGACTTAAACCGAGAAAAATAATATATTTCTAAAAATTTTAATATAAATCGTCTTTCAGAATCCAGTTTCTAAAAATCGTTATATTTTCCTTTCTGGTAATGTCAAGACAATTCTCTACCAATACACCCCGGGGGTATAGAACATCTTTACCATACAATAGAAGATAGATTACAATTGGAGTATCTAGTTTACTTGTTCGATTGTGGTTTGGACTATTATTGTTCCCGTATACTGTGTATACGTATGTATTGTTGCTTTTAAAATAAAACGTAAAGATATTTACAGAGCCCGTACGAGACGATGAAAACTTCTTTAATGGGGTTTTAATTTCCCCCCGAAGCAAGTATTAAAATTTTAAAAACTTGTGTTTAAATTTCTAAATTACTAGAAACATAGTCTCTTATTTTTGTCGGGCTGTTGGCCAGTTAATTCCCAGGCAAAATGAGATGTCAATTTTAAATTTGGTTTACATCGAACATTTGAAGTGATGGATAAACCTGTAATTTTTGTGTGATATCTCTTCAGAAGAGGGTGAAGCCGGTAGAAATTGACAAATTTTGTAGAGTATTATTACTACTGTATAAAGTTTTCCTAGTTTTTTATTAAGAGGATGAATAAAACTTAAGCATGTTGCGCACAGCATCGATGGTTTCTGGAACAATAACCGATTTCGGTCGACTTTCACGAAATTTATCGCCGATGGAAGCAGGACCATGACGAAATTCTGCAAACCAATCGTAAACAATTTTGCCTGGTGGCGATTCATTAGCAAAAGTTGAACGAAGCTATTTAAGGCATTGTTGTTGAGTTAAACGTGAAATTTGCATTTGTTCACAAAACTGTTTTTTTTTTTTAACGCTCACTGTAAACAAACTACTCGGCCAATTTCTGAGCTGCCACTGTTTTAATAATAACAAATGTCAAATTTTACAACAATGGTAATGTCACCCCTGAATAGCGCCATCTAGTAAAAAATATAAAAGGCAGACCTCGTACCATAAGATTGTGAATTCGAGTTTCACCGGCAATGGAAAACATTTTTCATTCTCTTATAGTTGTTGTCATCTTGATATACCAACATTTAGGTTTGTTGTTTGCTATAACTAACTTAGTTTAACTTTAATCTAGCAAAAAGAAATACGAGCTTTTGCTCATTACATTAACAGACAAGTCGTAGAAACTTTCCCAATTTACTACTTAATTAAATTTAATAATACTGGTAATAAAACTGTTAGCGAAGCAAGACCACGGAAATTTTTTATTACCTTTCGGAACAGGACCGAATCTAATGGAGTTAGTTGAGTCGGGTATTTAATATTATAATTTAGAAGGAGAAACATAGAAACTGCTATTGATGTTGAATGGGGGCGCGTAAATTTGGCAATGGTTCTATTTTCTACCACATCACTATTCCTTCTCCCACTCACTGTTTCGACTGTTCCTTCGTCTTCGGTGTGTAATAATGAATTCATGTTTCATCTACTGTTCTGAAATAAAAATTGACTGAAATTATATTTAAACAAGTCTAAACGTTTTTTGGGAAATTAACGCGGTACCCATCGAGCGGAAAGCTTTCTGATACCCAAAACATCGTGTAGTAGTGTCGTGTAGTGGACACAGCCTAATAAGATGTTTACAATATCGGCGAGCTCGCGATTCTTCACTCGGCGATTGTAAATTTTTGTCACAACCTCGTCGGTCGTAGAGGTTGTCGGGCATCCTGCTCGTTTATTATCTTGAATGGATATACGACCACGTTTAAACCGTTTAAAACGAAGTATTTTTTAACAGCTCCCACTTCAGTTTTATCAGTTTTTCAGAAATTGCTAAAGTTTGTTTGTGTATACGCTCGTTACATCTGTACTAACTTAAATTAAACACACGTGTCTGAAACTTCTCAGCATGCCATCTACCAGCTAACAGTCAACAAATATTATACTAATTTTGTCATCTTGGCGCCATGTCTGTGACAGGCTGTAAACTTTTGGAACGACCCCCGTAAAAACGTACTTTTTGTTCTTTCTGTTAGTTTGTCTACTGGTATTTTTTACTACGAACGAATAAAATGGGACATCGAATCAATCGAAAACTAGAGTTATTCCCGTATTCGAGGTTCAGAAAAAAAATCGTAAAACTCTAAAACCCAACGAATTCGTACAAAATTTCCTCAAAGTTTTATCAAATCAATTTGACAGCCAAGCAATTTTTTTGTATGGCATCATTTTTACGGCTAGGTAGATAACTTCAAAAATTGCCCTTGTAGCTTACGGGCTTTTTAACTTTTGAGCCGAATTCGAGCTTTTCTTAGTACGTAATGAAAATAATCACTTCAAGTAAATCGAAGGTCTTGGGCTTCCTCAAGGAACAATTACGGGTACGGGCCTTAATATATTCTTTTTACTACTTAAACCAAACTTTCTAGAAAAAAAAACCTAGTTCATACAGCGAACATTCCTCGTGAAAACACCAAAAGGTTTTTTTTCTTATTTCCTTTTTTGCGCTTTGAGAAAGAAAATAAAAATTTTCATTAAAAATTTCGCGAGGCATTAACGAACAAATGTGCTCGAATTTATTTAGCAAGTTTTGGTCACATTTCACGGGATCTACTAAAAAGGACCAAGAATTTGTTGCAGCAGAAAGGAAACGGTTGCAAACTATAAAAAGACGCAATAAAGAAATCTTTTATTGCTGTAAATTCAAATGCGAAAATAATTTCGCAGATGCAGGATGTGGTTAAAATGTTGCATCTTGAGGTGCAAAGGAAATGGAATATGAATATAGTTTCTTTCCAATTATTTTTAAAAATAAAACGAATACATTTTTTTGTTATTCTTTTTTATGTACATTATAAAAAATAGTTGTAACTAGGGATTGGAACTTTTTTCGACACATCAATAGTAATCGAAATATCGACTAACAATAGGGGGATCCAAAAATTCTCGATGTATGGGTAGTGATCGATAATCCCTACGTATCATTTATTTCTACACCCCAGTCATCAATTTTTGAATAATAATTGTAATGTAATAATATAAATATATATATATATATATATATATATATATATATATATATATATATATATATATATATATATATATATATATAACAATCCTAAGTTTAACTAGTGGGAAACGCCCTTATAAGGAGAAGAGATGAGCAATCAAAGATCTAAAGGCTCTAGTATCTGCTTTTTATTTTTATTATCGAGCTTTTGCTGCCTAATGGTAGCTTCTTCTGGATTCTAAAAATGCAAACCGGGTACAGAAAATAGACCGAAACGTTCGGTTTTTTAAAATGTGATTAAATGAATTGTAAGACTGTATATGAAATTACTTACAAAAATTTAGCAGTTAATTCATCTCTAGTGAAGACAATGAAATTTGCATTTTTGTTGGCCAGGTAATATGTATGATTACACAAACATGTTTAAAAGACACTTAGAGAGTTACATAATTATTAAAAATAAAACTTTGTCAATAAACATTAGTTAAAAACACTTTTTGAAGACCGAAACAAAACTGCAAGAAACACCATGATGTTGAAATGGTACTCCATTTTAAAAATTTTTTGACATCGAGTTTTAGTAACTATTTAGTGATATTTGAGTCCGAACCGGATATTGTTGGTAGTCTATGTCGTCATCAGGTCGACAAAACTCGTCGAAGAGTAACATTCATCAAATTTAAGTCCCTTTGTTATAAAATTAAAACTGAAATTTACCACATTCCTAACTTTAATGCTTTTATGGTTTTTTGCCGCCCTGATGACGACATAGACTACCAACAATATCCGGTTCGGACTCAAATATCACTAAATAGTTACTAAACTCGATGTCAAAAAAATTTTAAAATGGAGTACCATTTCAACATCATGGTGTTTCTTGCAGATATGTTTCGGTCTTCAAAAAGTGTTTTTAACTAATTTTTATTGGCAAAGTTTTATTTTTAATAATTGTGTAACTCTCTAAGTGTCTTTTAATCATGTTTGTGTAATCATACATATTACCTGGCCAAGAAAAATGCAAATTTCATTGTCTTCACCAGAGATGAATTAACTGCAATTTGTGTAAGTAATTTCATATACAGTCTTACCATTCATTTAATCACATTTTAAAAAACGAACGTTTCGGTCTATTTTCTGCATTTTTAAAATCCAAAAGAAGCTAGCATTAGGCAGCGAAAGCTCGATAATAAAAATAAAAAGCAGATACTAGAGCCTTTAGATCTTTGATTGCTCATCTCTTCTCCTAATAAGGGCGTTTCCCAGTAGTTAAACTTAGGATTGTTTGTTGCCAGTGCCCTGTTACTGTCCTCTATATATATATATATATATATATATATATATATATATATATATATATATATATATATATATATATATATATATATATGGGACATATACTAAGAGGTGACTGCTACTCGATTTCAAAACTTATTCTTCAGGGACGTATGTGAATACATAGGACAGGAAGAAGAAGAAGAAATATACATATATATATATATATATATATATATATATATATATATATATATATATATATATATATATATATATATATGTATATATATTAGTTAACATAAGGAATAAGCAGTGACGATAATAATGAATCAAGACCACGTATGCGGAGCCGCGGGCACGGCTAGTTTATTAATTAAACAGAAAAATTTAATAAAACACATAAATTAAATCCGCAAATTCAATTAAAATACAATAAAAAAATAGAAATACATGCAAAAAAAATTGCCTTTTTAGTAGGCGTTTTCTTTTATTTCAATTTCAAGATCTACAGCGTTCATCTGTTGTTTTATGATTTCCAAGCCAACTGCAATTTTAGGCGCGCTTGTGATTTTTAGATATCTGTTATTTTTAGTGTTCCGTACGGAACACTTATAAGATCACTTCGGTGTCTGTCCGTCTGTCACACCCGATTTTCTCCGAAACTATTCGTCATAGAAAGTTGAAATTTGGTAATAATATAGGAATTGATGGCCTCATCAGAGCCATGTAGTTTTGAAAGTTAAATTTTGACTTAAGGAGTTAGTTTTGGGGGGTGAAATCGGAAGTGAAAAAAAAAAATTTTTTTACTAGGTAATCGAGTGTGGTGTCAAATGAAAGCTTATGAAAGCCCGAGTAAAATATATATATATATATATATATATATATATATATATATATATATATATATATATATATATATATATATTGTAATATTTGCGCGCACTTTTCTTTGTATTATTTTTAAAAAATCGCGAAAAATCGCTGTCCACCCGCCTTATCTCGAAAAGTACTTATCAAAAAATTTTGAAAAAAATTCTGGAATATTCTCCACGGGGTGTAGATTGAACGAAAATTATCACGAGTGCATTACCTTTAATAATTTATCTGGTATATAAAAAAAAACAAAAATTTCAAGGTCATTAGATTTTAGTAAAGATTGGAAACAAACTTTGTTGAAAACTCATTTGGGGTGTGTTTTGTGAAGTCACTGATCATTTTATACCTCTGTAACAAAATTTTTTTATTTGAAAAGCAATCAACGTACGGGACACTAATTGCACAAGTTCAACTTGCACTTGACCGGTTATTTAGTTAAAATGTGATTAAATGAATTGTAAGACTGTATGTGAAATTACTTACAAAAATTTAGCAGTTAATTCATCTCTGGTGAAGACAATGAAATTTGCATTTTTGTTGGCCAGGTAATATGTATGATTACACAAACATGATTAAAAGACACTTAGAGAGTTACACAATTATTAAAAATAAAACTTTGTCAATAAACATTAGTTAAAAACATTTTTTGAAGACCGAAACATAACTGCAAGAAACACCATAATGTTGAAATGGTACTCCATTTTAAATTTTTTTTGACATCGAGTTTAGTAACTATTTAGTGATATTTGAGTCCGAACCGGATATTGTTGGTAGTCTATGTCGTCATCAGGTGTGATGGTACTATTATATATCTATATATATATATATATATATATATATATATATATATATATATATATGAAAGAAGAAATGCCCTTCCAACGGCAAGTCTTGGTTTGACCTAAAATGCAAAGAAGCTGTTGCTTCTAAACATTTTGCATACCGACAGTGGCGTGAAGATCCTAACACCATAAATCGTAACATCTTTGTTTGTGCCAGGAACAGATGCAAAGAAATTATCGACGAAACCAAGGAGGTACACAATCAACGGATTAGAAACAAACTTCTCGCTTGTCCCGGCAATTCCAGGTCTTTTTGGTCAGTCGCTAAGGCAGTTAGTCAAAATTTCACCAAATCCACCATACCACCACTCACACGGCCAGATAATTCTATTGCAACGACACCTGTTGAGAAAGCGAACTTGTTGGCTGAACTCTTTGCTTCACATTCTACTGTCGATTTCCAAGGAAAAACACCACCTACTATTCCCATAGTGCAGTCAAGGATGCCCGATATTGTCTTCAGACAGCGTATCATAAAACGTATTTTGATGAAGCTAGACACCAAAAGGGCTTCTAGCGCTGACGGAATACCTGCCATAGTTCTCAAGAACTGTGCAAGGGAACTAACACCAGTTTTCTGTAGACTTTTCAACCTATCCTACAGAAAGGGAATATTTCCTTCCTGCTGGAAATGTGCTACAGTTCAGCCGATACCTAAAAAAGGCAAGAAGACCTTGCCAAATAACTACCGACCAATCGCACTACTCTCAATAATATCGAAAGTCATGGAAAGGGCTATCAATCAGCATCTTCTAAAATATCTTGAAGGATTCAATATTATTAGTGATCACCAATATGGCTTTCGTAAAAATAGATCAACAGGAGATCTTCTGACTTATGTAACACATGTTTGGAACAACGCAATTGAACACTTTGGAGAATCTCGAGCGGTTGCTCTTGACATATCCAAGGCATTTGACCGTGTTTGGCACGATGGGCTGTTGGCTAAGTTACGTTCTTATGGTATGTCTGAAAAGTTCTGTTTGTGGCTCTCATGTTTCCTCAGAGAGCGTTCTTTACGAGTGGCAGTCGACGGATTTCTTTCTAACACCTTCACTATCAACGCCGGTGTGCCCCAAGGTTCCATACTATCTCCTACTCTCTTCCTTATTTATATTAACGATCTGCTGGAAAAGACCGAGAATCCAATCTACAGCTTTGCAGATGACAGTACACTTATCTCTTCATTCGCTTTGAATGCTCGGACATCGACTACTCAGACGAATATCCGCAGACAGCAGGAAGTCATTCAACTTAACAAAGACCTGAAAGAAATTCTATTTTGGGGTGACAGTAACCAAGTGGAATTTAACGCTACAAAAACCCAGGTGGCAGTTTTTTCTAAAAAAGTTAACGTTGCAGAACCCGACATAGTTATGTCGGGGCACTCCATCCCTCTAACATCGTCACTCAATCTGTTAGGCGTTAATTTGGGAGCAAATATGTCCTGGCATGAACATGTTGCAGGCATAGCAAGGAGAGCTTCTCAAAAGTTGGGAATATTGTTTCGAACCAGAAAGCTTTATACTCCACAACAACTGTTAATTCTTTACAAAGCTCAAATTCGACCAACTATGGAATACTGCTCCCATGTTTGGAGCTCCGCTCCCAAACATACACTGCATTTGTTGGATTCTATCCAGAGAAGAGCTGTTCGTCTGATTGGACACCCGGAACTGACCGACGGCCTTGATTCGCTGGAACATCGAAGAACGGTTGGCGACTTGAGCCTATTCTACAAGTACTTTCATGGAAAGTGTTCGAAGGATGTGGCCCGCTTAATTCCTTCTAGAGCGGTGCATGTTAGGAGTACACGTCGCGCTAATACTTCACATTCGTATGAGGTTCAGCTTGTTACTCCTCGTACAACGCTTTTCAAGCAGTCTTTTATATTGAGAACATCATACCTTTGGAATAGTTTGCCCAGGACTGTGTTTCCCATCGAGTACAATCTACAGCGATTCAAGAACAACGTGAATCGCTTTCTCCGCACACGTGTCGCTCCTGTAGCGCTTTAGGGATTTCCCTGTAGCACGTGTGCTAGACCCATAAAAAAAAAAAAAAAAAAAAAAATATATATATATATATATATATATATATATATATATATATATATATATATATATATATATACATATATATATATATATATATATATATATATATATATATATATATATATATATATATATATATAATAAACATTTTTGATTTTTGATTGATTTTTTTTTTTGATTTCCCAACACAGTTAGTTAAAAATTGATAACCGATGGGAGGAGATTTTTTAAAAAAGAAACTCTAATCAATTTTAAACAGTTATTATTTTCCACATTCGTATGGAAGTTGGGGCGTACGCTTCTCTTGTGTTCCCTGGCCTGTTTGCTGTTTACTGAACTATGCAGAAAAATTGACAATATATTTAAGAATATTAGTTTTATTCTATAATTTATAGCTTTTCATTTTCTCAAATGAGTTCAATGCGACATCGCGGAAACTATAAAAAATAATAAAAACCGTATATTTTTATCTGGCTTATTATCTTTTAACATGCCACATTTAAACAACTGGCACAAATACAAAAATAACCGTTGATGAAATATTTATATTTTAACTGTATTATAATGTCCTATTCTCGCGTTTTTCGTTCAGCTGAGATCTGCAAAACTGGGAATGTTAAAGGTTATGGGCAAAATTCGATTTTTTGGAAAATAATAAAATATTAAAACGTTCTAGTTTTTCAAGTAATGGCATAATTTAAACTACTTTTCTCGTAAGTTATTCGGGAATTTTATCATTTTTATTTCTAAACTAAGGTATTCGAAAATAAAAATCGAATTAATTTGTTTTGTTTACTAAGAACACAACCTACCTTTTGCATATTAAATTTTGGAGACATAGCAAGTATTTTTGGAAAAATAATACAGGGTGTCCCAGTATGCCGTGTACATAGATTTACTGTGGATTGCTGAGATGAAAATATGACCATTTAACCCAACTTACCTTAGTCCAAAAATTGGTAATTTTTGAGATACAGGGTGTCAAAGTTATACTTTTATTTTATTTTAGTTTTTCTTAAGTAGCTTTCTTATAATTGTACTATTTGTGCAAGATTCAGTGCTAAGGGGTTTTCTGAGATGAGAAATCGAAATCAGTTCACAGTTTTTTTGTAAATTGTAGGGGGCGCCACTTATTGCACCGTGTATAATTTTAAATTGTCGTAACTTTTTATACCACTCTGTATGATATTTTTAATTAAATATTCGTGTTTTCCGTCTTCTCCTGTCTACAAAAGCTCTCTTGGTAAATGTTGCTCCGAGCAACAGTTTCTGAGATAATGGGATGTTTGTTTCCATTTTTGAATTCCACTGTCAAATTCGCAAAGGCGTTCCGTCACACTACATCCAGGCTTAGGACAGGTCCAAAAAAATAGTCTTTGAAATTTGGAGCATGTTTAAAGGCAAATAGGCTAACAACAATAATAAGATATATATATATATATATATATATATATATATATATATATATATATATATATATATATATATATATATATATATATATATACAAGAAGGAACGCATATGCGAATTTGACAATGAAATTAAAAAATGGAAACAAACATCCCACTACCTCAGAAACTGTTGTTCGGAGCAATATTTACCAAGAAAGCTTTTTTTAGATAGAAGAAGGTGAAAAATATGAATATTTAATTACAAATATCATACAGAGTGGTATAAAAAAGTTATGACAATTTAAAAGTATACACAGTGCAATAAGTGGCGCTCCCTACAATTTACAACAAAACTGTGACCTGATTTCGATTTCTCATCTCAGAAAAACCCTTGGCACCGAATCCTGTACAAATAGTACAATTATTATCTACTTAAAAAAAACTAAAATAAAAGTAATACTTTGACACCCTGTATCTCAAAAATTACGAATCTTTGGACTAAGGTAAGTTCGGTTAAATGGTCATATTTTCATCCCAGAAATCCACAGTAACTCTATGTACACGGAATACTGGGACACTGTGAATATTGTTGTCTCTGTGATTTTCGTTTGATTAACAGTTGGAAAAGCTCAATTTTGTTGAATAAGTCATTTCAAATAAATAAACGTTACTCAGTATATATCACCACTACATCAAACACTTTATTTTTGCACTCGACGAGCGTTTCGGTAACCATGTTAGCTTCATCAGGAGTGATGATTGACTAAAGCTAAACTACGAATCTAGCTTATTTATACTAACATCTGAATTACTCAAGCGGAACTAATTACATGGACGAGGCCATCAGTTCTGGTCAAGTAACCAGTAGAAGAGACTATAAGGAATAGGCCCTCTTTATTTAAATTACTTTTACATTTTATAATTTCCACTCTTTCGTATGCGTTCAACAAACTCCTATCAGATTCATCTTTAATTAATCTTAGATTATTTAATGTTACAGTATGATCAGCTTCAAGAGCATGTTCGGCATTGCTGGGCTTTTCTGTTCTACCGTATTTTAAATGGGCTCAATGTTCTTTAAATCGTGTCTTAATTGACCTTCTAGTTTTCCCAACATACTTTTTGTCGCAATCATTACAACTAATTTCATAAATGCCACTTTTCTCACAATTAGGAATCTTGTCTTTGGGATTTCCTAAGATATTTCTCAAATTGTCTGATGACTTATAGACTAAAGTGAGGCCTACTTTATTAAATACATTATTGGTTTTATTTACTTCAGTTGTAAAAAATGTGGAATTCTGAATATTTAACCTGAACTTATGTCTATTTATTAACTTGTTTGTCAAGTCATCATCATAACCATTAACTCTAGTTATATTCCCAACACTCTTCCTTTCATTATTGAAGATTATTCCATTAAGAGGAAAAGTGACCAAACGATGAACTAAAAAATGTAATGCAACTAATTTATCTTGTTTGAAATGACATGAATCATTAGGAATATATCTATCTGTTATTGTGTCTTTTCTATAGACATCAAATTCTAACTTATTGTTATTTTTAATAATTAAAATATCTAGACATGGTAATTGTCCTTTGTTTTGAATTTTGTAAGTAAATTTAATGAAATCATTTGGGCTATTTAATTTGGAAACAAAATCATCTATATTTGCATTTTTTGTATCAAAAATCGCGAACACATCTACTTACCTATACGATACCCCTGGGAAATACTCAAATTCTTGACTGGCTTTAGTTTCAAACTCACTCATTAATAAACTGGCTATGAAAGGTGATAAGCTGTGCCTTCTCTCTGAACTTAAAATTGACTGTTATATTGAAAACTAGCCGGGCCCGCGGCTCGGCTCGCGTGGACTTGATACACCACTATCGTTACTGCTGATTCCTTATGTTAGCCAACGTAATAAAATATCTCCCATTATTTCTACTTATCTCTCAATATTTCTCCTTATCTCCCATTATCTCTACATAATTTCCATTATCTAGGCTTATCTCTGCTCATCTCTCATTATTTCTCCTTATCTCCCATTATTTCTCCTTATCCCCTATTATTTCACCTTATCTCCCATTATCTAGGCTTATCTCGACTTATCTCTCAATATTTCTCCTTATCTCCCATTATTTCTCCTTATCTCCCATTATTTCACCATAACTTCCATTATCTAGACTTATCTCTGCTTATCTTCCATTATTTCTCTTTATCTCCCATTATCTCACCTTATCTCCCATTATCTAGGCTTATCTCGACTTATCTCCCATTATTTCTCCTTATCTCCCATTATCTCACTTTATCTCTCATTATCTAAGCTTATATCGAATTATATAGAACATATGTATAAATTTATAAAAACATGTAAATCGGATAAGTGGTTCTCAAGTGATAAGCGCACTAACGGACAGACAGGCAGACAGAGAGACATTGCATTTTATATATATTCTAGATAGAAGATTATAGATAACCTGGCCAGAGAACAAATGTATAAATTTAAAAAAAAAAAAACACGTAAATCGGATAAGTGGTTCTCGAGTGATAAGCGCACTAACGGACAGACACACAGACAGAGAGACGTTGCATTTTATATATATTATATTCTTTGCTACATGATATTGTTTCATATTTAATGCTTTAGGCAGTGTATTGCAAGAGAACGCGCTAGCGACAAACTTTTCTCCGACTTAATTCGTCACTGCTTATTCCTTATGTCACCTAACGTAATAAAATATATCCTATAACCTGACCAGAGAACATATGTATGTTTAACAAAAAAGCACGTAAATCGGATAAGTTGGCCTCCAGTGATAAGCGCACTAACGGACAGACAGACAGAGATACGTTGCATTTTATATATATTATAGATGTAATAAAACATATATCTATAACCTGGTCAGAGAACATATGTATGAATTTAAAAAATCACGTAAATCGGATAAGTGGATCTCGAGGGATAAGCGTACTAACGGACAGACAGGCAGAGTGACGTTGCATTTTATATACATTATAGATATAGATTATTAATTATTATATATTATATTATATAACCTGGCCAAAGAATATATGTATGAATTTAAAAAAAGACACATAAATCGGATAAGTGGTTTTCGCGTGATAAATGCACTAATGGACAGACAGACAGACAGAGAGATATTGCATTTTATATATATTATAGATTATAGATATTCTCTGCTACGAAATATTGTTCCATATTTATTAGTTTAGGCCGTGTATTGCAAGGGAACGCGCTAGCGTCAAACTTTTCTCCGACTTCATTCATTATTTTACGTCACTGCCCATTTCTTATGCTACCTATCGTAATAAAATATAGCCTATAACCTGGCCAGAGAACATATGTATGTTTTAAAAAAAAGAGTACGTAAATCGGATAAGTGGTTCTCTAGTGATAAGCGCACTAACGGACAGACAGACAGACAAACAGACAGACAGAGAGACGTTGCATTTTATATATATATTATAGATTATAGATAATTATGTTCCATACAAAGTTTAGACAATATTAAGTACAAATAAATAAACGTTGCATATTACATGTGTCAAAAACACTTTGGTAGTAGTTAGATGCCTTCTTAGTTTTGCTTTTTGTTTAAAATCATTATCTCTATCTACAGACACACAGAAAGCATGACGGAAAATATGTTTTTCCCTGAGGTGAGTATTTTAAAAGACAAAGAAATGCCAAAACTTACTAAGGGACCCAAAAATTATTTATCAGTATATAAAGACTTAAATTTAGCCTAAAAATTCTCAAATTTCTCTAATACCGTACGTTGTTACATAAAGACCGTGCTCTAGCCCATCATCATAAAGTGTTTACACAACTTACAATGTATATATGTGCATATATGCATACAGTGCTACGGCCTGTTTGTTTTAATAATTGCGCCGGTACATTACATATATGAATATCCCGAATAGAGTAGCAGGGTTACTCGTATATCACAACATGTATCCCCAACATGGCGGTTAACCGCTCCGTAATTAACACAAACTCGCCTATTTTCCCGTAATTTGAGAGCGTTTTGGGAAACGAATAAAATCCCACTCTCTATGAGGATTTTAGTAAAGATGTAAGAGGAGAAAAGGCGTTAAATATTTGCTGAGCTCTTCATTTAAGGATTCGTCTTGTGTGCTTCCATGCATCCTGATCTACCGATCAGAGGGAAAATGTATGATTTTGGTTTCTGAGGAACTAACATCATTTTATTAATAGCGTTTTTTTTTTAAATTATCTACTTAGCCATAAAAATGACTTCATATATAAAAAAAAAACCTGTCAAGTGCTAGTTGAATTTGCGCAATTAGTGTTCCGTACGTTGATTGCTTTTAAAATAAAACTTTTTGTTGATCAATGATTTTACAAAACATATCCCAAATGAGTTTTCAACAAAGTTTTTTTCCGATCTTCACTAAAAACTGATAACCCTGAAATTTTTGTTTTTTTACATACCAGATAAATTACACAGGGCAAAAAAATATTTGTAAAAACTTTTTAAACCATAACACTTCTAAGTGTTATATATTTTTGGGTGCTGAAACCGTATTTGGTATCAGTTTTTTTGTATCATCCACAGTTCTCTCATAATATGACAGCGATTAAATTTCAAAATAGGGAAAATTTGATACATAAAATTTGATGCAAACTATTGATCTCTTGTTCTATAATGGTAAATAGATGTTCCAGATTCCAATAAATGTTTTTCTTTTAGCCTAGAACCAAGCAATTCTGCTTTTTCCTTAGTCAAACCCAAATCTCCCACTAAATCATTTAACTCAGCTTGTGTAAACAACTGTGGTTTTAAATTTTCTAGAGCATATTGCAATTCATCATCATCCGGTCGACTTTCATTAAATTCGGAACTGGACTGTAAAACGTCATCAAGAGACTGAGGTGGCTCAGGGACAGGAATTCCTGGTTCATGTTCTACCGGCCGATTAGCTGAAGTATAGTTAGGATAGATAACACAGGGCAACAAAAAAATATTTTTGTTTTGGTGCCTGGGATTTTAGAGCTGATTTTAACTATATTTGGGACACTAAATCTATACATGCAATCCGTTTTTCTCTATCAGCTCTACTTTTTTAGATACATCAACTTATCTACCAATGTGGTTTTTATTCAGTATATTCATTTATGAGAGTTCTAAAATTATTATATATTCATTAATGTAGGTACAATGGTTTTATTGTCAGTCTGTAATTGAGTAAATTCCAGGTAAATCTATAAATAGTGGAACCATTGCCTATCAGGTACCTGAACTGACCCTTTTAATCACCTAACTCGGGTAAGTCTCGTCAGTTTGTGCGTTCTTACTAATGAGAGGAGATCGAATTCGGCGTGTTATTTTATGTTAAGAAAAGAGTGTTTTTTGTGTTATTGAACAGAATTAAAATGAGTTCAGGTTCCAGTTCAAGAAGAAGTTGTGTAAATCAACCTGATGTGTTTTTGCTATATATGCGGAGAATACATGTTTCAACAAAACAGACAAACTATTACTGACTTTGTAAAGCGAGCGTATCTTGGATACTTTGGAGTTAAGCTTGGTGATCAGGACAAAACGTGGGCCCCGCATCTCGTATGTAAAACTTGTACAGAGCATTTACGGCAGTGGACTACCGGGAAAAGAAAATGTCTAAAATTCGGCGTACCAATGGTTTGGAGAGAACCAAAAAACCACTTCAATGATTGTTATTTCTGTTTAGTAAATACTAATGGAATCAATCGAAATAACCGCAGTAAGTGGACTTATCCCAATTTAGACTCGGCAATACGCCCTATCCCGCGCTCAGATGAAATACCGATTCCAACATTTCATCAGCTACCACATATCTCTGATGACGAATATTTTCCCTCTGATCGCTCTTCTGATGCTAATAAAAGTTCTGATGCTAATGAAACTAACAGTGACTATGAGGGGACGTCATCAGTTCCTCAACGCTTCAATCAAAATGAATTAAATGATCTCACCAGGGATCTCAATTTATCGAAAAAAAGCTTCTGAAGTACTGGCTTCTAGGTTGAACGACAAAAATTTACTGGAACAAGGAACCAAAATTACCTTTTACCGTACAAGAGAAAAAGATCTGCTACCATTCTTTTCTCAAGAAGACAATCTTGTATTTTGTCACGAAATTAGGGGACTCATGAAAGAAATGGGACTTTCTGAATATATTCCAGATGATTGGCGCCTATTTATTGACAGTTCAAAGCGAAGTTTAAAATGTGTCCTTCTACATAATGGGAATAAATATGGTTCAATACCACTAGCTCACTCAACGAAACTGAAAGAAGAATATAATACCATAGCTTTGGTCTTGCAGAAGATAAAGTATTACGAACATCAATGGATGATTTGTGTAGACTTAAAAATGGTAAACTTTCTTCTTGGGCAGCAAAGTGGTTACACGAAATATCCGTGTTTCTTGTGCCTCTGGGATAGTAGGGACAAAACACACCACTGGGTTAGAAAAGATTGGCCTCAGAGAGAAAACATGGACGTTGGGGAAAAGAATGTCATTAACGACGCTTTGGTTGAAAGAGAAAAAATCATACTTCCTCCGTTAGATATAAAGTTGGGCTTAATGAAGCAATTTGTAAAGGCTCTTGATAAGAATGGGTCTTGTTTTGCATATATAGGGGTAAAAATGCATCAGTTGAGCACAGAAAAACTCAAAGCAGGGATATTTGACGGCCCACAAATAAGACAATTAATTAAGGATCCTGCCTTCATAAATTCAATGAATCAAGTTGAACGAGAAGCTTGGACATCATTTGTTGCAGTTGTAGAAAATTTTCTAGGCAAACATAAAGCTCAAAACTATGTTGAAATGGTTAACAAGATGCTTAATAGTTTCAAATCCTTAGGGTGCAATATGAGTATTAAAATACACTATTTACACAGCCACTTAGACCGTTTTCCAGAAAATTTAGGAGACATGAGTGAGGAACAAGGTGAAAGATTTCACCAAGATATTAAAGTTATGGAGGACCGCTACCAAGGAAGATGGGACATGCACATGATGGCAGATTACTGCTGGAGTTTTAAAAAGGGACTGTTTAAAAAAACATTCAAGAATGTCGCGGAAAAGAAGCTTTCCAAGTGTTGAGTGACTCTTTCATTTCTTCAATGTTTTTTTTTTTTTGTTTGTAAGTACGACATAATATTGTATTTTGTATAACTAAAATAAAAATTTCGTATCTACTTTTGTTTACTACACTTACGGATTTGAGTTACAATAATGTAACTTATATTTCTCTAAAATTGTATATCTTAAAAATTTGAGCTCCTAGGTACAAATGAATACGTTATTTGAATTCAGGACATCAAATTGATATAGAATCAGCTCAAAAAACCTCGACACCAAAACAGCTGTTCCCCTGTGTAATTACTTTCTTTTTCTTCTGCAAAAATAACAATCATATACCATGGTTACTACAAATCTAAAAGCTTTCTCTTCTTTCTTATACCATTCCCTAAGATCTTCGACACAAACATAACATACTTTGTGAGGAGCCCAACATTTTTCTTGATTACCGATTTCTACACCAAGATATGCGAAGTATATTTTTTTACGAAGTCAGTAATGTTTCTTTGATGTTTTTTAAATACAAACTCACCACAAAAAGTGTTCCTTCAACTCTTTCCATTCTATTTGCTCCCTATTTTCTGTTTCTTCCATATTTCGTTGTTCCAATTCTTCATAATTGGTAGCCTTTTTTTTTTTCATTATCTTCTAATAGTTCTTCAAAGTATTCTTTTCATCTTTCCATTATTGCTTTCTCTGTCGTTAGGATTTCTTGGTTTTTGTTTTTCACATATAATTCGGTTATAGCTTGCTCCTTCCTGAATGATTTAAGGACTCTGTAGAATAGCTTTTGATTTTCTTTACTATTTTCTTCCCTTTTATCTTTGAATTCTTTCCATAACTGTTCTTTTGCTTCTCTTACCAACTCTTGAACGCTTTTCCTTTATATAGTTCATATTGTTTTGGTGTTTTTGTTTTGAGATATTTTTTCCATCCTTTCTTCTTACCAATAATTTCTTCTTGGATATTACTATTCCACCAAGCTGTTTGTCTTTTACTGTTGTTTGCGTTGCACACTTCGCATACTTCGGTAGCCCCGTCCAGGATTAGATTCTTGAAAATGCTTCATTTTTCTTCTAAATTTGCATATTTTATATTTCTGTTTCTTTTTTCGAATTTCTCATCAGTTATTCGTCGATATTTGATCATAATTTCTTCAGTTCTTAGCTTATATGTCCTCATTGATTTGTATTTTCTTATTGTTGGGTTTTCATCTTTTGGCAATCTTTCTTTTATTTTTCCTACTAGCAGGTAATGTTCACTGTATATTTCAGCCCCTCTTCTTATTCTTACGTTTTTCACATATTATTTTTTGCTCATTTGTATCAGTATATAATCTATTTTGTTAATATGTAAGCTATGTTTTCATATAATTTGAAGCCGTAATATCGACGCGAACGAAAGTTGCCCCTAAAAACCATTTTTTAATTTTCCGTAGTAAATACTTTTATTAGTTAATAACACAGCCCCACAAAAAAAAAGTGGGGTATACTTTTGATGCGATATATCAGATCCGTAGTATTTTTGCCCGCTGATCACGAATCTGACGTCAGAATATCGCCATCACATCTCAATTTTTTTCTAACCTCAAAAAATAGGTAAAAATTATTAAAAATTAAGAAAAATATACTCCTAAAAAATTGATTCAAGCTTTTTCATGAATCCAAAGATGTATTAATATGTATTCGGACACGCTAAGCTAATATTCATCGATTGGATTGAGCCATACAGTTCTGTTTTCTTTCTAACCTCAATAAATCAGACAGATATAGTGCTTCTCGAATGCAAAAACGAATTCAAATTAAAATTCAACCGATCCTTACCAAATTTGGTACACGGGGATTTTTTGGGTCGCTGATCACGAATCTTAGGTTGGATTTGCAAAATTCAAGATGGCAGATGTTTTCGCGCCATTTTGTACGCCGAGAAAATTCATAGGTCGATTTTTATTCTTCTACCTGCATCCAGGGCACCTCCACGTAGTGACGGTGGGCAACGGTGTTACTCCACTAGCCGGCAGAGTCCCTGCATAACGGCTTAGATGCCGTCATGGCAGGTAGAAGAAAGAGAATTACGATGCAGGGACTCGGAAACCCAGTATCGGCGGTTGGTCAGGGCGGGAAAGCGGGCCCGCAGCCGTCGTCATCCAGCGACCGTAGCTCTTCATGTGTGGGTGACTTGGCTCATGTAGAGTATAATGCTACAAGAAAACAGTCTCACGGTACAAGGACTTTTCATAAGTGCGATAAAAACAGTAATTCATTTTGTTATATTTGCTGTCAACACGTATTGAGTAAAATGGGGTCACCGATAACGGATAAGATTAAAACCTTATATAAGGATTGTTTTAACATTGAAATACAGCACCAGGATACAGATTGGGTTCCCCACATCATTTGCAGTTCTTGTAAAATAATGTTGTACATCAATAAGAAGGCGATTAAATATTCCAGACCAGCAATATGGAATAGACCATACAGTGAAAATGATTGCTACTTTTGTATGAATGTTGTATCTAGGCATAACCGAAAAAATAAAAGCACTATTACTTATAACGATGTTTCGACAGTAACAAGACCAACTAAACTAATTCCGCCTCCTGAACCACTTGATGCTGATGTTATGGAAACAAATGATTTCACCTTATCAGTTCATGCCGAAAACATTGAGACTATCGAAAAAGATTCAAACACTGTTACTAATGAATGTTCTAGTGACAACCTATCATATACTAGTGACACAGATAAAGAATTTCTACCATACAACCGTAAGCCAGAACCAATACTCGTATCACAGTCAGAACTTAGTGATCTAGTCAGAGATTTAGGCTTATCCAAAGATGGTTCAGAGCATCTTGCTTCCTTTTTAAAGAAAATACATTTACTTAAGCCAGAAGCTACGATTTCTTATTATAGAAACAGAGATGAAGAATTTCGAAAATATTTCACAATGGAGGAGGAATTGTCACTTTCATATTGTACCGATGTAAAAGGTCTAATGGATGAATTTCAAAATAACTCATACGATTCTGAAGAATGGAGACTGTTCACTGATTCTTCTAAACGGAGCATTAAGGCAGTTTTGCTGCATAATACCAACGTTTACGCTCCCATTCCGATTGCTCATTCCACAGTTATGGAAGAGCAATATGAAAAAATGAAGCAGCTTTTGATAAAAATAAAATATGCTGATCATAACTGGAAAATTTGTGGAGATCTGAAAATTGTAACAATATTGCTTGGCCAACAGTCAGGGTTTTATCCCTGTTATAAATGTCTGTGGAATAGCAGAGACAGGGACCGTCATTATAAGAAAAAAATTTGGCCAACAAGAGAATCGTTCACTCCTGGTGAAAATAATGTATTGTTTCCACCATTGGTAGATCCAGGAAAAGTTCTTATTCCCCCGCTTCACATTAAGCTTGGACTTATGAAGCAATTCACGAGAGCATTAGATACAAACGGCCCATGTTTCAAATATTTGCATAAAAAATTTCTGAAATTTTCTGAAGCTAAAATTAAGGCAGGCGTATTTGACGGGCCACAAATAAGAAAATTGTTTCAAGATTCATTATTTGTTACTAAAATGAATAAAGTTGAAAAAGCTGCTTGGCTTAGTTTTAAAGAAGTCGCAACAAACTTTTTGGGAAATAATAAAAGTCCTAAGTACAAAGAAATAGTCGAGAAAATGGTAAAAAATGTTCAAACATTAGGTTGCTTAATGAATCTAAAATTACATTTCCTGGACTCCCACATCGATGATTTCCCAGATAATCTTGGTGACTACAGTGAGGAGCAAGGGGAACGTTTTCACCAAGATCTGAAAATCATAGAAAATCGGTATCAAGGACGATGAGATGACCATATGCTAGCGGACTATTGCTGGTCGCTAAAAAGAGAAACAAGTCCTCAAAAGCGTTTGGGAAGAAAGCCTTTGAATAGGTCATTCGCGGAAAAAAGAACAAGATACAGCCAAAAAAAGGAAAGTTAGGCGCGGGTCTAACCTTCGCAATTCTAGGGCTTAAGGGTCTACTATTTGAGAGTATATGGTTTAAAAGTCCTGGTTTTGAGTTTATTGGGTCTCATTTTTAAAGTTACAGAGTTATTGAGGTCTATTTTTTGAGGTTACAGGGTGTGGGAGTCTAAGGTTTCAGGGTTTAGGGTTTAGGGTTTAAGAGTATCAGGTTTGAGGATTCCCCAACTGTATACCAAATTTGGTAGGAATCGGTTGGTTTTCAAAAATTTTGTCCGCCATCTTGGATCCGCCATTTTGAATTTTGCAAATCCGACCTTAGATTCATGCTCAGCAACCCAAAAAACCCCGTGTACCAAATTTGGTAAGAATCGGTTGAATTTTAATTTGAATTCGTTTTTGCATTCGAGAAGCACTATATCTGTCTGATTTATTGAGGTTAGAAAGAAAACAGAACTGTATGGCTTAATCCAACCGATGAATATTAGCTTAGCGTGTCCGAATACATATTAATACATCTTTGGATTCATGAAAAAGCTTGAATTAATTTTTTAGGAGTATATTTTTCTTAATTTTTACTAATTTTTACCTATTTTTTGAGATGTGATGGCGATATTCTGACGTCAGATACGTGATCAGCGGGCAAAAATACTACGGATCTGATATATCGCATCAAAAGTATACCCCACTTTTTTTTTGTGGGGCTGTGTAATTTTTAATGCAGTTTTTTAGACAATTTTATGACGGGTAAAACGAATTTTTTTTGTCACTTAACAACGAACAGAAGCTGAGATATTTAAGAAATAGTGAGCCAAAACGGTTAAATTGTGAAGAAAATGCACTAAAATAGAAGAAATGTGGCCTCGCGGTCAAAATGAGGCTGAGAAAAGTCGTTTACATTATACTGGCACTGTTTCAAAGTTGTTAAATCGATTTCCATGCTGTAAGCAAAAATTTACAAAAATCATGAAAATTTTACGGCATTTGCCTCCACTAAAATGCATTTTATTTCAAAATATTTTCGTCATGGCCGAGAGATATTTTTTTTCGGGAAACTAAAAACGACAACAATACATTAACTAAAATGAAAATCCTCGCAATTTAACGACGACATGATTACATTTTAATAGCAAAAACATTTCCGAGTAATTCCGAAACTTTGGGACGGTCATACGTCGGAGAGTGCTGAGTTTTAATTACGCAGGTTTATCTTAATTATGGGATAACTACCTGCACGTTTCATTTCGACGTTAATATTTTATTAGCGAAACGACGGCATCAAATTGCGTAATGTTATTTTTTGTATATTTTAGTTTCGGAAAAGTTTAGTATTCGTGGAAAGTTTAGTATTTGTGGAAAGAATCACCTCACGAAAATCTATCATTATTTATTCACGTTTTAGGTTATTAATTTTCCGGTTTTCTGTCGGTCAAATTTTCGCCACGATGCGTCCCGAATTAAATGAGATATCGATTTCGACTTAAGTTAACTTATGGTTCTTGGAGTGTGAGCAGAGTTTGTAGATTTTAAGCGATACTGCTTCCAGTAAAGGGAGCAACCAGGAACAACTAGATAATTACAGGCCTATAAGTATGCTGTCAACCCTATATAAAATATTTACAAAAGGAGGTTAACCAATAAGTTGGACGCCAACCAGCCAAAAGAGCAGGAAGGGTTTCTGGGCGGCTTCAGCACTTTGGACCACTTAAAAGCATTAAAAACGCTTATCGAGAAAGGCAATGAGTACAACATTACATTGTGGTTAGCTTTCATAGACTACGAGAAGGCTTTCGACTTAATCGAAACATGGGCAATTCTAAATGCATTGAGCAATTGCCAAATAGACCACCGATACACAGAATTAATTGATAACATACACTCCTGGACAAAATTAACGCAACAATATACATATTAAATCATACAAATCGCTATAATGAATTAATTTTAATAATTTTTTATGAACATTGGCTACACTAAAAGTTAGAAAAAACTTATTGGGATACTTTAAAAGTGAATTAGCTACCAAATTTCTCTATAAGATTCGAATTAAAATTATTCTTAAGACCTAATAACAAAATTGTTGAAATTATGTAATAATGAAAAAAATAAATTGGGACACCAGTAGCAAAATTAATGGTGTAACTGGGACACTAGTAGCGTGCGTTGCCTCCTCTACTTCGGATGACAGCGTTTATGAGCCCAGGCATGCTTCTAATTAAATTTTGGATAAAATCTTGAGGAATTTGCTCCCATTTTGTGATAACTGCATTTTCAAGTTCCCTCAGGTTTCTAGGTGCAAGTATATGATGTTTCACATTTTTCTTAAGGTGATCCCATACATGTTCTATCGGATTCAGATCCGGGCTTTTTGGTGGCCATTGCATAATCGGTATATCAACTTGATTAAGATAATCGAGTACCTCCCTAGCCACGTGAGGTCGAGCGTTGTCTTGCATAAACAGGAAATTGGCCCCCACAAAATGACCGAAAGGCATCACATGTTCTATTACAATATTCTCAAGATAGTAGTCAGCATTCATGGATCTCGTACGGACAGGAACTAACTCTGTGCGAGCATCAAAGCAGATGCCACCCCAGAACATAACAGAGCCACCGCCGAATGGAATCCTTGCAGAGATATTGCAAGGAGCAAACCTCTCTCCTGGTCTTCGCTATACTGGCTCACAACCATCTGGATGTTTTAGACTAACCCTAGTTTCATCTGTGAAGAAAACTTGTTTCCAATCATCCACAGACCAGGTTTCGTGATTTTGAGCAAAACGTAACCTGGCAACTCTGTTCTCTCTAGTAAGCAAGGGCGCACTGGCTGGTCTCCTACTGTTTAATCCAGCTTCATTTAACCGTCTTCTAACTGTTTTAGAAGAAATTGTGACATTGCGAACAGCTTCGAGTTCGTTTCTTATTATAGAACTAGTGACAGTCCTGTTTCTCAAAGCATATTGCCTTATAAAACGTTCATCTAGGTCGCTAGTGCATCGTTTTCGCGCTTGCCCTAGCCTTCTAGAATAAGTTCCTACTTACCATACGACTTATTGTGGAACGATGTTTGCCTAACAAATTGGCAACATAATTCTGACAATATTCCTCGTCCAATAAAACTGCGGCTCGCACTACCTCGTGTTCAGTTAAAATCCTTGTTCGATTCATTTTTCCAATTCTTCGGGGTCAAAAATAAAACAGTCTACCACAAAAACGTATTACTTTGAAAAAGGGAACAATTTATTAGCTTACTTTTAAAGAAAATCTATCGCATTATTACAGAAAATTGTTTTATCTTCTAAAAAATTCTTTAAAACTGTAAATCTAAACGAATTGTTTTGATTTCTGTCATGAACAACGAAACAAAATATGCATAGCCTACTATTCAAATACTCGATAAACTTTAAAACTGACATAAAAACAAGATAAATTAATTTTCAGATTGTTGCCTTAATTTTGTCCAGGAGTTTATATGAGAACGTCACATTTCAGGTATTGTTGGAAGAAAAAATAAACACAATTAAAACAAAAAGAGGAGTGCGACAAGTCGACTCAATATCACCTAAGCTGTTTACATTGACTTTGGAGAAAATGTTTAAACAACTTGCTTGGGAGAATACGGGCATATCAATAGACCGAGAACAGTTGCGTTTTGCAGATGATATCATATTGATCAGTGAAACCACCGAAAAGCTGCGACAAATGCTGAACGAACTGAACGATAAATCAAAAGAAAGATATGAAGATCAACGTTGCCAAAACCAAATAGATGACCAAAGTTAAACTGTATTTGTTTGGAGTTGATAGCAGAATTCTCTCATTGCAGATGCAAATACATGTTGGGGTGCGCCAAAAAAAAAAGATATTTCTTATGCATTTTACTGGATTTTGCTACCTGTTTTGAATTATCTTTAAGGGTTCACAATATTTTAGGCAGAAAACCTCTGCTATATAATGGAGTCAAAAAATGTAAATGAGGGTTCATCTGTAGCATAGCCGTCCGAGCGTAACCCGCTTTTAGTGTTTAATAAATAAAATTATCTTAAAAATAAAGTTATAGAAATATAAGATTTATTTCCAAAAATTTGTTAATCTGTAGATCTATGTATAAATACAAATTCTCGATATACAAGTACTTTAATTACAATCAAAAACAATCATCATCTTCAGAATCTGAAGACTCGACTTCTCTTAAATTGATGATTAAGTGTTCTATTTCCATAGTTTCTTCGATGTATTCGTCTAGTTTCCATATTTCATTTTCTTCTTCTATAACATGTCGAATGGCTTTTTCCAATTATCCTCTTTGATCCTCTCTATTGCGGTGAGTAATAATTACGTCTGAGTTTGAACAAGGTGTTTTTCCTTGCAACGAAACCTTTCATTTGTACCCAAATTAGTTCTATGGGATTCAATTCGTAAAGATATGGAGGTAATCTAAGCACTGTGACATTCCGTTCCTTTGCCATCTCATCGACAGCGTAATTCTTGAACTGTGCCTTTTTGTTTCGCAATTTTGAGAAATCCCGCTTTTAACATACCATCTTTATGTTTCAGATTTTTATCTTTCATCCATTGAAAAATATCCGCTTTCTTCCATGAATTTGCCGGGAGTCGTTCTAATAATCGAGAATGATAATACTATAACTGATTCTGCTGGTATACATTCAATCATTTGTTGGATGTGCTCCTCAAAAACATCGGCCGCCATCTCCTCATGGTAATCTTTAGTTGAATTTGATTCGAATTCCAACAAGCCACCGTTGAGAAATCCATTTTTACTACTAATATGTGCTATTATTAGCCTGCTCTTAATGTTTTTGTCAATCCAGAATTTTTTCACTGTGTGTCCCTTATTAACTCAAATCTTATCTAAATTAAAAATATTTTTTTCTTCGGCTCGAAATTTTCTGATTGCTCGTAGATATTCTCTTCTTCAACAAATTATTTCTGTTTTATCGATAAGAACAGATTTTCTATTGTATTTTTCCCAACGAAAATTCAGGTTATAAGGGATTTTCCATAATTTCCATTTTTTTAAATCTGGTAAGTCCTGATCTTCTCTCATTTTTTGCAAAACT
The DNA here is from genome assembly GCA_019049505.1 of Pachyrhynchus sulphureomaculatus. Taxonomy (NCBI): domain Eukaryota; kingdom Metazoa; phylum Arthropoda; class Insecta; order Coleoptera; family Curculionidae; genus Pachyrhynchus; species Pachyrhynchus sulphureomaculatus. The sequence continues at coordinate 105,104,666 of CM032452.1, forward strand.
TTATATAGTGTAGGTCAGGGGTGCTCAAACTTGAACTGCTGGCGATCTACCTCAATATTGTTAGACTACGATCGATTGACTCCGAGAGGCTGCAAGTAAGTGTGATGCAGGATTGTCGTCTAAGTAGGGTGTATCGTGGCATAGATATTAGTTTTCCGCACAATATGCATTTTTTTAGTCAAGGTAAGTGTAGGTCTGATCTAAAATGTCGATGAAAAAACTCATAATTATTCAAAATTGCGAGTTTATTGGTTCTTAAAAAACAAACGAGTTCTAGTGTCTAAACTTAACTAAAGAGTGACTTTGGATGTTGAAGCGTGGCACTGCATGTCCTCAGCATACTCATAAGATGGTACGTAATTACCGAATGCTAATCGCAAGCATGATGACATATGTTCGTCAGTTAGTCGATTGCTATATTTTGACTTAATTATCTTCATTTCAGAAAATGCAGACTCGCACAAGTAAGTTGACCCAAACATTGCCGTCAGTTGAAGGGCGATTTGCGTTAGATTCGGATATTTATCTTCAGATAAAAAACACCAGAATTTTGTATCAGATGCTGTGGCTTTGAGATATATATCTGATATAATCTGCACTAACTCATTTTCAACAGAACATGAGTTCATGTTAAACTGACTTGCTATTTCAGTAGCTAATTCCTTAATGTTTTTACACGAAAAAGGATAACTCATAAATGATGCGATATTTGCCAATTTACTGAAATCATAAAAACGTATTTCGAATTGGCCCAAAAATGGCCATAAATATCATAATTCAACTGAGGAATCCTTGCTTTCAAAGACGGAAAATTTTTCAGATCCTTTCTTTTCAGTTGATCTATCATAAGTTGCAATTTACTTTTAAATGCGTTTATTGCGCTAATCATCTCAATAATAGTTTTTCCTTTACCTTGAAGCTCCAAATTAGTGGTGTTTAAATGCATTGTGATGTCTGTCAAAAATGCCAAATCAGTCAGCCATTTTCCGTTTTTCAGCATCTGAGTGTCGTCACCTCTCGTCCGTTATTTCGGGCAATAATTCTTGAAACCTTTCTAGGAATTTTCCGCGACTCAACCACCTGACGTCCGTGTGAAGAACTAAATCAGTGTGTTCAGCTGATTCACTATCTTCCAACTGCAATTTAAAGAGCCGTCGTTGCAAGCTACGTGCACGGATAGAACTCACAATTTTTATTGCAATGTCCATAATCTCCTCCATGTTTAGAACTTTTGAACACAAAACTTGTTGATGTATAATGCAATAGAAGGAGAAAAATGAAGGGAAATCATCATTAGCTCGACACAATGCCACAAAACCGTTTTTGTTTCCAATCATTGCTGGTGCTCCATCGGTTGTAATGCACACTAGTTTATATATTGGTAGTTTGTAGTTTGTTACAAAATTGAAAAAAACGTCATATATATCTTCGCAACGGGTCTTTCATTTCAAAAGAATCATTGTCAAAAACTCTTCCTTAGCCGACATGTCATTGAATACCATTCGAATAAAAATACACAGCTGGGCAGTGTCTGTCATATCGGTGGATTCGTCGAACTGTAAAGAAAAGTATGTACATTCCATAATATCATGTTTTAGTTTATCTGCCATGTCCTGACTCATGACTTCAACACGCCTTGTGACAGTCGGACGAGATAACTGAAGTTCTCTAATAGCAGACATAATCTCTGTTTTATTTTTAAAATCTCCAAATAAAATCTCACCCGCTTCAATAAACGCTTCCTTCACAACCAATCCATCATCAAATGGTTTCTTGTGTTTCGCCAATATATGAGATATTTTAAATGATGCGATCGTTGCAGCTTTTGATTGTTTGGCTGGTCTTGTGAACATGGTTTCTTCTTTTTTTCAAACAAGTTATCAAATCACGTACTTTTTGTTTTCTTAATTCCCTCTGTGACGGAAAATCCTTTTCATAGTTTTTATGAACCGTTTTATGATGCCTTTCTAAGTTCCCACGCTTAGGTATTGCAACTGACGCACGGCAAATGAGACAAATGCACTTATCCTTTACCATACAAAAGAAAAATTCGTCCTCCCAATCGTTATTAAAATGATAAGTTTTACTTTTCTTCGCCGCACTCATTTTGGACTATTTATTAATAAACTTTGTATCGATGTATCGCCTTCAAGTTACAACTCAGATTGACTCCTATTCCTGCAGGCGCAACATTTATATCGGCGCGAACGAAGTCTCGAATGTTCCCGTCAAACACGCCGCCCGAAGTTTCTAGAAAAATCGGCGGGAATCAAAAACGCGGATTTTCTTTGACAAGTACCGCACGTTCCTTTGATAATGCCGCCTTTTGCCGCTAGCAGGGGGTTATTACGATAAAAAAAAGTGATGAGGGGGTTATTCTGGCCTAATTGTGGATCGAATAAATTTTAGTAGTTTATTCATTACATTTTGTTTTAGTTACCTAAAACAAAATCTGTGAATAGTTCTATATCGAAATTTTTTCTCGAGATCGACTCAAGAAGCACTCGCGATCGACCGTTTGAGCACCCCTGGTGTAGGTATTTCTATCTTAATAAAAAAATTGTGTCCTTTTCTTCTTATTGCGCTTTTAAAGTCTTTATCGACCTCTAAGGGCTCCTTTCCTTTGTCATTCTGAGGTTTGTTGCAAGGACCCGCGTTTTCTTTCTTTTAGGAATTTATAAATAGTTGTTGATCCAACTCATGTTGGCACAGGTTTCCACAATTTCACGGGCTTGACTTGTTGCCTGTTGATGCAGTAGGGCATCGTGAATGTTAAGTATCATTGTTTTTTCTAGCAGGGCAAATGCAGATTTACAGACTCCGCGAAGTTTGACCGACGCAAAACTGAAAGTTGAAGCAATCGCTGTTCTGATTTGAACTAAGCATATTATAGGTTTTTGCTTTATGTTTATACTTGCACTGAATATTTTTATTGCATACTTAGGTACTTATGCACCTACCTACCGATAAGTACTTTAGTTAATTATATTCCAATAACTGCTAAATCCCAAATAAATTTATTGTGCCTATTATCATTAAGCTTTATAACATTGCAGATTTCTAGTTCTTAAGAATTGTTGATTGTCCTCGTTTAGGCCTTTTATGATACAAATAAGATTTTTGAGTTTCAACATTTACTCATTAAAATAAACTTTGAAATGATGATTTATATAGCTTATTGTAAAGTTTAGAAGGCATGTAATAAAATATTTTTTAGAAAAAGGTCACGCTGTTGTATAGAGATTGAAAATAAAGGTGATTAAAACTAAAAATGCAAATAACACAGGGCAACAAAAAAATATTTTTGTTTTGGTGCCTGGGATTTTAGAGCTGATTTTAACTATATTTGGGACGCTAAATCTATACATGCAATCCGTTTTTCTCTATCAGCTCTACTTTTTTAGATACATCAACTTATCTACCAATGTGGTTTTTATTCAGTATATTCATTTATGAGAGTTCTAAAATTATTATATATTCATTAATGTAGGTACAATGGTTTTTATTGTCAGTCTGTAATTGAGTAAATTCCAGGTAAATCTATAAATAGTGGAACCATTGCCTATCAGGTACTTGAACTGACCCTTTTAATCATCTAACTCGGGTAAGTCTCGTCAGTTTGTGCGTTCCTACTAATGAGAGTAGATCGAATTCGGCGGCGTGTTATTTTATGTTAAGAAAAGAGTGTTTTTGTGTTATTGAACAGAATTAAAATGAGTTCAGGTTCCAGTTCAAGAAGAAGTTGTGTAAATCAACCTGATGTGTTTTGCTATATATGCGGAGAATACATGTTTCAACAAAACAGACAAACTATTACTGACTTTGTAAAGCGAGCGTATCTTGGATACTTTGGAGTTAAGCTTGGTGATCAGGACAAAACGTGGGCCCCGCATCTCGTATGTAAAACTTGTACAGAGCATTTACGGCAGTGGACTACCGGGAAAAGAAAATGTCTAAAATTCGGCATACCAATGGTTTGGAGAGAACCAAAAAAAACCACTCCAATGATTGTTATTTCTGTTTAGTAAATACTAATGGAATCAATCGAAATAACCGCAGTAAGTGGACTTATCCCAATTTAGACTCGGCAATACGCCCTATCCCGCACTCAGATGAAATACCGATTCCAACATTTCATCAGCTACCACATATCTCTGATGACGAATATTTTCCCTCTGATCGCTTTTTTGATGCTAATAAAAGTTCTGATGCTAATGAAACTAACAGTGACTATGAGGGGACGTCATCAGTTCCTCAACGCTTCAATCAAAATGAATTAAATGATCTCACCAGGGATCTCAATTTATCGAAAAAAGCTTCTGAAGTACTGGCTTCTAGGTTGAACGACAAAAATTTACTGGAACAAGGAACCAAAATTACCTTTTACCGTACAAGAGAAAAAGATCTGCTACCATTCTTTTCTCAAGAAGACAATCTTGTATTTTGTCACGAAATTAGGGGACTCATGAAAGAAATGGGACTTTCTGCATATATTCCAGATGATTGGCGCCTATTTATTGACAGTTCAAAGCGAAGTTTAAAATGTGTCCTTCTACATAATGGGAATAAATATGGTTCAATACCACTAGCTCACTCAACGAAACTGAAAGAAGAATATAATACCATAGCTTTGGTCTTGCAGAAGATAAAGTATTACGAACATCAATGGATGATTTGTGTAGACTTAAAAATGGTAAACTTTCTTCTTGGGCAGCAAAGTGGTTACACGAAATATCCGTGTTTCTTGTGCCTCTGGGATAGTAGGGACAAAACACACCACTGGGTTAGAAAAGATTGGCCTCAGAGAGAAAACATGGACGTTGGGGAAAAGAATGTCATTAACGACGCTTTGGTTGAAAGAGCGTTACATATAAAGTTGGGCTTAATGAAGCAATTTGTAAAAGCTCTTGATAAGAATGGGTCTTGTTTTGCATATATAGGGGTAAAAATGCATCAGTTGAGCACAGAACAACTCAAAGCAGGGATATTTGACGGCCCACAAATAAGACAATTAATTAAGGATCCTGCCTTCATAAATTCAATGAATCAAGTTGAACGAGAAGCTTGGACATCATTTGTTGCAGTTGTAGAAAATTTTCTAGGCAAACATAAAGCTCAAAACTATGTTGAAATGGTTAACAAGATGCTTAATAGTTTCAAATCCTTAGGGTGCAATATGAGTATTAAAATACACTATTTACACAGCCACTTAGACCGTTTTCCAGAAAATTTAGGAGACATAAGTGAGGAACAAGGTGAAAGATTTCACCAAGATATTAAAGTTATGGAGGACCGCTACCAAGGAAGATGGGACATGCACATGATGGCAGATTACTGCTGGATTTTAAAAAGGGACTGTTTAAAAAACATTCAAGAATGTCGCGGAAAAGAAGCTTTCCAAGTGTTGAGTGACTATTTCATTTCTTCAATGTTTTTTTTTTTGTTTGTAAGTACGACATAATATTGTATTTTGTATAACTAAAATAAAAATTTCGTATCTACTTTTGTTTACTACACTTACGGATTTGAGTTACAATAATGTAACTTATATTTCTCTAAAATTGTATATCTTAAAAATTTGAGCTCCTAGGTACAAATGAATACGTTATTTGAATTCAGGACATCAAATTGATATAGAATCAGCTCAAAAAACCTCGACACCAAAACAGCTGTTCCCCTGTGTAATTGGTAGAGAAATTTCGAACGCTTATGGTTTATGACATTTTAATGTTTATAACCCATGTTGTGTGCTATCAACTCCAAACAAACGGACTATACAGGAAATAATAACCTAAACCCCAACTTGAGAATCGAGCAACAAACAATAGACAAAAGCAGATTTGAAAAAAAGGATTTCGCTAGCTTGGTCTAGTTTCGGCAAATTGCAAAAAATATTTAACTCACATCTACCTAACACTATCAAGGCTAAAGTGTCAGCAGATCAGCAAATACTGCCAGTTCTGACATAGGGTGTAGAAACGTGGACCATGAATACCAGTATAAAAGAAAGGTTGCAGATTGCACAAGGGGCCATGAAAAGGCGAATGTTGGGATTAAAACTAAGAGATCGCATAAGAAATGGAGAGATATGAACCAGATCCAAAGTATCAGACGTAATCGAGCGGGTTTGCAGGTTAAGATGGAACTGGGCAGGAGATGTAGCTCGCATGACAGACAATCGGTGGACCAAGAGGCTTGTTGAATGGAGACCGTGAAGACACAGAAGACCTGTCGGAAGACCACAAACCCGTTGGACAGATGATATTAAGTATTTGGTAGGCAATGATTGGATGAGACAAGCTCAAAACAGACAACATTGGAGAAGCCTGAGGGAGGCCTACATCCGACGATGAATGAACGGCTGATGATGATGAAAGGGGGTGAAAAGGTTGGGGATCGATATATTTAGTGAAGGTTCTATATTAGGAAAGTTTTTTTTTTTTAACTTATTATTATTGTCCTTCCATTTTAAATACATGCCATTCTGTAAAAGGTCACAACTGACGTCAGCAACCAAAAAAAAAACCCCAACGAACCACCTAGAGTGTAATCAGTGACAATATTCCCAAAATTTCCGGCAAATTTCGTTTGTAATATAATTATCTCAAATGTACGGTAACTGAACTCTTATTTGGGATCCTTTCATTCCTAAATGTAAGAAAGGTACGGTATTGCTAATAGAAAAGAGCATTTGGGACTTGAAGGGAAAGTAGATTTCCCTTTCATACTAATGGAAGGGAAATGTAATAATCAGTGTAGTTTTGGATTCGGTTTAGTAGTGTTTTAGTGCGGTTTTTACATACTTACTAAACTGGGAAAATAGAGAAAATTAGCTTCTCATATATATAATAATCATAAGCGCAAACAGATTAGAAAAGAAATTAAAACTATTACTAAACGTTAATTTTAGTTATTTACAGTCAGTCAATTAAGAATGTGTCGCACACTGTTCATAAAAAAATGTATTTAATTAAAAGTTTTTTACATTATTCGACAGTAAAGGATTGCCTCTAAAATGCTAATGACTCAGCAGTACGTCCAATCACTATCAGCTTCGATGGTCATTGAATGAATCAAATGAAAGCTTGTGAAAACACGAGTTTAAAAATTTCGAAAAATTTTTGGAACATTCTCCATAAGATGAAGATTGAATGAAAATTATGGTATTACGGGTGCATTACCCTTGATAATTTATCTGGTTTATAAAAACAAAAAACAAACTTTGTTGCTCAATTGGGATGTGTTTTGTGAAGTCACAGATTCTTTTATTACCTCCTTAACAAAATTTTTTATTTTAAAAGCAATCAACGTACGGAACACTAACTGCACAAGTCGGACTTGCACTTCGCTGGTTTTTTTATTTGTATTGATTGCAAGATTTGAACAGTAGGGGAACCTGTTGAACCTTGGACATAGTTGTATCTTGTTGAGATCTTTCAAAAAAGCCCGCATTATTCTAAAAAATCGTCTATGGTATTGGAAACGTCACTTGTCAATTCCAACGTGAAGTTAGTTGTGAAACGCCGCCATCGAGTGAATTTGCAGAAAACAAAAAAATAATATAATCTATCTCAAAAAGTACGTATTTTTGACTTTAGTTCAAGTTAATTTATTTTAGACATTGAATGCTTATGATCGATTCTGGGGTAACATGGGTATAAAACAGTACACGTGTTTCGACCTAACCTCAAATTGAAGTGTGTTTATGAGGTTGGCTAACTAAAATTTGTGTGGCCACCATAGATACTTTGTACCTTGGACACTGGCCGAGGTACAACATGTATACTGTACCTTGGACAGCCACATGTTTTATTTTTTCCTGTAATTTTATGTTGCAGTTTTTTAAATTTTGGATTGTTGTAGCTTCTACTTGATGGAAATTCATTATAAATATATAATAAAAGACTGTTTTTTTAGTCGATTTCCAATGGTTTATTTAAATTGCGATGACGCGTTTCGCTGTCGATGCAGCTTCTTCAGATCTACATTTTACACTGTCAAGTTAGGTTTAATATTCACAGTTTTATATAATTTCTTAATTATAATATTACACCTAATTAAATTACATTGATAGTATTGGAAAATCCACACAGATTTGGAGTTAAGAGAATAAATTCAATAATGGTGAATTGCTTAAATCTACCTAATCTAGGTGGTCGTTGAGTAAAGTACCTGTAGTCCTTAATCGATTTATTTGCATAGTCTCTAAAAGGTTTAGTTTTAAACCTTTTTGTTGGGTGTGTAAAATTTTGAAATTCTTGTTAAATGTGTGATTTTCTGTTAATAGATGATTAGCATATGTTGAATTAGATTTTCTATGGATGAAACTTTTTTCGTGTTCTGTAATTCTTTGTCTAAATGTACGTCCAGTTTGTCCGATGTATGTTTTAGGACATGACCCACATGTTAATTGATAAACCCCTGATTTGTTGTCTTTTGAAATTCTTGTTAAATGTGTGATTTTCTGTTAATAGATGAAAGACAACAAATCAGGGGTTTATCAATTAACATGTGGGTCATGTCCTAAAACATACATCGGACAAACTGGACGTACATTTAGACAAAGAATTACAGAACACGAAAAAAGTTTCATCCATAGAAAATCTAATTCAACATATGCTAATCATCTATTAACAGAAAATCACACATTTAACAAGAATTTCAAAATTTTACACACCCAACAAAAAGGTTTAAAACTAAACCTTTTAGAGACTATGCAAATAAATCGATTAAGGACTACAGGTACTTTACTCAACGACCAGGTAGATTTAAGCAATTCACCATTATTGAATTTATTCTCTTAACTCCAAATCTGTGTGGATTTTCCAATAATATCAATGTAATTTAATTAGGTGTAATATTATAATTAAGAAATTATATAAAACTGTGAATATTAAACCTAACTTGACAGTGTAAAATGTAGATATGAAGAAGCTGCATCGACAGCGAAACGCGTCATCGCAATTTAAATAAACCAGTGGAAATTGACTAAAAACAGTCTTTTATTATATATTTGCAGTTTTTTAACAGTAAAATTAAAATTTGTTTTTTGACAGATGCCGCGGAGCAAGGAAAAGAAAAAAAGAGCCCCAATTGACGATATATTGTTAAGTACTGCAATAAAATTTGTGAAGGACAAAAAGTTTACACTTTTTGCCAAGCATTTTAAAATACCAAAAACTACCCTAAGACGCTACTACCACCACTGTATGGAAGAAGGTACCTCAACAAAAGACCTGCGTGAAAATCTTGCAGTTAAAAGGATATTTACTAACAAGATAGGATGCTTGTAGACTATATCAAGGAAGCAGCGCGTCTTCAATTTGGATCAATTTTAAAATACGTCAAAATACTGGCTTAACAGTTTGCAAAGGCTAATAATATAAAACACCCTACTTCATGGGATTCCAATCAAATGATAGGAGATTACTGGCTGCGCTTATTCAGGAAACGCTACAAAACTTTCGCTTCGTAAACCAGAAGCTACAAGTTTGGTTCGTTATAAGGAAGCTCTTGCTCAATGTTCAACAGAGCTACAAGTGGTTGATATTTGGAACATGGATGAGACAGGCTTGTCTACTGTTTATGTCCCTCCTAAAATTCTGGCACCAACTGGTGTCAAACAAATTGGGTCCATGATGAGTGCCGAAAGGGGAAACACTGTGACGATGATAGCAGCTTGCAATGCTGGTCGTGATTTGTTCTACCAATGCTGATATTTCCTAGAGTTAATGTCAAGGAATTTATGATTCATGGAGCGCCATAAGGCATGGTACATTCTGCAAATCCATCAAGTTTATCTAATGAGGCTACATTCGTGATGTTTATGGAACACTTTATAAAGTTTACCAAGCCTTTTAAAGATCGCCCCATCATTGTCTTACTTGATAGCCATGAAAGTCATATTTCCGTTTCAGCTGTACGCCTAGCAAAAGAAAATGGTATTATTCTGGTCACGCTCCACCCACATACAAGCAATCACATGCAACCACTCGACAAGTCGGTTTTTGAACCATTTAAGACGTATCTTAATCGTGCATCTAATAAAAAAATGATGGCACCTGGACAAGTAGGCAAACCTTTAACAATTTATGACTTTGCTGGCTTAGTTGGGCATTTTCCTTGGCATTTACACCAACAAACACTGTAAATGGCTTGAGACCTACAGGTTTTCATCCGCTGAATGAGAATATTTTCTCAGAATCTAATTTTATGCCATCAGGTTATTCAAATCGTCCGCTACCATAAGAACTCTTTATAGAAACTGACTAAAAAAAAATAAAAGATATGAAGAATTTTTTTGAAAAAATGTATTCAACCAACATCAAAAACAAAGTAAAAGTTCATTTCACGTAAAAAAAATATCCTGGATTATCCTGCAGGATGTGGTTTCTAGCACTAACCACTAGGAATTAAGGCACTCAAAACTAATTTTCGTGAAATTTAAAGAAGCAATTTCTCTCCTTATTGAGGCAGAGACCAACATCACAGGTTGAACATTTCCAGGTCGTTCGATGCACATGCTTCGCTGTGCTACAATGAGCACATCTGAGAGATCCACATCTAAGAGGCATATGTGCAGCACGATCATGACGTACCTCAGTGGGAATGATTTTTTTGTATTTGTTAGGTGCTTGTTCTGCTGATCTTCTTTTTTTTGAAATCGAATTAACGGCACCAATTAATCCTCGAGCAACCGATACACGAAATTGTTTCGATGTAATACATCGTGAGTCACTTCTATTTTGAAATAAAATGAACGCGTTCACAACACAAACATCTACAAAGTAAAAAAAAATGCGGTGCCACCACTTGTGGGCTTTTCGATCGATTTCATAGATACTTTTCAGCATGTCAAATCGATTTACGTATCCCATATGTTTATTATAATGTTTGACCATAACAGGACATGGGATTTCTTCTGTATTGCCATTTTTCTGTTTTCTAGAGACAACTTCCATGATGGATGGGTCATGATAGTTTCCTAAAAACAAAACGGTTCTTCGATCCATCCACTTCAGTGCTGCTAATCCATCTGTAGAAACTCTCCAATCTATGTCGCCCCTTTTCATGTGTTTATCCACTTTGAGCTCTGGATAATATTTCCTTCCTTTACGCACAGTTCCACATGCATAGATGCCATCAGCTAACAAGTCTCTTTGCAATTCTACAGAGTTGAAAAAATTGTCGAAGAATACTTTGTGGTGCTTGCCAACTAAAGCCCTTGTTAGATCTTTTACTACGCGATGTCCCAATTTTTTCTCAACTGACTGATCAACTTTCCCCGTATAAATTTAGAACTCAGAGACAAATCCAGTAGAATCAGCCCGAATCCATACCTTGTAGCCTCGTTTCGTGGGCTTCATTGGCATATACTGGCGAAGATTACTTCTCCCCTTGAATTTGATCATAGATTCATCGATTGATTGAAATTCACCAGGATTCAAAGCAGAGCCAAGAGTTTGTGTCAATTTAGAAAGTAATGGCCTGATTTTGTACAATTTATCATAATTGGCCTCACCTTTTTTTGGCTGTACTGAGTTATCATTTACGTGAAGATTACTTAGAAGCCAGGTGAATCTGTCACGAGATAAAACAGAACTTATAAAATAATCCCTAAGTTCTTCTCTCGAGGACCAGTAGTCTCTATAACTTGGCATTTTTTTCAAGCTCATTAGCATGTTTACACCCAAAAATGATTTTATTTCTTTGTTGGTGGTTGGAATAAAGTAGTTGCTGCCACCATTTTTTTGTAAGGCATACAAATTTGTCTGAAAAACAATTTCAGATATGAAACAATCCGGAAACAAATACAAATTCATATCGGTAGGAGTTTCAACGTTGTCAGGAACATTAGGCCCTGCCTGAGATACAAATTAGTTTACGCGTGTTGCATGAGTGAACCCTCAACGCAAGCTAAAACAACATCTAATAATTTGCAACAAAATTCTGGCATTGCTCCAGAAGCTGGTCAGAGTTATTCAATAATCACATCTAAAATGATACGTCCACATCCAAAGGCTGCACCGCGAAAGAGTTCACAAAAAGGTAGACAAAAAGGCCAAATCTAGAATACTGACTGACATTCCAGAGAAAACTGAAATTGAGCCTTTAATATCAACTAAGAATACGCGTAAAAATATTTCAAAGTTAAAAAATAAAGTGAAAAGAAAAATAGTACTAGTTCAATCGGATTCAGATGAATCCAACGAAGAACGTGATGTTGACTATTCGGTTCACGACATTGATGATTTCTGTGGTGAAACCAGTGATTGTTAGAAGCAAGAAAAAAATATTGATTATGAAATTGGAGATTTTGTTATATTTATTTACGAAGAAGAATACTTTGTAGGTCAAATTGAATCTTCATGCGAAGAAGGAGTCTTAATCAAATCTATGCAAAAATCTCTCAAAAACTGGAAACGGCCAGACAAAAGTAATTTGAACTTATATTCTCACCAACAAATTATACAAAACATAAACATACCGAAAAGAGTTAACTCAAAAAGAGAAATATATTATGTTCCAGAAATTGCACAATTTTTGCTAAAAAAGACAAAGGTTTTAACCATGTGAACTCGTGTTTCACGTCTGAGTACAAAATGATTAAGTTTAAAAAGTCTGAGTAATGAGACTGAGGATTGTTCTGTTTTGATGTTTTTAACCGACTCTCAAAAAAGGAGGAGGTTCTCCAAGTTTACGCACGTTTCCATATTGTCGCGTTATTTTATTCTTTTTAGTGTCGGTTTTTGGAAGTCTGCTCCATTTTTTTTTCTGATTAAGGTTGTTTCTGTAATGGCTATTAAATTTTAATTAAGCCCTCTTTTTGAGAACGTTTTTAAATGTATTTTTTTTTTAATTTATTGGTTATAGGTTTTCAAGATGTTTTGTACCATTCACGAAGGATAGAGATATGTTTGTTTTGAAGATGTGTTTTTGACATGTTATAATTTATGTGATGTTTATAATAGATTATGATGCATATAAATTATTTTAATGAGTGTTTAATAAGAAAAACTTTATTTCATTATTGTGATTTGTAGCAGTCATATGTGTTTTTCTTAACAAAATAACTGAATGGCCAAGGTACAACAATCACGGACCAAGGTAAAACAGGTCTATTGTACCTTGGTCACTTTTAAATGAATTTTCCAGCCGCATATCATTCTAAAATGAATTTTATTATTACATTATGATTTTTTATAGTGTATCCTTACTTATACCAGGTGTACAAGTATGAAATGCGGATTTCAGACAACAGATGGTGCACCAATGCAGTTTGTGCTATAAAGATTTGACACTGCGCTATTTTGTTGTGTCATCAACAAGTGTCAGACACGCACTAGTGATAAATTGGAAAAGTGTGCGCATAGTGTTGTGTTGTTGTGTTCAATATGTCGAATTTTATACCGAACAAAGAGCATTCGCGGACAGAATTAATTTTTTGTTTTCATTTGAAGAAAACTGCTGTTAAATCATACCGATTACTTCAAGAAGCTTATGGTGAACATGCTCCACCGCAAGATACGTGTGAACGATGGTTTCGTCGTTTCAAAATTGGTGACTTCGATGTTGCAGACAAGGAACGTGGAAAACCGCCAAAAAAATACGAAGATGTGGAATTGCAAACATTGTTGGACGAAGATGATTCGCAAATACAAAAACAACTCGCCGAGCAATTGGGCGTTAGTCAACAACAAGGAAGTCGTTTTTGCATCGTATAATTACAGGGGACGAAAAGTGGATTTATTTTGAGAAACCCAAGCGCAAAAAATCCTGGGTAGACCCAGGCGCACCATCCACATCGACCGCAAGACCGAATCGCTTTGGCAGAAAGACGATGCTCTGTGTTTGGTGGGCCTGGAGGGGCGTGGTCTATTATGAGCTGTTAAAACCTGGGGAAACGGTTAATACTAAACGTTACCAACAACAATTGACCGATTTGAACCGTTCGCCGCTTGAAAAAAGGCTAGAATACCAAAAGAGGCAACACAAAGTCATTTTTCTTCATGACAGTGCTTCATCACATACGGCAAAACCAGTTCGCGACACGTTGGAAGCACTTAGCCGGGAAGTTCTACCCCATGCGGCTTACTCACCAGACGGAAGGAGCCAATTCCGATTACCACTTGTTTGCATCGATGGTCACGCACTTGCTGAGCAGTGCTTTGGTTCGTACGAAGATGTGAACAAATAACTTGATGAATAGTTCGCAACAAAAGGGGAAGGTTTTTACTGGCGTGGTATTCACAAATTGCCCGAAAGATGGGAAAAATGTATAATAAGCGTTGGAGCAAGCACTTTTTATCATTCTTCCGAATTTTAACATGTTTTTTTAGAAAAAAAATCCGCATTTCATACTTGTAGGGTAAGTCCGGGATATACGCTCCAGCGGGATAGACGCCTCATTACATTTGTGTGAAATGTAAGACGCGTAAACAAAAGAATGCCTTATAATACGAACGTGCCCCTCCCTCACTTCAATCTGCCACAAAGCGTTGGTGCGTGCGGTTGTGCGTAGGAGCGCTAATGACAGTGACGAGCCAAACAGTCGAGATTTTACTTTGTGGATGATTTTCAGCCCCTTATAATTTTGGAGTTAACATGTAAGTTTATTTCATTTTTACTTCTGAATAAGGAGTAGGGTATGTAGATTATTATTAATTACATTTTTAGGATAAAATAAACGTATTTACCATTTTTTTTCGAAGGTATCTATTCCTGTAAAAAGGGATATATGCCCCGATATGTTTTGGGATAGTCGCCCCTAAGAGCGTCTATCCCTACTTCACCTTAAAGCATGCTGGCTTTAAGGGCATCTATCCCTTGCCGTACTTAAGTGTATGTTATATGATTCAGATTGGAAATGCCCCGTAAATACAAGCGTAAAGCCGGCGTCCAACCGCGTGTCATTACTTGGACCGAGGACACATTGGCTGCAGCAATAGCAGAAATGCAAGATAAACGACTTAGCGTCAATGATATAGCAAAAAGACACGGAATACCATCTAGGACGTTACGTCGGCGGTTTGCTACACAAAATAAGAAAATAATACCATTAGGTAGGTATCTACTTTTTAGATTGCACGTGTGCATTTATAATAATATTGCTTCGGATTGAGAATACTTACCTACCTCGTATAATTATGGGCAGGTAGTAATTTCTTTTTTATTTTGCCTAACTAATACCTACAATTTTTTTAGGAAAACATCCAACTTTTGGATTCGAAAATGAACGTCCGCTGGTCACACATATTCATAAGCCAGAACAAGGCATACCAGTGAAAAGCAAAAAAGATCAGTAAAAAGTTAAAGAAAAAGTTGATTTGAAAAGAACTAAAGCTAAGAAGCAAAAAAGAAATAATTCAAGAGTTACAGATATTACTGAGGATAGTATTGAAAGTGATAAAAATGAAAAAGAAAACAACAAAAAGAATAGCATTGAAAAACAAAGAAAAGATAAAGAGAAAATTAAAAGAAAACTGAGGAAGCGAACAGCTATGAAATTTTACAGTTCTAGTGAAGACGATAATAAAGAGAATGAGAACAGTAGTTTTGAAGTTGAAGAAATAAAAAAAACAAAAGACAAAGAAACAAAAACACGACAAAACTTATTCCAAAACCAAAGAAACATTCAAAAAGGCAAAGCCTGCTTTAATATATAGTTCTAATGATGAAAATGATGGAGTAGATGATAAGAATCTAGATGAGGATCATTGCGTGGAATGTCTTGACTGTTATAGTAACACCAAATCCAAAGTAGATTGGATCCGTTGTGTTATGTGCCACAAGTGTCTCCACGAAACATGCACATTATATCGCAATTATTGCAACAAATGTGGGCGAATGCAGATTATTGCCACCAAAATGGCTAAATAGTTTTGCAGTTTTTAAGACGATTATATATTGTTTTTAATTTAATATGTTTATTTTTGTCCATGTTTAGTAAACTAGTAACATCATCTTAAATAATTGAAAAAAATAGCTAAAAAGAAATATATATATATATATATATATATATATATATATATATATATATATATATATATATATATATATATATATATATTTAATAAATAATAATGTTGATTCAAACATATATTCAAAATGTTTGTTTTCTTGCAAAGGGCATCTATCCCCTCCAAAAAATTAGGTCTGGGGCATATATACCGCATACGAGGCATCAATCCCGTTATGCAGTTTTATTTTAAACTCAAAATATACGGTTTATTTATTGACTAGTCTACAAAAAGTAGTACGAGGTGATTAAATGAAGTACCAAAGTTAGTGCACATATGAAAATCATGTGCGTATTATTTGTATGTTAAGAGGTATGAGTAAAATAAAAAAAGTTGGGCACATATCCCGGATTTACCCTACACCTGGTATGAATATTGGCGAAGTTTAATGCCCGCCATTTTTTTTCTAAAAATCAAAATAGAAAAGACTGGCCTAGGTACAACAGGTTCCCCTATATGTTGTAAAAGCAATTTACGTAATTTTGAAGAGAAGTATTTGAAGTTATGTAAAAATAATCATTCGAGACTCTTGTATTTCATCACGTCCCTAAATCACGAAAACATATTTTCCCATTTCCCTAAGTATATCGTTAAACTAGTTACGGCGATCGTGGTGTTTCTCTACTCTGTAAGACTCATCGGCAATATAAATTCTGCCAAAATAAGCAAACGAAATACATTTTTTAATCCAATATAAAATTGCCCCTCCTGATATTGAATGTCGCTTCTTTATTTTCCCCCATAGTAGCGTTAACAAACAAGTTTAGTTTATTCGTCCCCAATGCAAGAACGTAGAATAAAATTCAATATAACTTTCGTTATTTTCAGTTTTTATTTACTTAGTTTTACCATTTTAATTAAATACTAGAATTTTATGGTTAAAAAAGAATAACAAAACAGCTTGTTCGACAAATTTCCGATAACTTGTTTTCATTTGGATGAAGGCCTCTGGAAATTGTCGATAAAATTTCATAAACAAACAGACATTGCGGGAAAAAAAAAATGTACGTACGTAAATTTAACATCACAAATTCACTAATATCAACCAAAAACTACTTTAATGAAAACATCGAAACACTGAAAATAAATATGTTGCATGATCACTGTCATTCCATCAAGCTGTTTGTAATAACAGTATATTTTTATGTTTCCCTCTAAATCAGAGGTTCCCAAACTTTTTTTTGTCGTAGACCACTTTCAAAATTTTACTGGTTTCGGTGGACCCCCTGCTGCAACATTTCTACCATATTCCCAAAACTCGTCAAAAAATGTGAAGATTAGATCTAACGATGAAAATTTGCGTCGTGGCTGAGTTCCAACCCTAAATTCGGAGTGGTAAAAATAAAAAGAAAAATAATATATTTTCTTGTGTTCTATTTATTAAAATAATATGATTACAGACTTAATAGAATTAAAATTAAACATTAATAGCGTACCGTAACTTCAACAATGCAAATCAACAATTAAAAAAAAATAGTCATAATTTTAATGGGAGGGATGTACTTGATGGATTGACAGCAAATTATCAATATTTGGCTTCATTTTTGTAAGGAATAACCGCAAATTTCCCCGTTCTGTGATGTTCAATCTGCTCCTTTTTTTTTGTTAATAGGTTTGTAACGACACTAAAACTTTTTTCGACAAGGTATGACGAGGGAAACGCTATCAAAAGTTTTCTCGCAATTTTCCACAGCCCAGGATATTTTTCGGGTATTTCTGCCTGCAGCTCCTCATTGGTGCTAAGCTCGAGTAGCTCCTCTTGTAATACTACATTCGCCACTTCCGTTTCATCAAATGGATTTATGATCCGTGGTGGTATTTCCATCGTCAGAATATCTTCAAATCTATTTTTGAAGTCATCATGCAGGCATTTAAATGTTGAACGTATGTCTGAATATCCTCATCAAGACATTCTGCCTGTGACAAGTTTGGAAACTGGGAGAATTCGCGCCGACTATTATTTTGCTTCATAAATTTCAATTTTCCAAGAAAAGCCGAAATTACACCCTTTATTTTTATTAAATTTAGGCTGTCCTCTTGTAACTGCAAGTTATTGTCATTAAATTTTTTGAACAAATCTGTCAAATATGCGATGTCTGCTTTCAATTTGATCATGTTTTCTTTTAAATCTGGACCTTTACTTCCCAGAAACTCTAAAACTGATTCAAAAATTGAGTAAAATCTTGTTAAACATGCACCTTTCGACAACCAGCGTACTTCAGTATGTAAGAGCAATCGTTAGAAGTCTTCATCATTTTCGTCGCACAATTGTGCAAATAAACGGTGGCAGGAGCTCCATTTGCAGCCACCGAAATAATATTTGTAAATGGAATCGATTTTTCCTTAAAAAAATCAGGACATTAAATATTGATTCGCCTTTAGTGTCCGTCTCCAAAGTTTTCGCCAATAGCAGCTCTTCATGGATTTCTTCGTCCATAACAAATCGAACATATGCCAATAATAATGTTTCATTACCAGGTAAAGTTAACTCGTCCAGTTGAATAGAAAAATGAGTTGTTTGCAGATAATTACACAAGAAGCTTTCAATATCAGAGCTCATTTCATCAATACGTCTTTGTACAGTGTTGTTACTCAAAGGAATTCTTTTGAGTACGTCAAATGGAGGTTTGTGCAGAACAATTTTTAAAACCTCTTCAACAGCGGGTAAAATTAACTGTTCTCCGATGGTGTGCGGTTTTCCAGAGTTCGCTATAAGCAATGAGATATTGTAAGATGCCCGCAAGCCATCATCGTTACTTTGAGACGTTGAAGCGAACATACTGTGCACGGTGGGTCTCTTTTCATATTTTTCCTTCAATGTTTGAAAATATTTTAAATCTTTACCTATTTTATCAGGATGACACCTTCTTAGATGATCTTTGAGCTTCGATGGTTTCATAGAGTCATTGCCAAAACTTTGTTGCATAAAATGCATATGGGCAATTGTTTGTCTGCCTTTAATGGAAGAAAACTAAATTTCAAATAATCAACACTGTACTGTCGACATTTCTTCTTAGATTCAGCCATGTTTCGTATCAGTTACCTACCTGTAAAGAAAAAAATGTTTGCTTTAGTAATCATAAGGCGACTTTAACAGGATATGGCTATTTTAATAGAATAAAATAGGATTAATTAATTATTGCAATGAAAACACCAAAATGCTGGCGGCAAAACTGATTTTAATTATTAAAAGCAATAAACTGCTAAGACCATTATAGAGGTTTTCACAAAACGGCTGAACTTATTTTAATGTAATATAAAATATTTTTTGATTAATTATATTTTAATACATTTCTGTAAATTCGAGAGAAAATACTTTTAAAGAATATTTCGACATTAAAACGCGATTTTAATGATTTATTTATTACTTTGATGTACGTTACGAGTGGTATATAAAGACACGTACAATTTATGAAAATATTTTTAGTCATTTAGCATTAGCAACTACGAGGGCACTGAAATATGTACAAACATGCAGGTCAATCATATATCTCTCCTTTAGTGAATCACCACAGTAGGGTAAATAAATAATTTTATTATAAAAGTACTAAAAGTTCGATCTTTCTCGGCTTTCTGTTCTTTTATAGAAGTATCGAATAATGTTCAGTATTTAATTTTTATTACGTACCTACTACACGCAAACATAACAAATATAATATTATTACAATATAAAATAAAAGTATGAATAACAAATAGGCAGGTACTTACTTTTTCCGGCACTGGTAAACACTGACATCGATTCACTAACACTTTTCTTTTAAAAATTCCGGAAACAAATGAGTAACGTTTGTCCTTGACATTCGTATTTATATTGGTGAACAATCAAACAAGTTCATGCAAGATTGCAAGAACAGCACAAGTCGTATTTCGTCCCTTTGCATGTCTGAACGGGTTGCGTTGCGGGCGGGCGGCGCTTTGCAAGTCTCGACGCGCGTTGTACTGAATATCGAATATGCAAGTTTTTACAAGTAACAGTCGCTGACCTTCTTAAAATACTCTACTCAAAAAAATTAAGGGAGGTTTTAAAACAAGGAAATTAATGCTAAATAAACAGGCTATCTGATCCATATGCCGGCCTAACTGAAAAAATTTTTTTCAAGCCCGTGGACCAAAAAAAAAGCAAAATATTTGCAATATTATTTTTTTCGCGCTATCTGTTAAGATTGCATGAGAACCGTAGCTCCTAAAAAATGTTAGCCAAAAAATCTGAAAATTAGAATCTTAAAGCTTCAAAATGCTTTTTTTTTAAAATCTCAATACGACCATTTTTCACCGAAATACAGCCTGTCAAAAAATCACCGAAAAATTTGGAATTTTCTTTTGCTTCCTTAATTTTTTTGAGTAGCGTATTATCTGCCTACATTGATAGGTAAAGCCAAGCCAACATTTTTGTTCTTTACTATCGAAACCAGATAAATTTTCATGGACCCACACTTACAACTTGTGACCCCCTATTTTTTTTCATGCCAACGTAGACCCCCGTCGAGTCTCTCGTGGACCCCTCGGGGTCCACCTGAACCACTTTGGGAATCACTGCTCTAAATGTAGACTCTACTAAAAATGGACATAATGAAAAGCAACGTAATTTTCAGATTCTCCCACTCTAAGAATCCTGAAAATGATATATAACACCTTATATACCAAGCAACCTTTGTAACACCTTACCTCAACTTTTGAGGTCCTTACATTTAATTATAAATAATTACACAGGCCAACAAAAAAAAATATTTGTAAAAACTTTTTAAACCAATACATCTACCAGGTGTACAAGTATCAAATGCGGATTTTTTTTCTAAAAAAACATGTTAAATTCGGAAGAATGATAAAAAGAGTTTTATTCAAAGTATGCTCCATCGCTTGTTATACATTTTTCCCATCTTTCGGGCAATTTATGAATACCACGCCAGTAAAAATCTTCCCCTTTTGCTGCGAACCATTCAACGAGCCATTTTTTGAAGAAAAATGACTTTGTGTTGCCTCGTTCGGTATTCTGGCCTTTTTTCAAATTGGTCAATTGTTGTTAGTAACGTTTAGTATTAACCATTTCCCCAGGTTTTAACAGCTCATAATAGACCAGACCCCTCTGGTCCCACCAAACACAGAGCATCGTCTTTCTGCCAAAGCGATTCGGTCTTGGGGTCGATGTGGATGGTGCACCTGGATCTACCCATAAATTTTTGCGCTTGGGACTCTCAAAATAAATCCACTTCTCATCCCCTGTAAGTATACGATGAAAAACGACTTCCTTTTGTACCGAGCAAGCAAAATGTCACAGGTGTTTTTGCGCTTTTCCATTTGCCTGTCGTTCAACTCATGTGGTACCCATCTACCGGTCTTCTGAATCTTTCCCATCTCTCGTAGCCTATTGGAAACAGCTTGTTGACTAACGCTCAATTGCTCAGAGAGTTGTTTTTGTGTTTGCGAATCATCTTCGTCCAACAATGCTTGCAATTCCACATTTTCGTATTTTTTTGACGGTTTTCCACGTTCCTTGTCTGCAACATCGAAGTCACCACTTTTGAAATGCCGAAACCATCGTTCACATGTATCTTGCGATGGAGCATGTTCACCATAAGCTTCTCGAAGTAATCAGTATGATTCAACAGCAGTTTTCTTCAAATGAAAACAAAAAAATAATGCTGTTCGCGAATGCTCTTTGTTCGATATAAATTTCGACATATTGAACATAACAACACAACACTATGCACACACTTTTCACTTATCACTCATGCGCGTCTGACACTTGTTGATGACACAACAAAATAGCGCAGTGTCAAATCTTTATAGCATAAACTGCATTGGTGCACCATCTGTTGTCTGAAATCTTGTACACCTGGTAATAATAGCATTTGATTTAACTGCCAATCTCATTAATTCTGATTTTATTGCCAACCTAATAACATTCGAATGATAAAAAATAAACTTTTCACATTTTGAATATTAAAATGTGAAAAATTGGTGGGTGATACGACTTTGTTATTATTATTTTCGGACTCAGCACACCAAAAAACATGGGAATCAGGTAAAATTATGAAAAAAGTTTTTTCATCGTTGGCCTGTGTTATTAGAGATGTACTTGGTAGTACTTTTTAGGATGCGGCAAAACCGAGTACCCAGCTAAGTAAGATCCGGTAAAATGCATTATATTAATCCCCGATCATGTTCATTTATAACTTTAGAAATATTAAAGAGATAATTCTACTTGACTTTAGTTAATTTTAAAAATTTTGCAATTTTTACTCACAATTTCGTTAGGAAAACACTAATTTAATTCAATTCAAATATCAATCAACTGGTTCATTTTAGTTAGGTTTAATTTAATTTCATTTCTGACGGGAAACGGGAACGTCTATCTGGAACTTTAGGAAGTCTTTAAATTTCTGGATTAGAATTTGGTCGTCTTGCTTCTTCTGTCAAGGTAGAAATTAGTTGTATTATTTAATTATGTAGAGCGGTACAATTCTAAATTAAATTAATTTATTTTCGTGGCAAATAAGAGAGAATTAAATTTGCGTAATATAATAATAATGCTATAATAAAAAAAAAAACCGGTCAAGTGCAAGTTGAACTTGCACAATTAGTGTTCCGTACGTTGATTGTTTTTAAAATAAAAATTTTTGTTAGGGTGGTATAAAATGATCAGTGACTTCACAAAACACACCCCAAATGAGTTTTCAACAAAGTTTGTTTTCAATCTTTACTGAAAACTGGTGACCTTGAAATTTTGTTTTTTTTTATATACCAAATAAATTATTTAAAGGTAATGCACTCGCGATAATTTTCGTTCAATCTATACCCCGTGGAGAATATTCCAGAATTTTTTCAAAATTTTTTGATCAGTACTTTTCGAGATAAGGTAGGGGACAGCGATTTTTTAAAAGTAATACGAAGAAAAGTGTGCGCAACTACTACATTATATATATATTTTTTACTCGTGTTTTCACAAGCTTTCATTTGACACCACACTCGATGACCTAGTAAAAAAATTTTTTTTTCACTTCCGACTTCACCCCCCAAAACTAACCCCTTAAGTCAAAATTTAATTCTCAAAACTACATGGCTCTGATGAGGCCATCAATTCCTATATTATTACCAAATTTCACCTTTGTATGTCAAATAGTTTCGGAGAAAATCGGTGTGACAGACAGACAGACAAACAGGCAGACAGACAGACAGACAGACACCGAAGTGATCTTATAAGTGTTCCGTACGGAACACTAAAAATTGTTTCATCTTCTTATAGTCACGTTTGATTACGCCATCACATGTACACGCAGACACCCACATACATACACGCACAAATGCACATACGAAAACCCGCCCTCTCGCACAGACACAACACATGTACATGCCCAGCCGCTAGCAGGATTCGAACCGGCGACTATCCCGTTACTATGCAGGCTAGTCAGATTTTGCGACAATCCCGAATGTTGTAAGGCTATGGGTCAATCTGGTCTGTTTTGGAGACGGATCTTATTAAATAAAATAAAAGTTTCATATATTTCATATAGCCTGTCCCAAGATATAAGATCCAGATTTTTGCTGTTTTAAGTGGGCAATATAAAAATTCTGACCTTTTGTTTAGGATATGTTGCAGAGATGGATTTAAGAATTTTATTCATTAATGTAAATAACTAAAATTATAAGTGTTTTTGGAGATGTTTATTTATAGATGCTTGTAAAAACAAATGGATGAGAAGTACAAATATACAGTTTGAATGAATGGGATTTACAAGAGGGGACATATTGTATAAATAAAAATATATTTTAACTTAAGCCTAATTCGGTTTCACTGTCACTATCATCAGCTGAGGTAATTATCAGTGGTTTTATATTATTTACATAAATATATGAATCTTCAACTTTAACAACGTGCTGAATGGAATTCTTCCAGCTTTCACAAGGTATATCGTTTATAACTTTTTTTACTAATTCAACCACCGACACGCTTACTATAAAGTAGGAGAAACATTTTGTGCCCTTATTTTTGATTTAACTGGATGCCAAATATGTTCAATTGGATTAAACACACAATAATATGGAGGCAGCCGCAAAACAGTGTGCTATTTTCTCAGCCATACTATCACAAACATATTTCTTTTTCAATTTATAGTCTTTTAGAACTTCCAAAAGATCACTTTTTTATAACTAAAGTCAAAATAAATGTCATTTTCTAACATATATTCCTGTATTTCCGATTTGGTGTTGGCTGCATTAGGAACCTTATTTAGTAGGCGACTATGGTAACTTGCATTGTCCATAACTATAACACTCTGTTCGGAAACATTTGGCAAAAGGGAATTATGAAACTAATTTTGTGCGGTCGTGTCATCGTGTTAGTCCAAACTAGAATCTTTTATGTTTTTTGGAGATAATAGTAGACAATTTGAAACCCAGCCCTTTTTAGATCCAGCATGTAAAATTATATTCGTTTTCCTTTATTTAAAGGTGCGTTAGTCTGACATTTTGTACTACTGTCAACCCATCCTTTTGGCACAGTGTCATGGGTGTCGAACCATGTTTCATCAAAGTAAATTATTGGCCAATTCTCTGATCGGTACTTTTTAATTTCTTGTAAATAACTATGTCGCAAGATTCGTAATCTTTGTGACTTCATCACTTCTTGCCTATTGTTGATTTTTCGGAATGTGAATCCCATTCATAAGACAATTTTGTCAAGGGTTAATCGGCCACAGTGTATATTGGTCCCGTTCTGCACCAGTCTTAATTTTATTTTGTCTATTGTCGGCACCAACTGCACTTCATATATGTTATAGAATATATTTTTCTCCTGATGACGTCTTTTTCACAATCGTCTACATGATGTATTTGAAAATCTTTCCGTTTTTTTTTTTTTCCTGTTCCTGAGAGATGGTTTTTCTACAATCCCCTTAATCGTAGAAATTCGGGTTTTTGTTAGTCCACTGGTTTCTTGCAAAGCACTTTGTTTATTCAAATTTCTTTTTACTAAACTCTCGTAAATATTTTTCACTATTTGTTTAGCGTCAAGTGATAAATGTTTTCTTTTGCGATAGCCACTATTGCAATTTTCCCACGGACGCCACATAATTAAAATAGAACCGTTACGTGGTAAGTTGTAAGTGAAACTAAAAATATATACGAGTATATCAATCGGTTTTATAACGTCTTCCGTCTTCCGATGCCTAATTTCCACTCCTCCAGGTTTCTCCATCCCTCCTCCTCGAGATCTCTCTCTAGTACTTCCTTGTTGATTCCTGCTCTCCAGCTATCGCAAAATCCGTACGCTTTCCCTTAGATAATGTATCTAAAAAGTTACTTTCAACATTTCAAGCGATTCTTGTGACAGCTGTCATTTCGCCCGATTTGAAAAAGTGCCTTATCGTCTTGGATTCTGAATTTTGAATTAAACAGAGAAAAAAAAAATATTTTTGAACACTTAAATATTTATTTAATAAAATACTTCAAATAAATTTTCGACTAGTTTTTTTATTCCCGAAATTAGCCTTTTGTCCTGGGACCTGGAATGGTCTTACCCCTTAATAAAAGGTGAAAACATATAACTTTCACGACTTTAGTTAAATGCGAAATCTTGTTTCTTGAGATTAGAACCTGTCAAATTGACGTTTAACCAACGATTGTGCGGGGCATCCTCAGGTACTTTTACTGTTTTAGATTAGAATACGAAATCATTCAGTGTTTCGAACTCGAAGAGTAAAAACTTCGGAAAATGTCTTGTCTTATCGAAAACCAGCGTGGTCTTCCTCGCTTTCTTTTTCCATGAGGGTTCCAATTTAAAATCTTTTTAGGTAGTCGATCTTGTGACATTCTCTGTACATGTCCGTACCATACCAACTGTTGGGTTCTGATTTCGTCCACTATATCGTGCTTTATTTCTAAAGCTCGTCTTATCGTGTCATTTGGTATGCGGTCTTTTCTGGCTGCTCGTCTCCAGAAATCCATTTCTGTAGCTTTTAGTATTTTTTCTGTTCTTTCCTTTAATGGCCACACCTGGGAGCTGTAAGTTATTGTACTTTTCACTATTGAGTTGTAAATTCTCTTCTTATTTTCAATGGTTATGTTTTTGTCCCATAGTATACTATTAAGCATTGCAATTGCTTTTCTTCCTTGGATATTCCTCTCGAATATTGCTTCTTCCAGTGTTCCGTCCCTAGATATTCTCGTTCCCAAATACTTATAACTGGCACAGTGTTTGATGGTGTGTCCTGTGGCCAGTTTCAAGTCCTACTGTTGTCCTCCGACGCACGGGAAACTAAAAATAAAAATAATAAAAAGTATCTTTCGAATCTTAATGGGGACCTGTGGTCGTTAGGTTTATATTATCAAATACCTAAAGGGCTGCAAATCGGGTTGTCAGATGGTAAATATATAGGTAAAAATAGATCCAATGCAGGTGCAAGTGAGGGCGGTATACAAAGCAGGTAAAATAAAAATACGTTTATCGTAATACCTGGTAACTATGCACAACACCTTAATAGGGTCGTTTATTGCCCCATTGAAAAAGCAAAAAGTCGGGATCTTATATCTTGGGATTTACTTTACCCTTTTTATGTAATATTTTCTTACAAAAATTGACAATAGTTAATTTTTTTTCATTTCATTTGTTTCAGGTAAGTTCTCGATTAAATCGCCTTGTAATATAAGAAGAGCTTAAACCGCCCTGTACTTCAAGATTGAGACATTGCAGGAGGTATGTTTATAAAAACAACGTTTCTAGTTAAGACGCTACTACATAAAAAAAACACTGTCCCAGCGTAATTATTCCATCCTAATTTTAAATCGGAGATAAACGTAATTATTTCATGCTTAGTTAACGGCATATACCTAGTCATGGAGATTTTTTTTGCCGAAACTATTCATTATATAAATCAGGTTTATTATTATATAATAATACATAGCTTAAAATACATTTTTAATTTTAATTAAAAAAAATATATAAAAAATGGTGGCGCTGTACCTGTTCCCCTCCGAACCCCTTTTTTTTAAGGAGCATTGTGGTATGCACGATTACTCGAAGCTAGATCATCTGAAATCAAACTCCCAGTTTCAAATATAGAGTCTTAGAATACCAGATGTGAACGCCTTGTTCCTTCTAAGAAGGACAATTGAAGAATCGCGTATTATATTATACAAGAAAAAGTTTAAAATATATTAAAATTGAGTTAAGGTCGACGAAGGCTGATCCAAGAGCAGCTGCTCACTACCTGCTCCAAGAACTCTACGCAACGGCACTTCCTTTAAACTGCTATAACTTCGTCAATTTTTAACTGATTCTTATGAAACTTACAGAAAATATTATTAAGATATACTAAAAGAAGGTCTTAGACAAGGGTGTTGCTTGTCTTCAACGTTATTCAAAGTATATATTGATGCGGTCCTTGATCATTGGAGGAAGAGGTGTCGAGGAATGGGTATCGAAATAGACGATGAGACAACACACCATACGCTACATTTTGCCAATGATCAGGTGGTTATCGCCCAAGATCCAGAAGATCTGGAATATATGACAAGGAAGCTCATAGACCAATATAACAATTGGGGACTCAGAGTAAACATGAGCAAAACAAAGTACTTGAGGATCGGTGGGGATAGGCAGAACCTGAAACTGGACAATAACATTGAAATTGAAGCATGTGACCAATATGCTTACCTGGGAACTAGAAAAGACAGCACTGGAAGAACAGAAAATGAAGTCGGAGAGAGGATAGCAAAGGGGAAAGGACTGATCGGTGCCATGAATTCCATTCTGTGGTCAAAAAATGTCAGTAGGCAAAAAAAGCAACAGATTTACAACGTCATCTTCAAAAGTGTAGTTCTATATGGGTGCGAAACATGGCAACTGAA
Source organism: Pachyrhynchus sulphureomaculatus (assembly GCA_019049505.1). Lineage (NCBI taxonomy): Eukaryota > Metazoa > Arthropoda > Insecta > Coleoptera > Curculionidae > Pachyrhynchus > Pachyrhynchus sulphureomaculatus. The sequence goes on from CM032452.1 coordinate 105,132,529, forward strand.
CAAAACTCTTGAAAGAAGGTTAATTGCTCTGGAAATGGATTTTTGGCTAAGATCGGCGAGAATTTCCAAGCTCGATAGGATATCAAATGAAAGGGTCCGGTCAAACATGAAAATAGAAAGAACACTGATAGAGGACGTACAGGAGATACAATTAAAGTAGTACGGCCATGTCCAAAGGATGCAACACCATAGAATCCCAAAACAAATCCTACAGTGGACACCTACAGAAAGAAATAAAAAGGGAAGGCCGAAAATAACCTGGTCTATAGGCATAATAAAAGCAATGTCTGAACGAAACCTACGACCGGGTGACTGGGATGATCGGCGAGAATGGGAGCTAGGAACCGGAAGGCGCAGAGTGACGCTATAAACCGGAGATCTGTAAAATAGTAGCACTCTATATAATAAAATTTTTACCGGAATTTTATGTATAAATTTTTATGCATTTATTGAGATCTTGGCCATTTCGGGTTTCCCATTTTTATCTAACATTAGCACGAATTCCATTTTTATGACGCATTCTTTTGAAAAGGTTCTTAACGCGTTTATACCGCCTAATGGTTGGCAATAAATCAGGTAGATTTCTGTGAGAAACCCGGGGAATAACCCATTTTATAGAAACCCGGGGAAAAACCCATTTTATAGTCGAGGCCTAGTAATTCGCAAATTCAGGTTCAGTTTCTTTTTGTTTAAGAATCAAGTAAGATGTCCAAGCGAGTGTGTTTAAGTTTAGCTGAGAAAATTAAAATTTTGGAGGAAGTTGATAAAGGCTGCAAAAAAATTGATGTTGCTGCAAAATTTGGTGTTTCTCCAAGTTGCGTCTCTCTGATAATAAAAAGGCGCGACAGTATCATCAAGGATCCTAATGTTCCAAGCAGTCGAAAACGAGTACGGGTGAGTACTTACGAGGATGTAAATGAAGCAGTTTTACGATGGTTTCAAGTGGCCCGTACGCATCAAAACGTACCAATATCGGGAAATTTAATAAAGCAAAAGGCTCTACAATTTGTTAAAGAATTTAACTGCGTTAATTTTCAAGCTAGTGAAGGGTGGTTGAGTGCCTGGAAGACTCGCAATTCAATTGTTTTCAAGACGGTGTCTGGCGAGAGTGCAAGCGTTAGCCAGGAGGACTGTGACATTTGGACTGAAACTGTTTTAAAAAGTGCATTGAAAAAGTACGAGCCAAAAAACATTTTCAATTGTGATGAAACCGGTTTGTTTTTTAAATGTTTGCCAAATAAAACTTTTGCTTTTAAAAGTGATAAATGTTTTGGTGTTAAAACAAGTAAAGAAAGGGTGACGCTTATGGTTGGAGCAAACATGGATGGCTCAGAAAAACTGAAATTACTGCTCATAGGTAAAAGCAAAAATCCCCGTTGTTTAAAAGGAGTTAAATCTCTGGAGTTAGATTACGCCAATAATAAAAAGGCATGGATGACTTCTGAGATTTTCGAAAGATAGATCAAAGAACTGGACACGAAAATGAAAAGCCAAAAGCGAAAGATTGTGATGTTTATAGACAATTGTCCTGCACATCCAGTTACTGTAAGTAAAAAATTAAGGAATATTGAATTGATCTTTTTTCCACCAAACATGACCTCCAAATTGCAACCTATGGACCAGGGTATTATAAAAAACATAAAACATCATTACCGAAACAGAATTGTTCACAAAATTGTTAATGCGATTGATAACAACCTTCCAGTCCAAAAATTGATTACCCTTAAAGAGTGTATAACCGAAGTCGCTAAAGTATGGAGTGAAAATGTTTCTCAGAAAACTATCAAAAACTGCTTTTCTAAAGCGGGTTTTACTGAAAAAATTGACGAATGGGAAGAAGAAGACGAAATGGATCTCGCTACCTTAAAAAGGCAATGGGGTATTCTACAAAAAACTGCTACCGTCGACGCAGATTTTTTACTTGAAGATTTCTTAGAAATCGACAATGATGTTGGCACGACAGATCTCCCAACTGACCAAGACATAATTGACGATATAAAAAGTATAGAAGATCATGAAGAAGAAACTGAAACCGAGGAATGTCCTGCTAAATTTGGTGAAAATGAAATAAGAAATGCATTTGACATTGTGCGAACTACTCTCAGGGGCCAGGAAAGTGTACCTGATCAAATCTTTATGCATTTGAATAAATGCGAGAATTTTGTTGAGCAACAATTATTTTTCAAAAGTAATGTTTATTAGAAAATAACTGATTATTTTTCCTAGTACGTATGTACGTAGAATGTACACATGTATTAACAGATTTTGTATTATTCTTTTTATTTCGTATGTAGTACATACATACATAAAGTTCGTACGTTATATCTTTACACGTGCGTCATAGTTTTCAGGCAATATCCCAGACGACTATTATATTTTTTGTCTCTTTTTACCAATACCTACGATTTATTGGTGAAAAGAGACAAATAATATAATAGTCGTCTGTTATATGGCCTGAAAACTATGACGCACGGGTAAAGATATAACGTACGGACTTTATGTATGTATTTAGCCCTGTACATGCTATGTACTATTTAAACTTTCAAATGTTTAATAAAATCTTTTCTAATAATTCAATTTTGCAATTTTTGTGTTGCTTGTACCTTATAAAATACAAGTAAATGATTACCAATATAAAATACATACATAGCAATATATACGGATTTTTTCTTTATATAGTGAAAAACTTTCTATAGTGAAATTTTGGTCAACATTTTGGTCTTTCACTATATAGAGTGTCGACTGTGTATATATATATATATATATATATATATATATATATATATATATATATATATATATATATTTATATATATATTTATATATATATATATATATATATATATATATATATATATATATATATACTAAAAGAAAACGTAAAAATCAAAAAATCGAATTTTTTGACCCAGATGACTAGGTATATATCCTTAAACAAAAATTATTGCTCAAAATATTATTCTTTAAAAATAATTCTCTACAGCTGAACGATTCCTTTTAAAATTTGTTTTCGCATTTTCTACTAAGCATCGATGCTATATTTTAATTAACCTCATTTCCTAAAATAAACAAACTGTACAAACACCTTTTACAAACATCCTCGAACAGAATAACATTAACCAGGCCAGCGCCTAAATTCATTTTACCCGGGGAAACCCGTAAAAAAAAACCGTTACAAAACACAATTTCCAAGAAATTCAATTACAGTTTTGTCAAGAAAAACTTGTTTTAGCTAATTTAAATATCAAACAATTCTTTGTGCAGTTTGTTCCTTGTTTAAGTCAGCTCGTCCCAGCCAGGTATAAGTTAATTTAGTCTAGAGGCGAAAAATAGAGAGCTGTGCTCTAAAACTTTACGATGTCTCTAAGTTTGTAGATTAAGCGCTTTTTGTCCTTTTTACTTTACAGCCGAATGAAAAGGTGTTACTTGTTTCAATAGAACAGTTGTATTGTGTGCTTTCTGACATGTTTTTTAGTGTTCGGTGCGGAACACTATGGAATCCCCTCGGAGCCTATCTGTCTGTATTTCTATTTGTCACACCCGATTTTCTCCGAAACTATTTGACATAGAAAGTTGAAATTTGTCACAAATATAACATGTAGGCTGAAAAGTTTTTGGTCTGACACATAAAAGTCGCCATTTTCAAAAAATCCATATGATTTTTAGAAAGTACCAACCTTCAAACGTTTACAAGTTACAATGGTTTTAGTGACTCTGCTTTTGATATTTTCAAAACAATGGAAAAAATCGAATTTCGTGTGTTGATTAAACACTGTTTCTTGATGGGAAAAAATACCATTCAAACAAAGCAATGGCTTGATACGTGTTATGGGGATTCTGCCCCTGGAAAATTATTTATCATTTACTGGTATGCTGAATTTAAACGCGGTCGTACAGATACAAATGACGCTGAATTCTCTGGGAGCTCAAATGAGGTGGTTACACCGGAAAACATTTAAAAAATCCACGAATTTGTTTTAGATGACCGTAAAGTGAAATTGCGTGAGATAGTTGATACCCTAAAGATATCAAAAGAACGTATTGGTCATATTTTGCATGAACATTTGGGCTTGAGAAAGCTCTATTCGAAATGGGTACCGCGTTTGCTCACAGTGGACCAAAAACAACAACGTGTTGATGATTCTGAGTGCTTTTTGAATCTGTTTAAGCGCGATAAAAAGGATTTTGTCATGCGATATGTGACAATGGATGAAATATGGATCCACCACTACACATGAGAATTAAATCGGAAGTCAGCTGAGTGTACAGCAGCCGGTGAAAGTATCCCGAAGCGACCAAAGTCATAAAAGTCGGCTGGGAGGGTTTTGGCCTCTGTATTTTGGAATGCGTATGGAATGATTTTCATTGACTATGCTCAAAAGGGAAAAACCAACAATAGCGAATAATATATAAAGTTATTGGTGCGTTTGAAGGCAGAAATCGCAAAGAAACGGCCCCAAATGAACAAGAAAAAAGTGCTCTTTCATCAAGACCGTGCACCGTGTCACAAGTCAATGGTCATGATGGCAAAACTGCATAAATTGAAGTTCGGATTACTTCCTCATCCACCGTATTCTCCAGATTTGGCCCCCAGCGACTATTATCGATTCGCAGACCTCAAAAAAATGCTCGCGGTAAAGAGATTTGGTTTCAATGACGAAGTTATCGCCGAGACTGAGGCCTGTTTTGAAGACCAGTTCAAATCCTTCTATAAGAAAAGTACAGAAATGTTAGAAAAGCGTTGGACTATTTGTATGACTCTTGAAGGAGATTATATTAATGAATAAAGCCGAATTTTGAAAAAAAATGTGTTTTAAGAGTTGATAACCCTATCAGATCCGTGTAGTTTTGAAAGTTAAAATTTAAAACTTAAGAGGTAACTTTGGATGGTGAAATCGGAAGTTGCGAAAAAATTTTTTTTGCAATGTCATCGAATGGGGTGTCAACTGAAAGCTTGTGAAAACACGAGTTCAAAAATATATATGATGTTATACTTGCGTAAACTTTTCTTTATATTATTTTTTTTAAAAATGCCAAAAATCACTAATCAAAAAATTTCGAAAAAACTCTGAAATATTCTCCATAAGGTCCTAGATTGAACGAAAATTATCATGAGTGCATTTTGATAATTTATTCAATATAAAAATATATATATTTTGCTTGACAATACGGTGAATATTTTTCGTAGAAAGAAGCGATGTTGCGATGCGATGATGTTCCTTAATTCTTCGCTTGCGAATTGAACACACATGTTCTATAGGGTTGAGATCTGGTGACTGTAGGGGCCAATCAAGAAGCTCAAACCTATTCTCCCGGTCCCCTTCATTGTAGTTGGTCCCTTAGGACAAGGTACGTTTTCTTGCTGGAACTGTACATTTTCCAAGGCTGTATTAGCATATAGTATAGTATTCAGAACTTTTATAAATTGACTCGACCCCCGCAAACTACTATTTCCACCACGGCACTTGATGCCATGCACCCACCCCATAATACTGCCGTCCCGTGTTTTCCAGCGGGTATTACGCAATCGGAGTTATACGTGAGTAGTACTAAGAGTACCGTAAACCTAAAACGAGGGAAAAAAATTAACATTAGAAAATAAATAAATAGTTTAAAGAATATCTAGATTTATATATATATATATATATATATATATATATATATATATATATATATATAACAAGGATTTTCTACAGCTAACGCTGTCTTCCTTCTCTCAGCCTTTGATTTCATCCGTTTCTATCTTCTCAGTCTCCATCTGTTAGACCCCTGTCCTCCATAGCCTCGTCCACATCGTCTCTGAACGATCGTCTGGATCTTCCTCTTTTTCTTCTCCCTATAGGGCTCCACTCCGTTATTTTCTTTATCCACCTACTATCTTCGCTTCGTCTTATATGTCCATACCATTTTAATCGTTTTTCTTCAATGGTGTTTATTGCGTTCTCTTTGATGTTCATTCTGCTTCTTATTTCTTCATTTGTTATTCTCTCCATATGTGCCACTCTACAACATCTTCTCCAATACTCCATCTCTACCGCGTTAATTTTAGATTTATTTCTTTTGTTGATCCTCCATGTTTCTGACCCGTATGTCATTATGCTTTGTATTATTGATTTGTATATGCGTGTTTTGTTTCTCTTTGTAATGTGCTTGTCCCACAGGATCGAATTTAATTGTCTTATGCATGTTCGCGTTTGTCCTAATCTAGCTTTAATCTCTTCTTCTGATGTTGCGTTTTTTGAAATGAGGGTTCCTAGATATTTAAATCTATCGGTTCCTTTGATTATCGTTTCGTTATCTACTTCTAGAATCTCCACGTTTCCCTCCTTTGTTGTTAGATATTCCGTTTTATCAAAGTTTATTGCTAATCCTGCTTTAGTGTATTCTTCTTTCAGTTTTCTTACCATATAACCGAGGTCTTCCTCATCTTGCGCTATGATTACTTGGTCGTCTGCGAAACTTAGAGTATATAAGTAATCTTCTCGTATTGGGACTCCCATTCCACTACATTTTTGCTTCCATTTTTTTAATGTTTGTTCGAGGTATATTTTGAATAGTGTTGGGGATATAGAGCATCCTTGTAATGGGCCTTTTGATGTTTGGAGTCTCTTCCCTATTTTATGTCCTATTTTTATGTTCACTATGTTGTTTTCGTAGAGAGCTTTTACTGGGTATATTAGTTCTTTGTCAATGCCTATTTCTTTCATTGCGTTCCATAATCTTTGTCTTGGTACTGAGTCATAGGCCTTTCTTATGTCTATGAAGGCTAGATGAACTTCTCTATTCTTTGCCAGTTTTTTTTCCATTGTTTGTTTTATAGTGTATATGTGGTCTATACATGATTTTCCGGCCGTAAAGCCTGCTTGGTCTTCTCCAATTTTTCCTTTTATATTTTCCTCCATGATATTTTTAATAATTTTTCCATACAAACGTCCCATACTCGATATTATGCTTAGGCCTCTATAGTTTGTGCATTTTCTGCGGTCTCCGTTTTTAAATATGGATACTATATAAGCTTTTGACCATTCCTCTGGTATTTTTTCTCCATTTATCGCTCTGTGGAACATGTTTCTCAGCATTCGATGTAATTTATTAGACCCGTACTTAATCATTTCATTTACCACACCACCAGGTCCTGCAGATTTATTATTTTTGAGTGTTTTTATTGTCTTCTTTACTTCTTCATAGCTTAGTTCTATCTCTTTTATTTCCTTATTCTGTTCTTCTTCAGGGTTCTCTTCTTGGAATTCCTGTCTATCTTCTGTTAGCAGCTTCTTATAATATTTTTCCCATTTGCTTTCTGGGATGTACTCTCTATACGTCTTCTCTCTATTGTTAGTCCTTAATGCTTTAATTATTCTCCATGACTCTGTACTTCTAGTTCCTCCTATATACTGTTCTACATGTTCGCATGATTTTTCCCATCTCTCGTTCTTTTCTTTGTTTATCATCCTCCTCGTTTCTGCATTTTTTTTCTCTTTATATTTCTGTAGGTCTTCTTCTGATTTTGTATTCAGCCATTTTTCGTATAGTCTTTTTTTTCTCCTTTATAGATTCTTTGGTTTTTTCACAGATTCTAATTTTATGTTTCTCATTCTCGTTGTCTTCTTTACCTAATGCTTCTAGGGACGCCTGTTTGATGCATTCTTTTATGTGGTCATACATCTGTTGGAAGTTGTCGTAGTTAAATTCACCTAATTTTTGATCTAATCGTCGTCTATATAGGTCTCTTATCGTTTCGTCTTGCAGTAAGTGTATTTTTGTATTTAATTTCCTTGTCTGCTTTTTCTGTTATCTCATTAGTATTTCTGTTTTCTTTATCTATTGTTTCTTTTTGCTTTATTGTCTTGTACCACGGTACTTTTATATTTGCTATTAATAGTCTATGGTCTGTTCCACATTCTGCCCCTCTCTTTACTCTTACGCCTTTTATTTTGATAGTGGTATCGTTTTTAATTATAATGTAGTCTATTATTGATTTTAAGTTTCGTGTTTCTTGCATCCAAGTATATTTGTGGATGTCCTTGTGTTTGTAGAATCCGTTTGTTAATTTGAGGCCGTTTTAGTTTACACAGCTCTATTAGTCTCTCTCCGTTGTCGTTAGTAATGTCTTCTCCGAATGGTCCTACGGTATTGTCCTTTGGTTTCCTTCCTGTTCTCCCATTCAGATCTCCCATTATTATTAATTCTTGGATTTTCTTTACTTTTTGTGTTTCTATTTCTAGTGTTTCCATGAAATTATCTTTTTCTCTTATAGTGCTGTCTTCTGTTGGGCCGTATACTCCTAATATTACCATGTCTTTTCCTAGCATTGTTAGATTTAGTTTTATGATTCTTTCATTGATGGGTTCCCAAGATATTATTTTCTTTCTCTACTTCTTTTTTACTAATATTCCAACTCCGGCCTTTGCTCTTTCTTCCTTCTTTACTCCACTCCAACAATGCATCACTTCATCTATTTCTTCTATTCCACTTCCCTTTTTCTTCGTCTCGCTTATTACTAAAATGTCTATGTTGATCTTCTTAAACACTTGTATGACTTCGATGTTCTTTGTCCTCCATCCCTGTATATTCCAGGTGCCGAGAGCAGCTATTCTGTTTCGGGATTGCTTCGTTTGGCTGAGTTTTAAGCTTGGGTTAACTATTCGCTTTGAAGTAGAATTGCCCCCCCCCCCGTGTGGATTGCCACTCGGGGATTTTTGCTTATCTTGTGATTTTTCATCCTACTTTTCAAAAACAACTAGCATTTCCCAGGTTAGGTTTTACGTGTGTTAGGGTGCTAACTCCTAACGCCACAACCCTCCTCCTTCATCCGGGCTTGGGACCGGCAACAGTGTTGATGGATCACTCAATCCATCCATCAACACTGCAGGCGGAACTATATCTAGATTTAAACAACATATTTTTCGAAGACGACTACACAATATTAGACCAATACTCTTCATTAAAAAATTTATGTTTCTGGGCCCATTCCAAGCGTATCTTTTTTATTCGTCTCCGACGGCCAGGGCCTTTTTCTAGTGTTACACCTTTTAAAACATTCTTCTCACTGTTCGAGCAGAAATTTTTTTTATAATGTCTTCAAAATAATCAGTTCAGAAAATGTCCTTTTGCGATAGGTATGTAGTACATCTGACTGTACTGTGTGGTCATTCCAATATACTGGTCACCATGATTTTTGTTACACGTAAGCTAGCATGTGATTTATGCTTACCTACCTATCCCAATTAAAAAAACCCGCAAAAATTTTTGTTCGGTAACCCTCTGTTTTTTTTTGTAACAGTGACAGTCACTTAAATTACGTTATAAGAGGAGATCGTTGAGAACATTGTTTTGAACTTAAGCCATCTTAGAAATAATAATTATTTTGTGTTTTCATTTGAGTAATCTACGTTCAATAACATGCCGAGAACTTGTGTAAATAATCCTGATCGATTCTCTTACGCATGTGGTGACACACACCCTGACATTTACTAGTCAGTGGAGAAATTTTACAGACTCAATCAAGAAATGTTATTTTGAATATTTCGGATTTCGAGTTGGCCACCAAGATAAATTGTGTGTTCCTCATATATGTTGTACATCCTGTGTAACTCTCTTCACTGGATGGGCGTCACATGAACTTGGCAATTCCAATGATATGGGCCGAACCAAGAGATCACACATTAGACTGTTATTTTTGCTTGACTGCAATTAAGGGCTTCAGTAGTAAAAATAAACAGCAATCAGGTATCCAAAATTACCATCTGCAAGGAGACCGCCCCCCACAGTGAAGTGATGCCTGTGCCATCACCTCCACAAAGTGTACATCCGGATGAATCCAATGTGTCGTTGAACTTACCTCCTACTCAAGAGGACACGAGAGATTACACTTACGAACTTAGCACTTCTTTTACACCATATTTAATAACACAAGGTGACCTAAACGACTTGGTGCGTGATTTGAGTTTATCCGAAAAGCAAGCTGAAGTTTTATCATCTAGATTGAAAGGATGGAATTTACTTCATTCAGAAACGAGAATTTGCTATTTCCGCAGCGTGATGATGAGTTCAGAAGTTATTTCTGTCAGGAAGGTGACCTTGTTTGCTGTAATGACATTAATTCTGTAATGAATTTATTAGGGAACACCAACTATACCAATGCAGACTGGCGACTATTTATAGACTCTTTAAAAGTAACTTTAAAGGCTGTTTTTTTCTGCATAATGGAAACAAAATTCCGTCTGTCCCAGTAGCAAATGCCAGTAAGATGAAAGAGTCATATGATAATACGAAGCTACTTTTAGAGAGAAAATAAAATATTGTATGCATTCTTGGAAAATATGTGGAGATTTGAAGGTGATTGTTACTTTATTATGGCTACAACTTGGTTACACAAAATATTGATACTTCCTTCGTGAATGGGACAGTAGAGATAGAAAAAAATCATTATATTAAAAAAGAATGGCCAAAACGTAGCTCACTTACTTCTGGACAAAACAACGTTTTGTTTCCACCTTTGGTGAAACCAGAAGATGTACTGTTGCCACCACTACATATAAAACTAGGTCTTATCAAAAATGTTATCAAAGCGATGGACAAAGCTGACGAAGGATACTTATATTTGAAAAAAAGGTCTTTAAAATTAGTGATGCTAAAATTAAAGAGGGAATATTGGTTGGACCACAAATTAGAGAATTAATTGAAGACCCTAACTTTGAAAAAAAATTAAATTCACTGGAAAAAACCCGCCTGGATATGTTTCAAAAATGTGGTTAAATATTTTCTTGGAAACAATAAAGCTGAAAGCCACACAGACTTGATCAGTGAACTTTTGACGACCTATAAAGTACTGTCACTCAAAATTCATTTTTTGGATTCTCATTTGGACTTTTTTCCCCGAAAATCTGCAGCAGTAAGCGATGAGCATGGTGAACGTTTCCATCAGGATATTTCAGCCATGGAGAAGAGATACCAAGGCAAATGGAGCCCAAACGTGTTGGCAGATTACTGTTGGACACTGAAGAAGGATATTCCAGACCCTGAATAGCCAAGAGAGTCATAAAAATCTTTTTTTTTTTCTATACTATCACTATAAAATATTAATATGATACATTTTTTCAAAAAAATATTTTCAATAAAACCTGATGAGTTATACAAATTCCACGTTTATCTGATTGTTTCCATTTTATACTAGAATTAAAATATGACAATAGAATCCGTGTAATAAAAAAAGTTGAAATTTTGTTGACCAGTGTTATTTTCGCAATGTTTGACTTATTTTTTTCCACTGTCAATAAGAAATTGTATTCTCACACGTTTTTCTGAATTCAATTCTCACTCTTTTGGCGTTACTTAAATTTTAGTGGAAACTACTGAAATTAACAGATTATTATCTAACTATGGTAATTACAAGGATAAAGCTGACATTGTTGACTTCCAAGAATTTGTTATCTTGCTTTTTCATTGGGATTTATTGTTTTGGTTACTTTATTTGATGTGCCAATTCAGAGAAATAAACATAAGTGTGGTGAGAAATAAGAGACATCCACCTTTTAAGACCTGAAGAGGGTGGCAAATACTTTTGGCCAAGATAGTATATATTCTAATACTTCCTCAGTTATTTTCTTGGAGAAAGCAAGGGTATATTTGCACATAAGTTAAGCCTGTTATTTAAATTCCCTATTAGGAAAAATAGGGTGGAGATAGTGCTCGAGAAATGGGGCTGTCTCAGAAAAGTTATACCTCAGATTTAAAAAGCTATTTTCCAATCTGCTCAGTCATTACTTTTGCAGCTTTATGCTAACGAAAAATAAACTGTAAGTAAGGAGAAATATTAAGAGACAATTTTGAAATATTACGCTAGGCAAAATAAAAAAGAAAATGATGCAAAATCCTACGATGCGTAGCTACGTTAATTATATCAGTTACATACAAATTAATTGACCTGTCAAACAGACACAAATAAAGTCGAAGCAAACACGCTGAAAGAATCTTGTTCGGCACATTATGCAGTTAAATATTTGTAGAGAAGTTTACTATTTATAAGCAAAACGACAACCCAGCTGCTACAATACTTAACCCCAAAATGTGTCCTCAATAAAGAAAGATTGCTTACCATTTTATAGCTAAAACATTATTAAACTTTTCACCACTGATGGGAAATTGACTTAATTTCCTTTTTTCGAAAACTTATCTTCGTTTCATTTAAGTGTTACTATAACAAGGAAATCGAAAATTTACTTGAATGAAGAAAAAAAACGAGAAATTTTATTTGTAAATTTTACGGATTTTTTGAATGCCGTATTTAAATAAGAAATGTTTGTCGGCTCGTTACAGGCATCGTGCAAAATTACCGTCCGAGGTGTTTGTATTCCTTTAAATTAGATCCTCTAAATCTAGAACAATATACAGAGCGGCACTCGATTAGGTTCCACATATAAGAGTGGATTGTAAAAAAAGCAGAAAATAATATTTTTTGGTAAAAAACAAAAATGTGTTTCTCAACATAATCTCCATTAAGCTCTCATCAAATGTTAACAGGCCGCATTTAGGCAAAGAGGTAGTTTTTTGGACGTATAATGCGATAAAAAAAAAGTTTGCTAAAGTTTGATGTACGCTACGCCTACAAAATCCAAAATAAAATCAAAAATTCGGTTTTTTTTCGGTAATATCTCGAAAAATAAAAAAGATATCAAAAAACTTATAGCACCACGTGAAAGAACGGGAAATTTTACAAAAAATAGTATCTAGATTTTTCCAGATTTTTGTTATTAGCGTGAGAATTTATTAAAAATTCGGATAGGTGATTCAAAAAGTGTGGCCTGCCAAATAGGTTACTTTGAAAGTCTACGCGCATCGCTCGAAGGTTAATCGATATTACTTGTTTTCAGATTATAAAAAGGATATTAAAAGATAGCTTTTTGAAGAGGAGACTTTGAGCTTTCCGATGATACTAATAGTTTTTATTTTCGTTGCTTTATCATTTGTAAAACTTAAAACAAAATTTTTGTTTGCATGATTTTAACGGGCATACAGTAAAAATATTTAATAAAATATAGTATTGAAAAAAATCCTTGTCTATATATCATTATTATACCTTAAGTTTCAATATAAGAATAATTAGAAATACCTACGTTGTTTGTGTTATTTAAAAAATGAGTTTTAAAATATGAAAAATTGCTTGCCGCCGGCAATTTTACGTTAAAAACAGTACGAAATGGTCAAAAAAAATCGGGCAATTTTTTTCCAGTCTCTTTGAAATTCTTCACGCTTCGATGCCCCTAGACTACGAAAAACAGTTTTCAATTTCCCTTATAACACCCAAACAAATGGACATACCAATTTCAAAGTTGGTATACATAGAGTACTTAAAAGGAGGGAAGAACTTATAGTTTTTGAGAGATATAGCTGCAGATAAGGTGAATATAAGGGGAAGTGCGGGCATTTTCAGTGTTCTAAGTATTGAGGAATCTGAGAATCATGTTATTTTTTCATTGTTTTCTAATCTTAATAGAAATGTTATGTAAAGGGGGTTAAGATGTGAATTAAAGCATGCCAGTGTCCAAAAAAAAATTGACATTGTGTGCTAATTTTAAGTGTGGTTTTTTTAGCAAGAATAAACGATAAAGGAAGGTTTGACTTTACGAAAAAAAAAATTATATGTATGTACAGTTACAGTTGAAAGTATACTTGATATTAGAAAGTCATGAAATACTTAAAAAAACTTTCTCTTTTTTTGTAATTTTGCTCTTAAAAAAGTGTTCAAGATAAACGTGTTTTTTGCTTGTTATTAATCATATAACTTAAACTGAAAATAAAAAAAATATATATTTAAAGGTGGAAATAAAAGATAAAAGTCTAAGCTTCAACTACAAAGTATTTATATTTCATTTGAACATTCAAGTGCCAAGAAAACAGTTAATGAAATCACAAAAATTCTAAATTACTTAAAGAAATTAAATGAATTACGTAGTCTCAGGCCGCCACTTTCGGTCCACCATTTTGAATTTTTCAAATCTGTCTTCGGATTCTTAATCAGCACCACGAGAAACCCCTTAATAGCCAATCTCAAAATATTTAGCGGTATACAGAAACGATAATTCAATCATAAATGTGGTTGGAAGCATGATTCCCCCACAAATAAAGAGGTTAAACCAGCAATTTTATTTTAAATATATATATATATATATATATATATATATATATATATATATATATATATATATATATATATATTAAATTACGGTAGATAAATAGATAGATTTTTGATTTAAGGGCGCGTCAACTACAAGGTTATTTGGCGCCCATGAAAGTATGGTAGAGACGAGGATTAGGTTATTCAAATTTTATTTATTTATTTATTCATTTATTTATTTGTTTTTTTTTTTTATTTATATAATTATGTTTAATTCCTTTAGGAAGTTTGTAATGTTAATATAATTTACTTTGAATGATTTGAGAGTTAATTTGAGAGAATGAGGGAGGTTATGCTTTGTTCTGATGGGAAGAAAGTGGGGAGATTCAAATCGGTGTTTAACGGAGAGAGGGTTATTGCAGTTAGGGCAGGTGGGAGCTCATTCGCTCTTCAATAGGTGGGAATGTGTATGAAACAAGTGGCCTGTTGCAAGTCTTCTTAGAGTGACATTGGCTTTTCTGTTCATATTTGCAAGATGGAGAGGAGGGTGGGTATATGGCTTTATATTCCATAGTTTGTTGTTAGATTCCTCAAGGTCCCATTGGAGTTGAAATAGATTTTGGAATAGGGTATTTAGGAATCTTTTATAATCCTGTTGGTGATTTTCGCCAGAAGAAAGGGAACCCGTTAAGACCGCTTGTTTAGCTTTTTTGTCAGCTAAATCATTCCCTGTGATTCCTATGTGACTGGTAAGCCACATAAGTGAGAAGGACTTCTTTCTGAGGTGGGCGATATAGGACAAGTCCAGGATTTGGCGGATGAACGCGAATTCTAAGTTTCTGGACTTTATGGAATGAAGAGCACTGAGCGAATCCGATACGATAAGAAAATGAAGCGAAGATGATATCGACAAGATGTATCTGATAGCTTCCTTAATAGCGAGGAGTTCAGCTGTAAAGATTGTGGAATGGTTTGGGAGTTTAAAAGATTTAGAAACTTGTGTTTTAGAGTCATAGAAGGCAGCTCCCACACCATTTGCATTTTTGGAGCCATCGGTGTAGATGATCCAAGAGTTTCGGTGTTTGTTATGAAGAAGATGGTTGAAGCTTTTGTTGAATAATATGGATGGAGAGGAAGATTTAGTGTATGCTTGAAGGGATAGGTCAATTTGGGGAGTGGGAGAGCACCACGGTGGGAATTGATTAAAAAGTGGATATTCTAGTTTAGGAATTGTGAGGTTATGAAGTTTATTAATATTGTGTGGGATTGAGTTGGGAATGAGACGTGATGTTTGATGGTGTACGAAAGATAAGTTTAAGGAACATTTCGTATGTGGGCGGAATAGAGAGGAGGCGTAGAAATTTAGTAGCGATTTTTGTCTGAGTAAACTAGGGGGGGGGGTGGATGAGATACATTGGAGGCTTGAAATGGGTGAGATTCGGAAAGCTCCCGAGGCCAGGCGGAGGGCTTGATTTTGAATGGGGTCCAATTTAGCGATTGTACTGGGTTTAGCTGAATTATAAATAAAGTCACAGTAGGAGATTTTGGATCGAATTAAGGATTTATAGATGTGGATAAGGGAAGGAAAGTCAGAGCCCCAACTGATGTTGGAAAGGGAACGAATGAGATTTAAGTCCCTAGAAGTTCTTGATTTAAGATCTTCGATGTGAGGTTTCCAATTTAATCTCTGATCAAAAGTTAATCCTAGGATTTTAAGGAATTCTTTGTGGGGAATTGGAGAGCCAGAGATGTTAAGAGGATTGAGTTTGGGACAGGATCTGGATTTGCAAAAATGAATGTAGGACGATTTAGAGGGATAAATTACGGTAAACCTAAAAAAAATTATATACTATTTTTTTGTAAAATTTCCCATTCTTTCACATGGTGCTATTAGTTTCTCGACATCTTTTTTTTTTCGAGATGTTTGCGAAAAACCGAATTTTTTTTTTATTTTCGATTTGGCAGGCTTAGCGAGTTACGAACCCTGTATAACCTTATACTACTCACATAAGTATTAGTCATAATACAGATAAGGAAATATTATAAAAGCCTCTGAATAAGATGATTCAATCACTATGGTCCATTCTATTGTTGCAACCGCTGTTTCTGAAAATCTGTAATTTCAAAATCTGCCAAAAAATTGGGTGTACGTTTCCAATAAAAGTATTTTTTAAGAAGCAAAAAGTGTTTTTTAAAAAGAAAAATCCATCGGTCCGACGTATAACTAGCGTACACTTTAGAGCAGCAAACTTTTTTTTTATCGTATTCTTCTTCCAAAAAACTACCTGCATGCCAAGCTTGTTAACATTTAATGACAGCTTTTCGTCAAAATTGGCCTCTCGCGTCTGGGCTACAATACATTTGCTTCAGTGACATTCCGATTCATATATCCTCAGAAAAGAAATTGATTCGAACTGTGCATAAAGCTAGTTTACAGCACAGATAAACTTTTTATTTGGCGAAAATTCCTTCCGTTCAAGCCAATTTTTGAGGTTAGGAAAGAAAAAAGTCATTTGGGGCCAAATCTGGAGTATAGGGTGGGTAGGGAACTATTTTGAAGCCCAGCTCGGACACTCTTGCCATTGATACGTTCAATTTGTGAGCAGGAACATTGTCCTGGTGAAGGAGCGCTTTTTTGCTAGCTAATCTTGGTCGTTTCTGCTTCAACTCACTATGCAAACGGTCTAATAACGTTGCGTAATAAAAGCCAGTAACTATTTTACCATTTTCCAAATAGTCAATCATGATGATACCCTCAAAAAGAGTTTCCATCGCTTTTCCTGCCGTTAAAAACTGTTTTCGCTTTTTAACTTTCCAAGATGATTTTTTTTTAAATTTTATTAGTTTTAATCTATTGACAGTTTTAATAGTCAATTTTGTGGATAGATTGAGTGAATATGGAGTAACGTGAATGGGTGAATGTGTGAGGGAATGAGTGAGCTAGCGAGTGAGCGAGTGAGTGAGTGGGTGTAGAAGTGAGTAAATACCAGGTGTACAAATATGAAATGCGGATTTTTTTTCTAAAAAAACATGTTAAATACGGAAGAATGATAAAAAGTGCTTTATTCAAAGTATGCTCCATCGCTTGTTATACATTTTTCCCATCTTTCGGGCAATTTGTGAATACCACGCCAGTAAAAATCTTCCGCTTTTGCTGCGAACCATTCATCGAGCCATTTTTTCACATCTTCGTACGAACAAAAGCGCTGCTCAGCAAGTGCGTGACCCATCGATGCAAACAAGTGGTAATCGGAAGGAGCCAAGTCTAGTGAGTAAGCCGCATGGGGTAGAACTTCCCAGCTGAGTGCTTCCAAAGTGTCGCGCCGTATGTGATGGAGCATTGTCATGAAGAAAAATGACTTTGTGTATTTCGGTATTCTGGCCTTTTTTCAAGCAGCGAACGGTTCAAATCGGTCAATCGTTGTTGGTAACGTTTAGTATTAACCGTTTCCCCAGGTTTTAACAGGTCATAATAGACCACGCCCCTCTGGTCCCACCAAACATCGTCTTTCTGCCAAAGCGATTCGGTCTTGCGGTCGATATGGATGGTGCGTCTGGGTCTACCCATGATTTTTTGCTCTTCGGATTCTCAAAATAAATCTACTTTTCATCCCCTGTGACTATACGATGCAAAAACGACTTCCTTTTGTACCAAGCGAGCAAAATGTCACACGTGTTTTTGCGCTTTTCCATTTGCCTGTCGTTCAACTCATGTGGTACCCATCTACCGGGTTCTGAATCTTTCCCATCTCTCGTAGCCGATTAGAAACAGCTTTTTGACTAACGCCCAATTGCTCGGCGAGTTGTTTTTGTGTTTGCGAATCATCTTCGTCCAACAATGCTTGCAATTCCACATCTTCGTATTTTTTTGGCGGTTTTCCACGTTCTCTGTCTGCAACATGGAAGTCACCACTTTTGAAACGCCGAAACCATCGTTCACACGTATAGCTTCTCGAAGTAATCGGTATGATTCAACAGCAGTTTTCTTCAAATGAAAACAAAAAATTAATGCTGTCCGCGAATGCTCTTTGTTCGGTATAAATTTCGACATATTGAACACAACACACACTATGCACACATTTTTCCAATTTATCACTCGTGCGCGTCTGACACTTGTTGATGACACAACAAAATAGCGCAGTGTCAAATCCATATCGCACAAACTGCATTGATGCACCATCTATTGTCTGAAATCTGCATTTCATACTTGTAAACCTGGTATAGGGGTATGTGAATGAGTGAGTGTGTGTGTGAGTGAGTGACTGAGCGAGCGAGTGAGTGAGTGAGTTAGTTGGTAAGTAAGCGATTGCGAGAGTGAGTAAGTATGATGATACGCGTATGTGAGTGATTTGTTTACTTATTTACCATTTATTTTAACTGTTTTACATACAATTTAAATTAAATCTTTCGTTTATAAATTCTGTTTTTAATTTTCTGTTTTTTTTTTTTCATTTTTCTTAGAAATTTGTTATTTATTAGGAATAACTTTTTTTTTTTTTTTTGGTCTTTTCAATTTGTCTTCAAATGACTAAATGTTTGATTTTCTTTTATGATTTCTATTTATTAAAATGTATTTTTTTCAATTTAATAGTTTTCTGGCAACTTTAAATGTGTTTTCTGAAAAAATCTTTCAGTAGCTATTTTTTTATGATTTTTTTGATTTCAGCATAAAAAAAATACTTAAGAAAACACGTGCCTCACTTGAAAGACCTGTGTTAAGGAACCGGTGTAACTAAAGACAGAATAACGATTCACATTCAGTTAATACTGAGAGGAATCGCTACTTCTGCACGTGCGCAAAGTGCACAAGAGTAGCGCGTGTACTGTAGAGAAACCTCAAAATTTAATTGAGCCTTGTAAGCATAAAATTTTAACTCGATTAGCGGTAGGGCAAATAACCTCTGAATAATCAGGGTTTTTTCAGTTGGTGATAAAGTAAAGATTGCAAATCGGATGGTTAAAGACTGGATAAATCACCTTAAATGTTAAGGTGCCCTTATAAATAGTTCACAAAATAAGAGAAGCAATCACAATAATAAGCCCACAAATATTATTAATTTTCTCTTCTATTAATTATGAACCATTTTCTTGATTTTTAGTGTTCCGTACGGAACACTTATAAGATCACTTCGGTGTCTGTCTGTCTGTCTGTCTGTCACACCCGATTTTCTCCGAAACTATTTGACATAGAAAGTTGAAATTTGCTAATAATATAGGAATTGATGGCCTCATCAAAGCCATGTAGTTTTAAGAGTTAAATTTTGACTTAAGGGGTTAGTTTTGGGGGGTGAAATCGGAAGTGAAAAAAAAAATTTTTTACTAGGTCATCGAGTGTGGTGTCAAATGAAAGCTTGTGAAAACACGAGTAAAAAATGTATATATAATGTAATACTTGCGCGCACTTTTCTTTGTATTATTTTTAAAAAATCGCGAAAAATCGCTGTCCCGCGCCTTATCTCGAAAAGTACTTATTAAAAAATTTTTGAAAAAATTCCAGAATATTCTCCACGGGATGTAGATTGAATGAAAATTATCACGAGTGCATTACCTTTAATAATTTTTCTGGTATTTAAAAAAAACAAAAATTTCAAGGTCATCAGATTTCAGTAAAGATTGGGAACAAACTTTGTTGAAAACTCATTTGGGGTGTGTTTTGTGAAGTCACTGATCATTTTATACCTCTGTAACAAAACTTTTTATTTTAAAAGCAATCAACGTACGGAACACTAATTGCGCAAGTTCAACTTGCACTTGACCGGTTTCTAATTGATGCGATGAACATATTGCAATTATAAATATTTATAGTCAAACTCATCAGGGGTTAGAGGGGCAGGGGAGGGTGTTGCTTCGTATATATTGTGTTAAATGTACTTTTCGTTGTTCTTCGAGTTGAGAAATTCTAAAATTGTATTATTTTTTTTTTATATTTTTAAAAAACCCTTAATCTGTTAAGCGAAAAAAGTAGCTTAAAAAGGACCAAACGAAATTTATATTACTTATAATTGTTTAATGACATTTCCGAAATAAAGTTATTTTGCGTCATATCTTTTTAAGAACTTGTTAGCTTCGTACAACTCCTGAGGATATCAAACTGTCGATTTTCGAACTTCAGAGTGAGAGAACTTGATAAATTGTAAATGTAGTTTGCTGGGTAATGTCATTTTTCTTTTAACATTTCTTGTTTGCCTAGCTTATAACTTATTGACATTATATCTTCGGAATGATGTTTTGAACAAACCAAATTAAATATTGTAAAAGCAGTGATATTATTAGTATTACAGTCCCTGGCGAAATTATTAGACGTACTGTATTTTTTTTAGTAATTTTATGTTTCTTAAGAGTTTTTATGCAATAATGGTATATTTAAACTACAATATTATTGATTTTTATTTAAAAGAATTGTTGTAGACTACATATTTGTATTTATTTTTAACATATGGTAACACTCTGTTGACAAAGTGATACATGAACGTAAATAAGTACAAAACTGTATCAGTCGCGATCGGAATCGAGTCAGGTACGGACGTGTTTCTGTGGCTTTATGGACTGTGATTGTTTGTTTAACAGTTTTATACTACTCAGTTATTAGTTTATTTTGTATGCAGTGTTTTAAAAAAGTAATTGGACTATTTTCATTATGGGTAGAAAAGGCGATCTTTCACCACGTAAAAAAGCTGAAGTGAAGGCCCTTGTGATTGCGAAAACATTTACAAACCGAGAAATATCACGAAGATTGGAGGTTTCTGAAGCTAGTGTACGACGCATAAAAAAGAAAATTGAGTCAGGGAAGGAATTAAGCCCGAAAAGAAAGAAAAGATGCGGTAGAAAACCAATTTTCACTCCACGGTCAGAGAGAGTTTGAAGAAAATTTGTGTAGAAAACAGATTTGCTACCACAAAGGTAATAAAATCACAACTCCAGGATGCTAGCGTAAATGCTTCTGAGCGCACTGTTCGAAGAAAATTGAAAGAATTAGATTTTAAGGCCTGTCGCCCCGCCAGGAAGCCCAAGTTAACAGCTGCAATGAAAGCAAAGCGCCTGAAGTGGGCCAAACAATGGCAAGACAAAGATGTGGACTTCTGGAGATCGGTAAGATACAGCAATTTAATCAATAATTGATACATTATTATCATTTTCAGTTAAATAAAGCAAATAAACATGGAAGTTTATATATTTTTCCTATTTTTGACAGGTCTGCTTCAGTGACGAAAGCACATTCGAAATTTTGCAGAATAAAGCTCAGTATGTGCGTCGTCGTCATGGAGAAAAGTTTCATCCTGATTGTGTCGTCCCGACGGTTAAACATCCCACCAAAGTGATGATTTGGTCAGTCATCAGCGGCAAGGGCACTGGACGTCTGCACGTCGTCAAAGGAATAATGAGGTAAGATCAGTACAAAGAAGTATTACAAAATCGGTTGATTCCGCAGCTCAGAGAATGGTTTCCAAATGGGGAACCATTCACTTTCATGCAAGATGGAGCTCCCTGCCACACTGCTCGGTCTGTTAAAGCTTTTTTGGCAGAAAAAAATATCCCTCTGTTGGATTGGCCCTGATATGAACCCCATTGAAAATGTGTGGGAGCTGATGAAAAGAGAAGTGGCTAAAGATGTGATTACCAACAAAACCCAGCTCCTAGAAAAGATTATTCATCTGTGGAATTATCATCCTCAAATGCAGGAGACAGTACAATCTTGCATTGATAGCATTCCGCGCAGAATTAAAGCTTTGATAGCGGCTAAAGGTGGCTCAACTAAATATTGACTTTTACTAACATTAATTTCACTTTTCCTTAAAACTTAATAAACTTATGCTTTTCTAAATTAATGCTGTTTTATTTATGTCAAATAAATAGGTAATTGATTGGATAATATAAAAATAAAAAACAAATCAATTTAAAATAATAAAACGGTACAATATCACTCGGTAATTAATATTTTACATGAAATCTTGCAGTGCGTCTAATAATTTGGTCAGGGACTGTAGTTCTATAAAATGAACTTTAATCTTCAGTTGTCTGAATTAAAAAAAAACCATACAATTAATCTTGCAAATGGAAAAAAAAAAAACCGTAAAAATACAAAGCCGATCATCTATCCCAAAAATTTTAACCATCAGGTTTGCCATTAGTTTCCATGAACCAAGCCAAAAATCTCTCTGAGATAAGCAATCTGATGATGCAAAAAAAAAATTCAAGCCTCAAGTCTTAAAAAATATCTACCAAAGTGCACAAAAGAAAGCATTTAAATTTCCATTATACGGCTGACCAGGTATTTAACTAAGTACAGCCAATAATACCATATCCCAACTGTTTAATTTTTACTAAATTTGCCCTATTTAAATTAGTTATTCATGGCATTTAAGGGGTATTTAGCCATTTATTACACCGCACTGGCCAGTGCGTGTTGCTGTGGGGTTTTAGGATTAGGATAGGGTAAGAAAATAGGTTGGAACTTGGGTTAGGGGACATGATCTTTCTTTGCTACAGGACATGGGAAAAAATTATGAACTAACATGACCAGGGGTGCTAGCTCCCTGAAATAGGCCTGTTTTCTACCGGGATCGTAGAGAAGTACCTATCCGTTACCCGGCAACTAGAGTAATGCTGTCATTGTTATTTTACATAAAAAAGGCGACGCTACTCGACTGGCGAACTATAGATCGATTAGCTTCCTCTCCCAACTGTCGTTTACGAAAATCGTCTTCAATAGAATCACAAGGAAGTTAGATGAATACCAACCCGGGGAACAGGCTGAAAAATGCACCGAATATCAGAAACCCCTTGTAATGGCATTTATAGACTTCCAGAAAGCCTTTAACACTTTAGAGATGTGGGCAACACTTAAAGCCCTAACAGACTGCAGATTTGACACTCGCTATACAACTCTAATAAATAGTATATACTCTAAAGCCACCTCTTGCGTTAAATTGTGAAGCAAATATGAAACATTCTCATTTACTAGAGGCGTCCGTCAGGGCCCTGAAAAACATTTTCGAAGAACTACAATGAGAATCGATGGGAACCAGCATTGATGGTGAGTACCTAAACAACCTTACATTTGCTGACGATATCATGTTAATAACAGAAAGTGCCGATACGAATATAGATCTTAAAATGAACATCAACAAACGCAGGATGATCATAAATTTACAACAAGCTCTTGGAAATCTGTCTATGGAGATTGTAGAGAGTTACATTTATTTAGGAAAAAAATAACTGTAGGAAGAAGAAAAAAAACCACCGAAGTTGAAAGATATATCTCGTTGGGATGGACAGCTTTCAAAAATTGAGCTAAACGTTCAAGAGCAACATCCCAATATCTCTTAAAAGGAAGGTATTCAACCAATGTATCCTACCAGTTTTAGCCTACGGCATGAAAACAACAACACTTACTGAAAAGTCTGCTGAAAAACTCCTAGTAACCCAAGGGTCCATGGAAAGACGTATGCTAAGTTAGACACGTTAGAACGAATGTCGCTGTCTAGTCCAGAGCAGGGTTCAAAATGGAACTAGGCGGGGCACGTGACAAGTTCTATTAATAACAGGTGAATAAAGAAAATTTTGGAATTCTAAAACAACCACCTGGCCGTCCACCAAAAAGATGAAATAACCAAGATAACTGGTAAAAATTGGCAGTTAAAGGCACAAGATAGTCGTCAGTGAAGACATACAGGGGAGGTTTTTACTTAGCAATGGGTGCAATGGGCTTGTGATGATGATGATGATGAAATTAGTAACCCGTTATTACATTACAATCGATAAGAAGAAGATACAACAAACGTCTGCTTTTTGTATAATTTTTTTATATCCTTTTAACTTCAATAATGCAAATCGTAGAGTCAGGCGAAGCCGCGGATAGCGGCTGGTAAAATACGAAAGTTACATATTTTTTATTCATTGCCTTTTTTAGTCCCATAAAAAGTACATAAGCTTAACGTCAAAAACAAGTCAAAAGAATTTTCATCAGAAAGGAAAAAAGTTAAATTAAAAAACTTATCTTGTTCGTTGCGTTCTCTCATCGTTTTGCTGATAGGATTTGTTGATTTAAATTTAGCATGGAAACGAAAATTATTGAGATATAAAGGAAAAGAAGCTTAAAGTTAAGCTTTATTTCATGTTTCAGTGTCTAATTGGTGTGGGTTTGAATAATCTCGACTTTGGCATTTTGATAATTACTGTTCTTTGTTTGTCATGGTCAATTTATAAATTTCGTTATGTTAGTTGTTGATTTTCTGTAACTTCTACTTGACTACACATGCTACGAGTATCGACTACTAGTTAGCCTAGACCACTTCCAATTATCAAAAATAATTGGGGCACAAAATTTGGTGGGCAGATTTCAATTTGCTATGTATGAAGGTCGTTTCAAAAGTTCTCAGCCTAACAGAGAAAACGCAAGACTAAAGAATATATTTTTCTACATGGTCACCTTGCATTTGGTCCAACGACTGCAAAATAAGCGTCCGTCCAAGCTTTAACTTTATCATTCGAAGTGTATCTTTGACTAGCCAGCCATTTTATGGAACACGTGTGAAGACACATCATCGTGATGAGAAAGCATCTCCTTTTTTGCGAGATGCAGACATATCGCCTGAATCACACCCTTCAATTGGTCATGAAACGTCGGAGTGAAGCGTAATATTCCCCTGTGATGCTACTACTTTCCTCCAGGTAGTTTAGGAGCACAACATTATGGGAACCCAAAAAAACCTTAGCCATGAGTTTTCCTGCAGATGAAATTGTTTTTACTTCCTTAGGCGCACTTTCACCTGCTCTTACCCACTGTTTCGACGGCTCCTTCGTCATTTGCGTGTAATGATGAATCATGTTTCCTGTACTCTTGTAAAACGTCGCAGAAGTTCACTATAATTATGTTTAAACAAGTCTAAATACTTTTGAACAATATTCATTCGAATGCGTTTTTGGTCGATTATTAACAAACGCAGGTGCCGCGTTTGCCGACAGCTTTCTAATACTCAAAAACATCGTATAAAATATGATGGACACGACCTATCGAGATGTTTACAATGTCAGCGAGCTCCCGTACCTTCAGTCGGCGATCATTTATTACATTATTGTGAATTTTTGTCACAATCTCGTTGGTCGTAGAGGTTTTCGGTCGTCCTGAGCGTTTATTATCTTGAACGGATGTACAGGGTGAGTCAAGTTCATTATCTCATTTGTTTCGGGAATGACCAAAAAATGTTAAATACAGTAGTTTTAGGGAATGTTAAGGTGCACAGTTTAAAACTATTTTTGAGTATACAGGGTACTTTAAAAAAGTGTGGCCGATATAACATATGTTTTTTTAAATGGAACATCCAATTTTCTAATTTATTTTTAAATTTTGCGTAAATTTTTTTAATTACTAATATTATATACCTAAATCTAGTAGTTTTTCTAATATTTCCATTTTTTTAAAAAAATTCTAGTTTTCAATTTTGTAAAAAATTTCCAGTAGCGCCATTTTTTCTGAAGGTGAAATACTCATAATTGGCACGAGCGTTCTATAGAGATGAAAAAAAGATATATGTAAAGAAATTTGAGTTAGATGCTACAGGGTGTTCAAAATAATTTTATACATTTCGACTATTTTAAATTGAAAAATCTCAAATTTTTTAAATGGCACACCCTGTACATTATTATTTTACTGATAGATTTTACAAAATCCTCCAACTTTTATAAGTATGTCTGTCATATACCTATTTCTAATAGTTCTCGATTTATTTTGAATTTTTCAAATTTTACCCTTGTTTTTAAGAGACTTACGCTATTGTGAAGACATAAACAAATAGTTAATAATAATTTAATACTCTAACTTATCTAATGATTAATTATTATGAGGTAATAAATGTTCAAAAATATGCCCGTCTACTTGAATACACATGTTTAGTTCTTTTACTATATTTTCCTTCACTTTCCTTAGCAAATTTTTCGAATCCCGCAAGACAACTGAGTCAGAGTCTTCAGAGTCTTTCCTCTGAGCGTTCTTTTTACAAGGGACCAAACGCTTTCAATTGGATTGGCGTCCGGCGATTGTGAGGGCATCTCTAGTATCTTATCGTGGACCCAAAAAAACCGCTTCACGACGTGATTTTTGCCCAGCAAAGATTTCTTCAACATGCTTCGGAATTTGACATCAAGAGCACCAAGATGTTGTCGAATGGTCTCATGGGACACATTCAAACCCGATGTTCTTAATTTTGCTACTCCTCTACGCAGCGTCAATTACGGGTCTCGTTATTGTCCTGCACGCATCCCGTATCCTATTTTCCATATCTACTGGTGTTGTAGGGGGATTCACCTAGACACGATCTTTAATGTAGCCCCATAAAAAGAAGTCTAAAGGTGTTAAGTCACATGACGGAGGGGGGCACTGAATGAATCGATCCCTACCGATCCATTTTTGTGGGTAACGATTGTTTAAAAATTCCCGAACTTCTCGGTGGTAATGAGCAGGAGCTCCGTCTTGTTGAATCCACATTTGTTCCCTTTCAAAGTTATCAACTTCTTCAAGAAGCTGGGGTAATTCGTTTTACAAAAAATTTAGATATCTAGGCCCGTTAAGCGGCTCGCGGAAAAAATATGGACCGATAATTCGAAAATTTAATATTCCACACCATATATTAAGCGACCAATGATTTTGGTTTTGAACTTCCCGGGCCCAAAATGGATTAATTGTTAACTAATAATGCATGTTATGGCTGTTAACTGGTCCATTACTGCGAAAAGTAGCATCATCAGAAAACATTATTTTGGATAAAAAATTTGGATCAGCCTCTATTGCTCCATTCATGGCGATATAAAAGTTTACTCGTCGTTCAAAATCACGGTCTTGAAGTTCTTGGTGTAGTTCCATATGAAAGGGATGATACTTGTATTTTCTCGTGGTGTGATTAGCCGTAGATTGGGATGTGTCAGATAAGTCAGCTAGTTGACGGCTAGTGACCCGGGGATTATCTTCAACATGAAGTAAAATTTCCATTTCTTTCTCCTCATTCTGGTTTACTACTTTCCGTTTCGTATACTCAACGCTACCACTACCATCAAACCGTTCCATTAAGCTCTGAAAAGATTTTCTAGATGATATATGTCTATTAGAGTACTTCGCTCCGTAAAGCTTTACTGCCAAAGGACAATTTTTTCCCGCCTCGCCCATGTCAAAATTTGACAATGCCTACATTTTTGGTGCGAACCTCGTATAGTATGTTTTCGAAGAAGGTATGACGTCAAAAATTGTGTGTACCAAAATGGAATATCTATCTAAACCAAAGATTCATGCTTCACTCCTGATTAGCTCTCCTGTTGTTAAAACTGAAAAAAAGCAATTTCAATGAATGGAATTTTCATTTAAAAAAACCGGTCAAGTGCAAGTTGAACTTGCACAATTAGTGTTCCGTACGTTGATTGTTTTTGAAATAAAAAGTTTTGTTAGGGTGGTGATCAGTGACTTCACAAAACCCACCCCAAATGAGTTTTCAACAAAGATCGTTTCCAATCTTTACTGAAAACTGGTGACCTTGAAATATATTTTTTTTCTATACCAGATAAATTATTAAAGGTAATGATAATTTTCGTTCAATCTATACCCCGTGGAGAATATTCCAGGATTTTTTCAAAATTTTTTGATCAGTATTTTTCGAGATTTTTAAAAGTAATACGAAGAAAAGTGTGCGCAAGTATTACATTATATATATATATATATATATATATATATATATATATATATTTAACCTGTGTTTTCACAAGCTTTCATTTGACACCACACTCGATGAAATTTTTTTTTCACTTCCGATTTCACCCCTCAAAACGAATCCCTTAAGTCAAAATTTATGTTACGGTGATATAAAATGATCAGTGACTTCACAAAACACACCCCAAATAAGTTTTCAACAAAGTTTATTCCAATCTTTACTGAAAATTGATGACCTTGAAATTTCTGTTTTTTTTATATAACAGATAAATTATTACAGGTAATGCATTCGTGATAATTTTCGTTTAATCTACACCCCGTGGAGAATATTCCAGAATTTTTTCAAAATTTTTTGATAAGGACTTTCCGAGATAAGGCGGGTGGACAGCGATTTTTCGCGATTTTTTAAAAATAATACAAAGAAAAGTGAGCGCAAGTATTACATTATATATATATTTTTTACTCGTATTTTCACAAGCTTTCATTTGACACCACACTCGATTACCTAGTAAAAAAATTTTTTTTTTCATTTCCGATTTCACCCCCCAAAACTATCCCCTTAAGTCAAAATTTAATTTTCAAAACTACATGGCTCTGATGAGGCCATCAGTTCCTATATTGCTACCAAATTTCAACTTTCTATGACAAGTAGTTTCGGAGAAAATCGGGTGTGACAGACGGACAGACGGACAGACAGACGGACAGACACCGAAGTGATCTTATAAGTGTTCCGTACGGAACACTAAAATCAGTAATAAATGTTATTGAAGAATGGTTTGCAAACCCTGACAAAGAATTTTTTTTGAAAACTCTAGTGTTAGTTAATAACTGTTATACTAAGTGTATAAAGTTGAAAAGAGAGTACGCCGAATAAACAGTTTTTGTTTTCGAGATTTACTTGTTCTATCTAAGCTAGACTAGAAACTTACCAATACACCCTCGTACACAAGTTCATTTTTTTTTCATAGGCACAGCTCCAGACCCAAAAAAATAAGGAACAGCATATATAGCTAAGAAATGGTTGCAGTCTGTCAAGTAAGAACGTGTTCGCGATAATTCATTTTTGGTAGATGCGATTCTAGCCATTCAACAAAAAATCGGTAGGGAGCAGAGTCTATGACGCATTTTAGTAAAACTATCAGTCGATTCCAAACTTTCGCCGAAATCATGTAAAATCCAAAATGACTTGTTTGTGCGTCGTTCGAGGCGAGGTCTTTCGTTGTTCCCATTCAAAGGGGCCTAAAATGACACGTTCCGCTGACGCTAAATATATTAAAAAGTCGGTGTCGTTTCTGAAAAAAGTGGGTAAATCGTTTTAACGAGACGAAAAATGTCGACGACTTGCGAAAACGTGGCGCGGTAGGCAAAGTCACTCCGAAAGTCGAAAAATGAATCGTGTCTTTGTTCTCACGGGACCTGAAATTGATGTTGCTTTAAGGAGCAGCAAAATTAAAAAACTGTTTTGAATGTGTCCCATTCGACAACATCTTCGTGCTCATGAAGTCAAATTCCGACGCACGTTGAAGAAACCTAGAGTGGCCCTCACAATCGCCGGACGCCAACCCCTTGTAAAGAGAAAGGTCAAAGGAAAGACTCTGAGGACTTAGACTCAGTTGTCTCGCGAGATTCGAAAAATTTGCAGAGTATGTAGAAAATCTCGGCAACAGGATGCCTTGAACATGCCAGGTGATTATTGATCCAAGAGGTGATTGGACACCTTACTAAGGTAATTGCGCCGTTGTTACCACTCCAAAGAATACGTTGTTGGCAAAAAATGTTCTCGAAACACATTTTTTCAAGAATACGAGCGGCTACTTTCTACTTGAGAGAGTGTAAGTTCAATTTGTTTCACACGCACAGCCCCAGACACAAATAAAAAACCGGTCAAGTGCAAGTTGAACTTTTAAACTAAAAATGTTGTAACGGAAGTATAAAATGATCGGTGAGTTCACAAAACACACCCCAAATTAGTTTTCAACAAAGTTTATTTCCAATCTTTTCTGAAAATTGATCACCTTGAAATTTCTGTTTTTTTTTTTATATACCAGATAAATTATTACAGGTAATGCACTCGTGATAATTTTCGTTCAATCTACACCCCGTGAAGA
Organism: Pachyrhynchus sulphureomaculatus; assembly: GCA_019049505.1. NCBI lineage: Eukaryota > Metazoa > Arthropoda > Insecta > Coleoptera > Curculionidae > Pachyrhynchus > Pachyrhynchus sulphureomaculatus. The sequence continues at coordinate 105,162,446 of CM032452.1, forward strand.
ATATTCCAAAATTTTTTGATAAGTACTTTTCGAGATAAGGCGGGTGGGCAGCGATTTTTTAAAAATAATACAAAGAAAAGTGCGCGCAAGTCACATTATATATATATATATATATATATATATATATATATATATATATATATATATATATATATATATATGTAGTAATGGTTTTTTTTTTTTTTTCGGGTATCCCGTGTTAGCTTAAAGTCCCTTGATGGACGGTTTCGCTGACGTTTCGATGGAATCTCATCCATCTTTTTCAAAGCGTTGATCACTGGTCGGTGTCTTGGCGTTGAATGTCGAGACTGGCCCTGAGTGCGCCGGTTTTATGTACTCGGGGGTGTTTCTATTGGTCGGACGGACCTGGCCAATAGAGGCTCGGCTTTGGCTGCGCGTTGTCGGTCCTGTGGTTCTTTGTAATGTTTGTGTTGGTGAAGTAACATATGGTTGAATTATTGTTTCTCTTGGTTGGACTTGGTACTGGGATAGAATATGTTTCCAAGAGTTCGGTAAACGTTGGCTATCATCCCGATTATTTAAGTTGTTGGGCCTCTTTTCTATTTCTATGGCTTCTTTGATTACCCTAGTGGATAGGTTATTACTTTTTTGTAGGGTTCTGGTTTTGTCAAAATCGATTTTGTGGCCGGTATTGTGTGCATGTTGTGCTAGAGAAGAGGTGGTGGATTTTTGTTTTACGACGTTTTTGTGCTCGTCTCTTCTGGCACTAATTTTCCTGTTTGTTTGGCCTATGTATGAAAGACCGCAGTCCTGACACGGAATTTCATATACGCCTTGGTCTTCTAAGGCTATAATATCTTTTGGTGTAGGTAGAATATCTTTAATTTTTTGGTTGGTTGTGTAAATGGTCTTAATTTGGTGTTTTCCTAGAAGTCTTCCTATTTTGTCTGTGATGCCTTTTACATATGGGAGAAATGCTTTTGTGGTATATGTCTTTCTTTCCTGTTTGTGTTGTTTATTTAGGGCCCGCCGGATTGTGTTTTGACTATATCCATTTGAAAGTAAAACGTTTCGAAGGAGCTTGGTTTCTTGTTGTAAATGTTCCTTGTCTGTTAGGGTTTCTGATCGGTGAGCTAAGGATTTGGCAACGGAGAAGAGTTGGGCTGGGTGATGATGTGAGCCGGCATTTAAGTATCTGTTTGTATGTGTCGGTTTTCTATATACTGAGTGAGACAAAGAACCATCTAATTTTCTTTGAAGCAAGACATCTAGGAATGGTAGTTGTTCTGCTGCTTCCCTTTCCATTGTAAATTTAATGTTTGGATGTATGTTGTTAAGGTGTTCCAGGAACTTGTTTAAGTTGTCTTCACCGTGTTGCCATACCACAAAAGTGTCATCTACGTATCGTAGCCATGTTTTCGGTTTATGTGTAGCAGTTTCTAGAGCTAGTGTTTCGAAATGCTCCATGTATAGATTAGCTAGTGCTGGTGACAATGGAGAGCCCATGGGTGCACCTTCTATTTGTTTGTATTTTTGGCCTGAATAGACGAAGTATGTATTAGCGAGGCAGTGTTTTGATAGACTGATGACGTATTCGGGCAGGTTGTATTTTCTCTCTATGATAGACAGTGCTTCGGTAACTGGTACTTGCGTGAAAAGGGATACAACATCAAAACTGACAAGTAAATCATTTTTCTCTAGCTGCATGTTTTTTATGATTTGAATAAAATGTTGTGAATTTTTCACGTATGATGCGGCTTTTTCCACATGAGGTTGCAGAGTCATGGCTAGGTGCTTGGCTAAAGCTTGTGTTGGGGAGCCAAACGAGCTGACTATTGGTCTTAAGGGTGCTCCTTGTTTGTGGACTTTCGGTAATCCATACATTTTTGAAGAAGAAGCCATAGAAATAGAAAAGAGGCCCAACAACTTAAATAATCGGGATGATAGCCAACGTTTACCGAACTCTTGGAAACATATTCTATCCCAGTACCAAGTCCAACCAAGAGAAACAATAATTTAACCATATGTTACTTCACCAACACAAACATTACAAAGAACCACAGGACCGACAACGCGCAGACAAAGCCGAGCCTCTATTGGCCAGGTCCGTCCGACCAATAGAAACACCCCCGAGTACATAAAACCGGCGCACTCAGGGCCAGTCTCGACATTCAACGCCAAGACACCGACCAGTGATCAACGCTTTGAAAAAGATGGATGAGATTCCATCGAAACGTCAGCGAAACCGTCCATCAAGGGACTTCAAGCTAACACGGGATACCCGAAAAACCATTACTACATTTCACACCCGTGAGAACATTCGTCAAAACATATATATATATATATATATATATATATATATATATATATATATATATATATATATATATATATATATATATATATATATATATATATATATTTTACTCGTGTTTTCACAAGCTTTCATTTGACACCACACTCGATTACCTAGTAAAAAAATTTTTTTTTCACTTCCGATTTCACCCCCCAAAACTAACCCCTTAAGTCAAAATTTAACTTTCAAAACTACATGGCTCTGATGAGGCCATCAATTCCTATATTATTACCAAATTTCAACTTTCTATGACAAATAGTTTCGGAGAAAATCGGGTGTGACAGACGGACAGACACCGAAGTGATCTTATAAGTGTTCCGTACGGAACACTAAAAATAAGGAACAGCACATGTACTACAGAGAAATGGTTGCAGGTGGATCTGATCCGGTAGTTTCAAATCCTGTTTAATATTAGCCGTTTGTGGTTTTATTACTGCAAAATTCCACACTCTATGTTTTACAGTGTCTCCTCGCTTTCGTGTTAAATCAGGATTTAAATCCTGCGTCGTATCCGCAGGATAAACAACCAAGTCCAATAGAGATTGTTTATTCTGTAAATAAATACTAGAGCAAGTGCAAGACTCTCTGCATACATCGCTTACAGTATCCGTTTTAAAAGACAGTGGCGTGATGGAGCTGGTCCAATTTTGGAAATTGTTTTCTTCACTTACATTACTAACAGAGAATCCTAAAGTAATATACTTTAATTTAAGTGCGAATTGCTTGATTAATCTTGTTTATAAAGTTGTGTACATATTTGTATTACTCAATTTGGTTTTGCTTTACTACCACTTAACGTCATATGAAGTAAAAAATACTCTTTCAATTCGAGGAACAGCCTAAAATCGCGAGGTGTTAGGACAGGTCTGTATGGGGAGCTAATGTTATCGCTTCTGAAATTCTTGGTAATACCCTTTTTTCATCGTCGAAATTTTTGGGAGCGCGTTAACGATGAACAACACCCTCCGAGTCGAAAAGAAAAAACTATCTCTATATCGTGCTTTATTCCACTTCCACTGTAAAGATTGAGCTTTAATCTCTCTTAAGATTTCCAGGTTGTTTCCAAATTAGCTTCGGCAACTTTCACTCGATACGTCTATTGTTTGGTGATTTAATTAGTGTAGTCCACTTGATCCTCTCGGACCAATACATGATAATGCGGCACGCCACTGAAACTGCCCTTATCTACTTGTGTGGGCTATTGGATATTTTACAAAGTCGTCAGGTAAGGAGCTTAAATCGAACGTAACGATGCAATGGTTATATTTAGATTGCTCGCAATATGCGCTCAGCATTTTGAAGTATGTACGCTCGGAAGTTTTTGACGGGTGTGTGCTCATTATAGTAAATAATTACGATGTAGATATATTTAGGTAAAGCAGAACTTAAGGAGAATCAAAGTTAGACTAAATTATAAAATACGATTTAGACTGGCAACGGTTGAGGATGTGGAGAAGGCCTTATCTTCCATTGAATCAAGGGCCATTGGCTGTGATCAGATCGGGTTGACAATGATAATTCGCTGCTGTCCTCAGATTATTTCAGTAATTGTCCATTTGGTAAATTTTTGTATTGAAACCCGTACTTTTGTGGAAATCTGGAAAACATCATTTGTTCTACCGCTCCCCAAAGTCAATTGTCCAAGTGAACTAAAAGACCTAAGACCTATTAATATTCTGCCCACTCTCTCCAAAATAACAAAGAGTTGTGGACGGACAAATCAGACAGTATGTCGCCAGTTTTAAAATTTTGCCCTCTGTACAATCGGGCTTCCGTAAGGATCATAGCTGTACTAGTGCTCTGTTGAGGGTAATGGACGACATCCTGGAGGCTGCGGATCGTGCCGAATTCACAGCATTGGTTTTTTTGGACTATTCGAAGGCCAGAGAACATATGTATGCTTTTAAAAAAAAGTACGTAAATCGGATAAGTGGTTCTCCAGTGATAAGCGCACTAATGGACAGACGGACAGACAGACAGAGAGACGTTGCATTTTATATATATTATAGATATAGATTATTATTATTATATAACCTAGCCAAAGAATATATGTATGAATTTAAAAAAAGACACGTAAATCGGATAAGTGGTTCTCGCGTGATAAACGCACTAATGGACAGAGAGACAGACAGAGAGACATTGCATGTTATATATATATTATAGATTATAGTTGCTACATAATATTGTTCCATATTTAATGGTTTAGGCTGTGTATTGCAGAGAACATATGTATGAATTTAAAAAAATCACGTAAATCGGATGAGTGGTTGTCGACGGATAAGCGCACTAACTTACAGACAGACAGACAGAGAGACGTTGCATTTTATATGTATTATAGATATATATGATTATTATTATTATATAACCTGGCCAAAGAGTATATGTATGAATTTAAAAAAAGACACGTAAATCGGATAGGTGGTTCTCGCGTGATAAACGCACTAATCGACAGATAGACAGACAGAGAGACATTGCATTTTATATATATTATAGATTATAGATATTCTCTGCTACATAATATTGTTCCATATTTAATGGTTTAGGCTGTGTATTGCAAGGGAACGCGCTAGCGGCAAATTTTTTTCCGACTTCATTCAGTATTATCGTCACTGCTCATTCCTTATGCTACCTATCGTAATAAAATATAGCCTATAACCTGGCCAGAGAACATATGTATATTTAAAAAAAAAGTACGTAAATCGGATAAATGGTTCTCCACTGATAAGCGCCCTAACGGACAGACAGACAGACAGAGATACGTTGCCGGCTAAACCACGATCTTTTTCTGAGCATTCTGAAATATATCGGCTGTGATGACAGCTCACGGCGTCTTGTTAATGCATACCTTACTGGTAGGAAGCAGATGGTCAGAGTTGGTGATGCGCTCTCGAGCCCTCTGAAAATGTCCTGCGGTGTGCCTCAAGGATCAATCGTGGGCCCGCTATTTTTCACGATTTATACGTCACAACTTATTTCATACTTAAAATATTCCTCAGCGCATTTCTACGCTGATGACACGCAATTACACATTTCTTTTAAGCCAGGCCAAATATTGGAGGCTAATGATAAACTGACGCTTGATCCGGATGCGCTTATGAAGGCCTCGAGTGCACACTGTACACATCCAACTAAATCACGGATTCTGTTATTCCGACGAACTCAGTCTCGGATTCGGCACCAGAATCTACTACAAATTAGCTTGAATAATGTAGTGCTAGGTGCATGTACTGATGCCAAAAACTTGGGCCTAGTAATGGAGTCCGATCTGAGATTCACGGGACATATATCAATTAAAAGATTATTCGCTAACCTTAAATTAATTTTGCCTCAAGGATCGATCGTGGGCCCGCTATTTTTCACCATTTATACGTCAACTTATTTCATACTTAAAATATTCCTCAGCGCATTTCTACGCTGATGACACGCAATTATACATTTCTTTTAAGCCAGGCCAAATATTGGAGGCTAGTGATAAACTGACGCTTGATCCGGATGCGCTTATGAAGGCCTCGAGTGGACACTGTACACATCCAACTAAATCACGGACTCTGTTATTTCGACGAACTCAGTCTCGGATTCGGCACCAGAATCTACTACAAATTAGCTTGAATAATGTAGTGCGAAGTGCATGTACTGATGCCAAAAACTTGGGCCTAGTAATGGACTTCGATCTGAGATTCACGGGACATATATCAATTAAAAGAGCATTCGCTAACCTTAAATTAATTTTCAATCAACGCGCTCTTCTTACCGAGAATCTTAGAAAGATGTTATGTGACTCCATTGTTCTGTCGCACTTTAACTACTGTGATGTGGTGTACGGGCCCTGCCTTTTGGACTGTGACGCTAAGAGGATCCAACTTATGCAAAATTCGTGCATGCGTTTTATTGGCGGTATTCGAGGCCGTGAGAGAGGTGTCAGGGCAAAATTGCGTGACATAAAATGGTTAAGAATGAATGAAAGACGGGTGCTACACAGCTGGGTACTATACAATAGGATTATTTGTAATAAGTGTCCTGGCTACTTATATAGCAAAATAAAATTTAGATACGATGCACATAACCTGGATCTGAGGCATAAATTCACCTTGACTCCGCCCATGCACTTGACTTCAATGTATGAGCGTTCTTTCAGTTAACAAATAGCTAAATTGTACAATAAAGTGCCTGTTGATCTGAGGGATGCGTCAGGTCACAGGTTTAAAAGAGCAGTAAAAAACCATTGTTTATAGCTTATGCTGATTCCTTCCTACAGTAGCTCGTACAATGGTCAACTCAATCGACCTCTCTAATGTTACATATACGAGGCTGGTTTGAAAAGTCCGTGCAAAAATAAAAACTACTTATGTGTTTGGGGTAAACCATTTTTATTTTTCGACATAGTCTTCTTTTAGGCTTATACACTTCGTCCAACGATGTTCTAGTTTGTCGATCCCTTCCGAATAATAGGATTTGTCCAAGTCTGCAAAATATCCATTAGTGTCTGCAATCACCTCCTCGTTTGAATAAAATCTTTGTCCCGCCAGCCATTTCTTCAAATTGGGGAACAAATAGTAGTCCGAGGGAGCCAAGTCTGGAGAATAGGGGGGATGTGAAACGAGTTGGAATCCTATTTCCATTAATTTTGCGACCACAACAGCTGAGGTGTGTGCTGGTGCGTTGTCGTGATGGAAAAGGACTTTCTTATAGGCCAATCGCGGGCGTTTTTCTTGCAGCTTGGTTTTCAAACGGTCCAATAACGATGAATAATATTCACCTGTAATAGTTTTACCCTTTTCCAGATAGTCGATGAGGATTATCCCTTGCGAATTCCAAAAGACAGTCGCCATAACCTTTCCGGCCGAAGGAACGGTCTTCGCCTTTTTTGGTGCAGATTCCCCTTGGTGACCTATTGTTTAGATTGTTGTTTGGTCTCAGGAGTATAGTAAAGTATCCATCCAGTGACGAAACGACGCTTAAAGTCCTCCGGATTCTTCTGGAACAGCTGCAAACCATCCTTGCAACACTTCACACGATTCCGTTTTTTTGGCCAAGCGTGAGCAATCGCGGCACCCATCTTGCGGATAGCTTTCTCATGTCCAAATGTTTATGCAAAATATTATGTACCCGTTCAGTCGAGATGCCCACAGCACTAGCAATCTCACGCACCTTAACTCTTCTGTCATCCATCACCATATCATGGATTTGATCAATGATTTCTGGAGTCGTAACCTCCACAGGCCGTCTAGAACGTTCAGCGTCACTTGTGCCCATATGGCCAGTCCGAAAATTTTGAAACCACTTATAAACTGTTCTAATCGAAGGTGCAGAGTCACCATAATGTTTATCAAGCTTTTGTTTAGTCTCCTGAGGCGTTTTTCCTTTCATAAAGTAATGTTTAATCACCACACGAAATTCTTTTTCGTCCATTTCTTGAACATCACTCGACTTCCTTGATTCACACGAATGCCAAACACAAAGAAATAGACCAATATGGCTGAAACTTGGTGTGCGTTCATTCAAGAGATGCTACTAACTAAACATGATCTCGATACGCGCCGGTGGTGCCATCTCTCGGACTTTGCACGGACTTTTCAAACCAGCCTCGTATAGTAGTAGCCATACCTTTAGCCACCCATGGTATTAATATTAACTTCTATCATGGTGGTATATTGTGTATTGATTGCTATATTTTGTATTTTATATGCTATCGACCTCTCTAATGTTACATATATAGCAATAGCTATGCCCTTAGCCACCCACAGTATTAATATTAACTTCTATCATGGTAGTACATAGTGTATTTATTATTATATTTTGTATTTTATATGTAATATTAGTTTCTAAATGTTGCTGCATATAATATGTATTCACATTTCATGGTTGAGATAGGAAGTGTAACTTCAACTCCGCCAATTGTAATCCTACCATTTAATTACAATAAAGACATTTTATTATTATTATTATTATTATTATTGATTTAATCCGTTTATATAATTCAGATTTTCTGCTAAAAGGAACGGATAATTAGTCCTGTCAGAATACGACTAAAACAGACCAAAACAGAAATCGTCGGATACCGCTACTTCTTTAAAAAAAAAATACCCGTTTCGATGAGTACACTAAGGAAATTATATTGCGATTGCTGAATTCCCTACTACCCTTTGGGCCGCGCTCGACATCAGCAGCGTTTGGAGAACTAATAACGGCTTTTCATTCAAAATTTGCAAAGGACAGTCGTTCGCCTCATCCGAATTTTCATGAATTTTTGGAGGTCATCAAGGGTTTCCAGATTGAAACATACGCGGAAATCAACGCTGTACAAACCAATGCACCAAAGTGTTTGACTAATAGGTACAACAAATTAATACTGTAACGTTTGTCAAATGCACGTCTTACAAATATAGTAATTACTGAAATATGTCTTTTGCTTTAATTTTCACACTAACTTGCATACTTATATGTACCTGCTCTATACGGACAGCAACTCGGCCGTCAATTTTGGGTTCGAAAAAGGTCTGTCACCGACCCATACCGCAACTCGGTATTAACCGATCTTATAAGTGTTCCGTATGGAACTCTAAAAGTGACAAAAAAAAACGACAAAAATGGCCAATTTCTCCCTGCCAGAAGGTTCAAATGACATCCACTGCCCCTTAAATTTTTCGTTTTCTTCATCTAGAATCAAAATCTGTCATAATTTTTAGTTTATCCTCCATAAATTTACGATAAAATTGCAGAAGTACGCTAAAAAACACAAAAACGGGCAAATTTTTCCGTTTTTGAGGTCAAAACCGTATTCTGACTGGAGTAAATCTAGAAGATACATAAAACATTACTTAAAGAAATCCCGTTACTTTAGACAATGACTGGATAAAGTTAATCAATACTAATTTGACGTACATCAACCTCTAATACATCATTTTTATCCCTCAATCTAACCTTCAACTGACCATGACAATCAAATCTAATCCCCCTGACAGATAATGAAGTTATCAAACAAGAAAAAACGGTGAAAAAGCTTCGATATCATGCACGAACGAAATCCATATTTCATAAAGTTTCAGTTCTCGAGGCTTGAGTGACTTGCATCGGGGGTTCCCCGATCATTAATAATAGTCTTGTATAAAATGGTTTTGTTTAAATTCGACTTTTCAAATTGTTTGGTAGTTTACACGCAATTTCACATGACAAAACTGATCGAAATTGATTACGCGATCTCGCCTAAATTCCTCTTTGATAATATTGTGGCTAATCAGTTAAAACTGAAAAATGCAATGTTGAAGCAATTTTCTGAAATCATTAGGAGGATGTACATGTAGGTTTTTACTAATTTACTTAATTTACAAAAATTCCTAATGAGAAATTTAAGGTCTCTGTTTACTTAAACATTTCATAAGACAGGAAGTTCCCAAATCCTTGCATACAAATGTGACGTACTACTATGTTAGAAAATTATGGGGTGATTAAATAAAAAAACGATGCCGAGTGGTGATTATAGCATATTTTCGATAATTTTTTTATCGAGTTTTCTTAAATCGCAGTTTTCGTAATCTTATACGTTTAGGTAAAATAATAGGAATTTATTTATATTTAACATTTTGATGTATCGGAGTATTTTTCCTTCAGCTTCTTTGATATCAAAATCAAAATTTTATTGCTGTCTCGCTATATATATATATATATATATATATATATATATATATATATATATATATATATATATATAGTTAGAAAAAACTTATTCGGATACTTTAACAGTGAATTAGCTACCAAATTTCTCTATAACATTCGAATTAAAATTATTCTTAAGACCTAATAACAAAATCGTTGCAATTATGTAATAATGAAAAAAATAAACTGGGACACTAGTAGCAAAATTAATGATGTAACTGGGACACTAGTAGCAAAATTAATGATGTAACTGGGACACTAGTAGCGTGTGTTGCCTCTCTTCTAATTAAATTTTGGATAAAATCTTAAGGAATTTGCTCCCATTCTGTGATAACTGCATTTTCAAGTTCCCTCAGGTTTCTAGGTGCAGGTATATGACGTTTCACATTTTTCTTAAGGTGATCCCATACATGTTCTATCGGATTCAGATCCGGGCTTTTTGGTGGCCATTGCATAATCGGTATATCAACTTGATTAAGATAATCGAGTATCTCCCTAGCCACTTGAGGTCGAGCGTTGTCTTGCATAAACAGAAAATTGAGCCCCACAAAATGACCGAAAGGAATCACATGTTCTATTACAATATTCTCAAGATAGTAGTCAGCATTTATGGATCTCGTACGGACAGGAACTAACTCTGTGCGAGCATGAAAGCAGATGCCACCCCAGAACATAACAGAGCCACCGCCGAATGGAATCCTTGCAGAGATATTGCAAGGAGCAAACCTCTCTCCTGGTCTTCGCCATACTCGCTCACGACTATCTGGATGTTTTAGACTAACCCTAGTTTCATCTGTGAAGAAAACTTGTTTCCAATCATCCACAGACCAGTTTTCGTGATTTCGAGCAAAACGTAACCTGGCAACTCTGTTTTCTCTAGTAAGCAAGGGCGCAATGGCTGGTCTCCTACTGTTTAATCCAGCTTCATTTAACCGTCTTCTAACTGTTTTAGAAGGAATTGTGACATTGCGAACAGCTTCGAGTTCGTTTCTTATTATAGAACTAGTGACAGTCCTGTTTCTTAAAGCATATTGTCTTATAAAACGTTCATCTAGGTCGCTAGTGCATCGTTTTCGCCGTTGCCCTAGCCTTCTAGAATAAGTTCCTACTTCATTCAAACGTCTTACCATACGACTTATTGTGGAACGATGATTGCCTAACAAATTGGCGACAATATCCCTCGTCCAATAAAACTGAGGCTCGTGTTCAGTTAAATTCCTTCTTCGATTCATTTATCTAATTCTTCGGGGTCAAAAATAAAACAGTCTACCACAAAAACGTATTGCTTTGAAAAAGGGAACAATTTATAAGCTTACTTTTAAAGAAAATCTATCGTATTATTACAGAAAATTGTTTATCTTCTAAAAAATTCTTTAAAACTGTAAATCTAAACGAATTGTTTTGATTTCTGTCATGAACAACGAAACAAAATATGCATAGCCTACTATTCAAATACTCGATAAACTTTAAAACTGACATAATAAAAAGATAAATTAATTTTCAGATTGTTGCGTTAATTTTGTCCAGGTTTTTATATATATATATATATATATATATATATATATATATATATATATTTATATATATTGCAGTAGAGGTTTTCACGGATGGTGGAATGTAATGTATTAAAATTCCGTTCGTCTAACAATGAATTTGCACAACGTTTCGCCAAAATCTCATTTGGCATTTTCAAGTGCTCCTACTCGATACTGTGTTCTTGCTGCTACCGCCGCTCGAAGCTAACTGAGAAACCGACGCGCGGTCGCCGTCTTTTATGGGTCGACGTCCACGCAGATTGTAGGTGGCGGAGTCGGAAGTGTTCGTCCGAGTATCGGTGTTTGCCGGCTGGGTGGTAATTACGGGTTCCGACGCTATGCTGACTATTGCCTTCTCGATGTTTTGGTTTAGCTAGTAGATCCTTCCATGTACTGGAGATGATGCGCTAAATATAGATTTTGGCGAAACGTGGTGAAAATTCATTGTTAGACGAACCTATTGAAACCCGGAATTTTAATGCATTATACATATATATATATATATATATATATATATATATATATATATATATATATATATGTATATATATATATATATATATATATATATATATATATATATATATATATATATATATATATATATATATATATATATATATATATACACACAGTCGAACCTCCACAATTCGAAGTTTTCTGTAAGCCGGAGTTTACTTGTGTTCCCTGGACATTTTCTATATTTACAGTGTACTTTGACCTCTCTAAATCGAATTTATGTAACTCGAAAGCCTCCATAATTCGAAATCAATAACACGCTCCAGTAACACATCCGTGACTATAATTCGAATTTTCAAGCACAAAATAATTTTTTTACACGTTTTTGAAGAATTAAGAGAACCACAGGCGCTCTTGGCTGTTGAACAGTCATTTATCAAAAGTTTGGAATTAGGTAAAGCAAATGATCTGATATCTATGAATGATTTTATGAAACTTGATGATGACCATATTACCAGCGAAATTCCTACAGACGATGAAATTAAAGTTAGTGTTGGTAAACAAGATGAGCTCCAAGACAAATCTGATGAGAGCGCCAGGAGATGATAAAAGCATTTGAAATAATTGAACTTTTTTGCAATCATCTCCTTGTTTGAATAAAATCTTTGTTCCGCCAGCCATTTCTTCAAATTGGGGAACAAAGAGTAGTCCGAGGGAGCCAAGTCTGGAGAATAGGGGGGATGTGCAACACTTGCAACACTTCACACGATTCCGTTTTTGGTCAAACGTGAGCAATCGCGGCACCCATCTTGCGGATAGCTTTCTCATGTCCAAATGTTTATGCAAAATATTATGTACCCGTTCAGTCGAGATGCCCACAGTACTAGCAATCTCACGCACCTTAACTCTTCTGTCATCCATCACCATATAATGGATTTGATCAATGATTTCTGGAGTCGTAACCTCCACAGGCCGTCCAGAACGTTCAGCGTCACTTGTGCCCATATGGCCAGTCCGAAAATTTTGAAACCTCTTATAATCTCGATAATTCTAATCGAAGGTGCAGAATCACCATAATATTTATCAAGCTTCTCTTTAGTCTCCTGAGGCGTTTTTCTTTTTCATAAAGTAATGTTTAATCACCACACGAAATTCTTTTTCGTCCATTTCTTTAAAATCACTCGACTTCCTTGATTCACACGAATGCCAAACACAAAGAAATAGACCAATATGGCTGAAACTTGGTGTGCGTTCATTCAAGAGATGCTACTAACTAAACATGACCTCGATACGCGCCGGTGGTGCCATCTCTCGGACTTTGCTCGGACTTTTCAAACCAGCCTCGTATTTAGTTCGCTCAATGAAATAAAGAAATTTTATAAGTTAAGCATGTTAAAGAAAACAAAACTTAATTGTTGATTATTTTAAAAAAATGACTTATTTTGTGCGATAGATATATTTTTGTGTGTAACAAGTACAGATGTATTCTCTTTAACTCAAAATTTCTATAACTCCAACTATTTCGTGCTCCCTTGAAATTCGAGTTATAGAGGTTCGAATATATATATATATATATATATATATATATATATATATATATATATATATATATATATATATATATATATATATATCTATATATAATAAATGTTTACGCCATTATTTTGCAGTAAACATTACATATGTTATTTTTTTAAATTTAAATCTATTTTTAGTCCATTATTATTAATACTAATATAACTTACCGTCAGCTTTCTAATAAAAGAACATAATAATATTAATATGTAACAATAGCCTTAGAACAACAAGCAGAAGAGAGCAGCAAAGAGCGAGGATCATTTATGGATCTGCTTTTAGCCTGCTGGGTTCACGGTGTATCACTAACTATCCATCGACGCAATGTGGCGTTTAGTATTACCATCTTAGATATTCGTGCGATATTGAAGAAGTCCCCAAACTTCCTTAACTTCCGGGAGAAATTAACAACACATCCCTAGAAGACCTGAAAATGATACTAGCATTCCGTATATCACCTGAAAACTTAGACGGTGTCACATCTGGTGAATACGGTACTTGTGGAACCGTCAGTTAGACCTAATTATTGCGTTGATTAATGGTGCGTTGTCGTGATGCAAACTCCATGAGATGTTCTGCTAAATTCAGTCATTTTTTACGAGCTGATTCACGTAAGCAAAGCATAACGTTTAAATAATATTTCTGATTATCTGTTTGACTAGTTTAACTATTTGTGCACAACACCACGGTAATCGAAGAACACATGTCCTCGATTTGTGGCGGCTTTGGCGTGATTTTTAGGTTTTGTTTTAACATCTACACGATATTCATTTGGTTGTTCCTCTGTTTCTGGGTCGGTCGTAAAGAAAACTTATCATCTATGCCATCAGATACAGCATCGTCAGCAATTCTCTATGGTCAAATGTTTTGGATAAATGTAGTAATACAAATTACGTCTGACTTGAAAAAAGTATCAATGATTGGACTTCTCTGTTTTGTTTACTATGCTATAACATTACAAAAATACTAATGATGTGTTTAGGGAAGCCAAAAGGAGAGAAACCAGCATATTTTTTTATCTTAAGGCGGTAATCTAAGAAATAAGAAATAAAGGGGCAACAATAAAATTTTAAGAACATATAGAAAAAGCCAGTAAATCAAAAATAAATAATACATTAACTCGAACAAAGCAGATTTCAACCCTATTGACCGTAAGAACGGAATTTCCTTTTTATCTAGCAGAGAAATCCATAACCTATAACAATATCGCTGAAAAGGTTTCGGCCTTTTTTCCGACAAACTTTTGAATTTCCGAAGAATTATAAAAATCCCATAAGTTGAAAATGGAGCTCACAAAAGGCCGGCATCAAATATTAGAAAAGTTTCTGTAATATTTTCCTGTTTTACATGATCCGGGAAAATGTAGAAACTTTCCTACTGAAGCGTACCGCGCATTTAAATGGAATTGAAAATTATAATGGAATTATTAAAAACATATACAGGGTGATAATATATTACTCGGGCTGGTGAGGTATATTATAAAGTAATGGTGCCATCTATGATTTTATTATGTCATATTAAAACTGTTTCCTTTCCTAACTTTTATTTTAAGAATTTAGTCTACCTTTACTTGATCTTACAAGTAACTGCTTCACCCCTAGGGCGGCAAAATTTGAAATTTAAGCTTCTGCGTAGTTTTTGCAAAATCTGGCAACATCAATTCCAAGCAGCTCTTCTCGTGACTATTAAAAGCAGTTGCGGACAACTTAAATCCGAATAACCCAATTTTACCTGACTCAAAATGATGTTTTCTGCGTCTTTTATTATATACAGGTGTTACGACGATCTACTAAATTTATGTTGGGTACAGTAAAAATTGTATTGATTTAATTTTTAATTATAACTACTTTGAGCTCTATTGCTGTTTAAATCATTTTTTGTGAAAAAAAAACCAAGTTATTATGTAAATAAGTACTTACCCTTGTTAATACAATTTTTTTCTGCTCTTCCGTTTGACAGATAACCTATTTTTTTATGGGGGTTTTTTATTTTCATCGTAAACTACTATTATTTACAAAACGCTGCTTTAATTCAATACCGGCAAATAACATTTCACAAATGGTAATAATCATTTTAGAAAATAATAAACTTGTAAAAACGTTAACTTCATATTCTAAAACTTGCAATAAGCTGCTTGTTCTTACCATTTTGAGCATGAGTCAAACCGAAAGCTCATCTCCTGAGCGCGTCATAGGCAACGTTGCCAAATTCCTTACTTAAGTAAAGAAGGTTCGCAAATAACGCTATTTTTTCTTTTTTTTTTGTTGTAATAACGATGTACTAAAATTATATATTTTAAAGTGATTAATTTACGTGTAGCAAGGGTGCTATTTGCTTAATTTGTTTTCAAATTTTGTATTAATGGCAATATTTCCCTGATTTTTTGAATTGCTTTATTTTAAACTGTAATTTGTAAATAGCCCTCTGCACGACAATACCTTATGCCTTATAAAAGACAAAGCAGATCCAAAATTCTTATCATGCTCCAAACAAAAGTAAAATGAATTTTTTTTCTTTCTCTCCCATTCTCTTACCTGACAAATACTTGAAAGAAGAGGATTCTTGTGAAGTATTAAACAATTGCGAATATTTTAGTAATAATATACCTGAACTGTGGGCTTAATATCACCAGATGACTGAGATACCGTATTTGATTTATAACTTCTCACAAATGCCATAGGAATATTGAAAATGATGACTTGCAAGAGCAAAAGTTTTTGAATGGTGTAACCGTTTTTGAATGGAAAAGAGCAGCTTAAAGACGACAAATAGCCATGAATACAAATCAATTGTAACACCAGAAATGATTCAAAGAATTCATGAATTAATTCCAGATGATCGTAATATCACGAAGGCGATCTGAATCAGTCACTGGTATACAACAAATTGTAATTTTAGAATTATCTCCTTGTCTTAATGCATCTCTGCATCGGAAAGGCTCTGTTAACGTAAAATACAATTTTTTATCGATGTGTTCCTTTTTTCTTTATCCTTTCCATCAAAATAACTGAAGTGTAGTTAACGCCAGAATATTAAAACAAAAGCGAGCAAAAATTGACCTAAAATCCGGTTCTAATACCACCTGTTCGTTCGCAAAAAAAAACATCCTACACGGTTGCCAACTTTATAGCCAAAAGAATATTCTAAGGATTATTTAAAAAATTAAATTAAATCAGTAGATTTTATAGACTACATTTCTATGTATGCACAGTGCAACACTTTATATATCATTTCCTGTCAAATCAATGATCCATAAGAAATTTCAGTGCGGGAAGGACAAGTAGAAAACACTGGACAGATTTCCAACTCTTTCTTATTTAAACAAATGACCGCATTCCGTGTCCGTGCAACGTTGCTAAAATCCTAATTGATTGCATGTGTTCTGCTACTCAAATCGGTTGTGGATAAATACCGGTGTTGTCCCTTATATTTGTTAATTCTAATAACAATAATATAGTAACCTATAATTTACTAAAGTACAAATTTAGAAAATATTGAGCTGTTTCTTATAAAAAATATGCACGATAATTTTACAATTTATTGGATTAGAGTTTTAATAATATAGCGAAAGCCGGTGAACCATTGAATATTTAAAATTTTAGAAATCTGACAACACTTACATTCAACCAAATCGTAACTCAGCGTTCCCTGTAGCCCTTGCGTGATTCCACTGTTATTCTTGGATCGCGTTTAGATATAAAGCCCTGGTTTCAACTGAATTTTCCAATTAATTTTTCACTATTGCCCGCTAAATACATGTAGTTGCTGTCTGAACTGATATCTTAGGGTAATTTCTAATATTCTATTCTGTAGATCATACAAAATATCCTAAACATATCGTTTTAATAACTTTGCTTTGCGGAACTTTTTATTTCTTTCTAGAAATAATAAAATAACAGCGATTGTTTTAAAATTAAAAATATAATACTATTGTGACATCTCGGCAACATCGATTACCGAAAAGCAGAAAGAAGAACACCTGTCCAGCAGTCCCGATGATCTTCAAAAATACCGTAGATCTTCTTTCATTAAAAACAGGAATGAAACTGCATTTCTTTCTTCAGCAAATAAACAATACAAGTACCGTTAGCCGCCATTGAGCTTTGTAGACGACCAGACGATTTTGTTATTTATATCCAACACTTTCAGACTCAATGGCGCTGCAAAATAAGTAAATAAATAAATAAATTATATATATATATATATATATATATATATATATATATATATATATATATATATATACATATACATAAAGAGTTTAACTTAGGGATAACCCTTAGAAAAGAACTCTTATAAGCCAGAGTACCTTCTGAAGGAATATACCGTACTTTCAAAAGAAAAAGTAGGAAACACTACCATAATTTTTTAAAAATTTTTTGAATCTGAGTTATAAGTTAAAATAGTACTTATTGAATATTTATAGGTGGCTCTCTGTTAAATGAGAATCTGATCTATACCAACTGCAGAAAAGGAAGTGTTGACACATGATTTTTAAACAATAAATAATGCAGAACTTATTCTTATACACATAACTTCACTCAATCGGTCACAACTTTATTTATTAAATTGTTAGAATATCAGAAAATCATACTTAGTAATTATTAAAATCTTAAAATTATTATAAAACAAAATTAAAATTATCGACAACAACGTCTTTCGGCCATTTTGAAGTCTTTCTAGAACTTTTTAATAAATATATAATTGACATTTCATCAACAATTCATAAGAAAGGAGACAAAAATAATTGCGATAACTATAGGGGAATAACGGTTACAGGATCTATTAGCAGAATATACGGAAAAATACTTAAAAATAGAATAGAAACGGAATACGCGGACGTAGAAGCTGAAGAACAGGCAGGCTTTAGAGCAGGAAGATCCACAATAGACCATCTCTTCTCACTGACACAAATCTTAGAAAAGAAAACCGCATTTGATCAGGAAGTCCATGTCTTGTTCGTTGATTTAAAAAAGGCCTACGACAGCGTGCCCCTAATGAAATTGTGGGAAACACTACAACAGAGTAATGTAAGCACCGAAATAATTAAAGCCGTAAAATCCTTATACCAAGACGCAAGAAGTAGTGTGAAAACCAGATATGGTATAACAACAGGGTTCCCGGTCACAAAGGGTCTCAAACAGGGCTGCTGTATATCCCCAACGCTATTTAAAATCTATTTGGAGAGTGCATCGTCATCCAGTGGTATGGGATTACCACTGGATGACGATACTATATTGTACACGCTATCATTCGCAGATGACCAGGTAGTAGTCGCTCAGGACATCGATGATATGGAATACATGACACGAAAACTTATGGAGGAATATGAAAAATGGGGCCTAGAAGTCAATATTAAAAAGACCGAGTACATGTGCATCGGAGGACAACAGCAGGACTTGAAACTGGCTACAGGACACACCATCAAACACTGTGCCAGTTATAAGTATTTGGGAACGAGAATATCTAGGGACGGAACACTGGAAGAAGCAATATTCGAGAGGAATATCCAAGGAAGAAAAGCGATTGGAATGCTTAATAGTATACTATGGGACAAAAACATAACCACTGAAAATAAGAAGAGAATTTACAACTCTATAGTGAAAAGTATAATAACTTACAGCTCCCAGGTGTGGCCATTAAAGGAAAGAACAGAAAAAATACTAACAGCTACAGAAATGGATTTCTGGAGAAGAGCAGCCAGAAAATCCAGAAAAGACCACATACCAAATGACACGATAAGGCGAGCTTTAGAAATAAAGTACGATATAGTGGACGAAATCAGAACCCAACAGTTGGTGTGGTACGGACATGTACAGAGAATGTCACAAGACCGACTACCTAAAAAGATTTTAAATTGGAACCCTCATGGAAAAAGAAAGCGAGGAAGACCACGCCAAAGCTGGAGAGCAGGAATCAACAAGGAAGTACTAGAGAGAGATCTGGAGGAGGAGGGATGGAGAAACCGGGAGGAGTGGAAATTAGGCATCGGAAGACGGAAGACGTTATAAAACCGATTGATATTATATATATATATATATATATATATATATATATATATATATATATATATATATATATATATATATATATATATAATTGACAGCATTGACATTCATATTGACGATTTTTTTTAATTACTCTTATTTATTATTATGATAGTTGTTAAGTGTTATATAATAGATGGCGTGCTGTAAAGTTTCAGACACGTGTGTTTAGTTGTATTTTTGTAGCGATCGTGGAAACAAAACAAGTTTTAATATTTTGCGACAAATTGATAAAACTAAAGTGCGAGCTGTTATTAACTAGTTGGTTTTAACCGTTAAAATCGATATTGCGGCCTGTCGCTACTTGATGTTGTAAGAGAACTAACGTAGTTTGTTTATTTGTTGTTACGGATGCTAAGTTTGTGTTCTGCTTTGCTGGTTTGACCTATGTAGACCTCATTATAATCGCCACATAGAATGTTGTATACGCCCTGATTTTCAAACTTTATTTTGTCCTTTGGATATCTAGCCATGAGCCTATTGTACAGGGTGAGTCAACGATAGAGTAAAGTTCATTATCTCATTTGTTTCGGGAATGACCAAAAAATGTTAAATACAGTAGTTTTAGGGAATGTTAAGATGCACAGTTTAAAATTATTTTTGAGTATACAGGATACTAGCCATAACATGCATTATTATTCAACAGTTAATTCATTTTGGGCCCGGGAAGTTCAAAACCAAAACCATTGGTCGCGTAATGTATGGTGTGGAATATTAAATTTTCGAATTATTGGTCCATATTTTTCCCGCGGACCGCTTAACAGGCCTAGATATCTAATTTTTGCAAAACGAATTACCCCAGTTTCTTAAAGAAGTTGATAACTTTGAAAGGGAAGAAATGTGGATTCAACGAGACGGAGCTCCTGCTCATTACCAACGGGAAGTTCGGGAATTTTTAAACCATCGCACAGTGTCTCGACTAGTACAAGCTAGCGGGACAATATTATTTCTTCACTTATTTCAATTGTTTATGTATATTCCAGGTATCTTAAGCTATTTTAAGAAAAAAAAAGTTGAAAAATGTGTACTGTATGTGTATTAATCGAAATATGTAGCTGCAAGACGGAAGGGGTTTACTAATGTGTCTCATTTGTTCACTATTGTCGCTAATTGTTCTTTAATTAGCTACATACGTCTACCTACTCATTATGTGTGAAAAGCACAATAATGTTTGTTTACAAAGAAATTTCTAGGAAAAAAATAAAAATCATAATGATAGTACCCACATTTATTAATTTACAAAATATTATTTCTTTTAAAATAAATTAGTACAATAACAGTATCTATATATCAATTATTTACAATAACAAGGTGTATAAGTAAAAGAAATATAATATTAAATAACTTATATACTAAGGCATGAATTATAAGCAACTACAACACACAATAAAATAAGAATAATAATTACAATAAAAAAATACTTAAACCTACTAATCATCATCAGATGAGTCGTCATCACCGCTCTCCCATTCAGTAGAATATTCAGAGAGTAAATAATCCTCCTCATTTAATTCGTGATGATGACTTACTGATGGTGTTTCGGATGGCAATGAAGGGGGGATAATCAACTGCAGAACCTCCGATGGCAAAGAAGTAAATTTTCTTCGCGGTAATTCTCTATACTAGTTGATAACAGTATCAGACGTAATTAAAAGCATTCTCAAAAGATCTGTATTTGTGGCGATACGTGACCGCTTCCTGGTGTGCCGTTCACGGAATCTACGACAGTCTTTATTTCTTGCCTCCTGGGCTTCTTCGGAGAGTTGTCCAATGGGAAGAAGAAAAGTCTTTATAACTTCCGCGCTGTGTACAAGAATTTTATGCACAGTAACGGGCATGGAATACCACGAATACAGATCAAGGTATAATTTTCTAGTATCAACACAAAACTTTTCGAATTCTATATAATTTATGTCATATCCCGATGACGAAGTTCTTAAAATTACATGAAATCTACGAATAAGGTTTACGTCTAATCCTGTAATTTCGCTGCTCAATTCAGCTTTGGAAAAAAATCTACGTGCTGTGTTTCCGTCGTTTGTGTTACCATACCCAGATTTTGGTTTATCTACTATGAGACCCATACGATCTTTAAACACTTTTTGTATCTCTTGTGAGCATTGCTTCACAATAGCTTTGTCGTTATCTCCCCTGACTTGCCACTTTTTTATTTCTAAACGATAGCTGATGTGAAGCAAACATTCAAACGTGCGGATCCATGCATGTAAAGTAGATAAACCAAATGCAAGGCGTTCTTCGTTGCTGGGATATATTCTTTGACTCCTCGTTCATAGTAGACGGGGTGGCACCGCAAATATAACACTTTTGTGTTGAACTTGTGTCTGTTAAGACATTGCACACTTTGCCATCAGTCATTGTCAACAACAAATCGTGTTTAACAGAGATTTGAGATCCAGCAACGTTACATAATGTTGGAAGAAGCTGACTTACTTCATCTAAAATTTTAGAAGTTTCTTCTTTCGTAAACTCTTTTGTCTCCTTGGCAAAAATAAACTTAATAGGACGGCAATATAAAGTAGAGGAAGGTCTTGGATTTTGCCAGATCACAGTTTCGCCATCAAGCAGTCTCAAAGGGACAAATAAGTATACGAACAAATATTCGTCTGTAGCGTTAGTGTTCTCAAATTTCTGCTTATACGTGCTATGCCCCGAACTCCCATCACAGCCCCATTTGCTTACCAACGTATAATATGAACGAGGTAACATACTTCTAATGACTTCCGTCTGAGCTTTAACTAATCGTTCAGCCGTTTTATCCAAAATCGTGTGAAATTTAATTTCAGCTCGAGATTCAGTCACAGAAATATATTCGTCAGAAGGACAACAAGAAGCTTTGGACTTACCTAAACTATAAAACGATGGATACACTTGATATCCCGCTTTCATTGACCATTTTCTTGTTTGTTTATATGAGTTAGAAGTCGATTTCGAGTCCACATAATAAGCTAAAGCTTCGTCTGGTGTTAACTGCCGACTTTGTTCAGAACACTTATTCTTTTCTCTAGTTTCACTGACCGCGACGTTATGGATCTGTTTAGCAACACTTCGATGCCCTTCTTTTCGAGTAGCTAACTCAGCTGCTGTAATAAGCTCACTTGCACTTCGCGATTCCAAAAGATCTTCTACTCTCCATCTCTTCGTTTTCGTTGATGAGTCTTCAAATGATTTTCTGGGTCGCCCTACGGAAAGAGCCGCTGATGATGTTGAAGTGCACGGCTGGTTAACACACATCTTTATTTCGATTCCGGATCCCTCTAACCAATCTTTATGTTTGATTAGAAACATTTCTTTGTTACACTTTAAAGAAGTCCACTTTTGATTGAATTTTGCTGAAAGGCTTGATATTTTCATTTTGAGTCGTTTTAGAGAATCGTCAGAAACATCAGACATATTGGATTTTTCACTTATATAATAAAAAATGCCACTGTTTCGTTCAGTTTTGTCATGTTTTAGCCATTCTTCAAAAAACTCCATTTTCGTCATAGTCACGACTCGTTCTGAAAAAAAAATAAAATAATTTTACTTTCGGGCCTTTTCGGGGTCTATAATATTGTAGGTATTACATATAGAAAAATCTAAGTGCATAAAAAAAGTTGCTACTTTTAAAGTTTACAATTAATGTAAAATTTGCTGGATTTATCTATACATTTACAAATTGATATTACACCAAAAGTATACATATTTTTTATAAAAAATATAAGTCATAATAGAGTACATACCTTCAACAGAATATTCCATCACAAAAAACTCGTTTCACTTTGCTACCAATTTTAAAATATGTTATCACAAGTGTGCATAAAATGCAACTGATTTGCAAATGAAAATGACCTCTCTTATAAGGGTTACTTTGACCCCCTGATAAGATACCTTTATGAGGTGATAAACAAATTAATTCTTGGAATTCGTTAAATGGGGGGGGGGGTTGTTTACAAGTCGTTATCAGTGGTTCCTGGAAATTACGTCATGAATATTGTCCCGCTAGCATGTTCTTGCCGAATCACTGTGCATCGTTACCCACAAAATTGGATCGGTAGGAATGGATTCATTCAGTGGCCCCCCCTCGATCATGTGACTTAACACCTTTAAACTTCTTTTTGTAGGGCTACATTAAAGATCGTGTCTATGTGAATCCCCCTACAACACCAATAGATATGAAAAATAGGATACCGGATGTGTGCAGAACAATAACGCCCTTTATGCTAAGGAAAATGAAGGAAAATATAGTAAAACGACTAAATATGTATATTCAAGTAGACGGGCATATTTTTGAACATTTATTACGTCATGATAATTAATTATTAGATAAGTTAAACTATATTCAGATTATTATTAAC
Organism: Pachyrhynchus sulphureomaculatus; assembly: GCA_019049505.1. NCBI lineage: Eukaryota > Metazoa > Arthropoda > Insecta > Coleoptera > Curculionidae > Pachyrhynchus > Pachyrhynchus sulphureomaculatus. The sequence goes on from CM032452.1 coordinate 105,186,387, forward strand.
TATTTGTTTATGTTTTCATAATAACGTAAGTGTATTAAAAAACAAGGGTAAAAATTGAAAAAATCAAAATAAATCGAAAACTATTACAAATAGATATATGACATACTTAATAAAAGTTGGAGGGTTTTGTAAAATCTATCAGAAAAAATAATAATATACAGGGTGTGCCATTAAAAAAATTTGAGATTTTTCAATTTACAATAGTCGAAATATATAAATTTATTTTGAACACCCTGTAGCATCTAACTCAAATTTCTTTACATATATCTTTTTTTTATCTCTATAGAACACTCGTACCAATTATGAGTATTCCACCTTCAGAAACAATGGCGCTACTGGCAATTTTTTACAAAACTGAAAATAGTATTTTTTAAAAAAAATTGAAATATTAGAAGAACTTGTAAGTTTAGATATATAACATTAATAATAAAAAAGTTATACAATTTTACGCAGAATTTAAAAATAAATTAGAAAATAGGATGTTCCATTTAAAAAAAACATATGTTATATCGGCTATACTTTTTTGAAGTACCCGGTATACTCAAAAATAATTTTAAACTGTGCACCTTAACATTCCCTAAAACTATTGTATTTAACATTTTTGTAGTTTGTAGGCGGTGGATATGTTGTGTTTTCGTAGCAGTCGTTCGATTCAACAAAGTTATTGAATCCAACTCTTCTTCACTTTTTAGAACTAAAAGTACTTACTTTATACTAAGTATAATATACGAGGCTGGTTTGAAAAGTCCGTGCAAAGTCCGAGAGATGGCACCACCGGCGCATATCGAGGTCATGTTTAGTTAGTAGCATCTCTTGAATGAACGCACACCAAGTTTCAGCCATATTGGTCTATTTCTTTGTGTTTGGCATTCGTGTGAATCAAGGAAGTCGAGTGATTTTTTTCAAGAAATGGAGGAAAAAAAATTTCGTGTGGTGATTAAACATTACTTTATGAAAGGCAAAACGCCTCAGGAGACTAAAGAGAAGCTTGATAAACATTATGGTGACTCTGCACCTTCGATTAGAACAGTTTATAAGTGGTTTCAAAATTTTCGGACTGGCCATATGGGCACAAGTGACGCTGAACGTTCTGGACGGCCTGTGGAGGTTACGACTCCAGAAATCATTGATCAAATCCATGATATGGTGATGGATGACAGAAGAGTTAAGGTGCGTGAGATTGCTAGTGCTGTGGGCATCTCGACCGAACGGGTACATAATATTTTGCATAAACATTTGGACATGAGAAAGCTATCCGCAAGATGGGTGCCGCGATTGCTCACGCTTGACCAAAAACGGAATCGTGTGAAGTGTTGCAAGGATGGTTTGCAGCTGTTCCAGAAGAATCCGGAGGACTTTAAGCGTCGTTTCGTCACTGTGGATGAAACATGGATACATTACTATACTCCTGAGACCAAACAACAATCTAAACAATGGATTACCAAGGGGGAATCTGCACCAAAAAAGGAGAAGACCGTTCCTTCGGCCGGAAAGGTCATGGCAACTGTCTTTTGGGATTCGCAAGGGATAATCCTCATCAACCATCTGGAAAATGGTAAAACTACTACTACAGGTGAATATTATTCATCGTTATTGGACCGTTTGAAATCCGAGCTGCAAAAAAAACGCCCGCGATTGGCCCACAAGAAAGTCCTTTTCCATCACGACAACGCACCAGCACACCCCTCAGCAGTTGTGGTCGCAAAATTAATGGAAATAGGATTCCAACTCGTTTCACATCCCCCCTATTCTCCAGACTTGGCTCCCTCGGACTACTATTTGTTCCCCAATTTGAAGAAATGGCTGGCGGGACAAAGATTTTATTCAAACGAGGAGGTGATTGCAGACACTAATGGATATTTTGCAGACTTGGACAAATCCTATTATTCGGAAGGGAGCAACAAACTAGAACATCGTTGGACGAAGTCTATAAGCCTAAAAGGAGACTATGTCGAAAAATAAAAAAGGTTTACCCCAAACACATAAGTAGTTTTTATTTTTGCACGGACTTTTCAAACCAGCCTCGTATCTAGCAAATATGAAATCGATGTCTCATATCGTTCGGGAATTATTGCGCCAACAGTCAACTAGATCGGTAGAGTAAGCAATGGAAATGAAAATAGTGTTTTTCATTACCTAGGGACTCTGTAGCACGAGGAAATGCAAACAATATAGAGAGTTTTGGTGTTAAAATAAACAAGAAGTCGTTAGGTATATATTTTATATAATTAATTAATTACTAACCACGTTTTAACCGAAATATTTACAAATAGATATGGAATAATTTGAGGAAATGTTGTTGTAATACTAGAAACTTTCGTCAAAATACAGTTATCCCTGCACTTACAGAACTATTTGGGTATTGGAAGTTCAGTCATTCGAACAAATACATTTGCATACATAAGTCCTAGAAATCAGAATGTATCCGATCTAGCATTGTTCGAACATTTCTATGCAATAAAACGTGCATTTCAATGGAAAGACAAGAGAAATGATATCAGTTTAAAGAAAATAAAAAACCTGTTCACTGTTAATTGAAGTCGAATAAAAAATAATCGGCCATGAGCAAGTCGGACTTGCGCAATTACTGTTTCGTACTGTGATTGCTTTTGAAATAAAATTTTTGTTACGGAGGTATAAAATGATTAATGACTTCACATAACACACCCCCAAATGAGTTTTCGACAAAGTTTGTTTCCGATCTTTGTTGAAAACTGATGACCTTGAAATTTTTGTTTTCTTTTTGTATATACCAGCTAAATTATGCACTTATGATAATTTTCGTTCAATCTACATCCTGTGGAGAATGTTCCAGAATTTTTTCAAAATTTTTTGATCAGTACCCTTTAAGATAAGGGAGAGGGACAGCGATTTTTGGCAATTTTTAAAAATATTACAAAGAAAAGTGTGCGCAAGTATTACATTATATATACAGTCAGTCCAAAAAGTCTCCGTACACCACCTTAATTAGAACTATGAGAAAACATGTTTAAAATTACGGAACGTTTTATTTAGAAGTTACATCATTGTTATAAAAATGTAAAGAAAATTATTGTCAAAAAAGTCTCCATACACTTAAAAAATACTAATAATAGTTCAAGGAGTTTAAATTAATATTAATATTTAGTGGGACCACCGCACACTGGCCAATTTTCATTAAATGCTGGCCAAAACCTTAAAATTGTTTTGGCTTGGCTTGGATTTAGATAGTTTTTGAGAAAAAATTACATAAAACTCAATATAATAAAACGATATTTTAAAATTGTATTACATATAAAACGAAACATGTCTTACAATTTCATTCTAGCTAAAAATAGACAACTAGGTCTACTTTTCGTAAGTAGTAAAACATAAGAATCTTTTTCAAACATGAAATCTTTTCTTAAATATATATACATACCATATATATACGAGTATATATATATATATATATATATATATATATATATATATATATATATATATATATATATATATATATATATATATATATATATACTAGCCGTGCCCGCGGCTCCGCTCGCGTGGACTTGATTCACTAATATCGTCACTGTTTATTCCTTATGTTACCTAACGTAATAAAATATCTGCCGTTATTTCCTCTTATCTTCCATTATTTCTCCTTATCTCCCATTATCTCTACATAATTTCCATTATCTAGGCTTATTTCTGCTCATCTCCCATTATTTATCCTTATCTCCAATTATTTCTCCTTATCTCCCATTATCTAGGTTTATCTCGACTTATCTCGCAATATTTCTACTTATCTCCCATTATTTCTCCTTATCTCCGATTATCTCACCCTAACTCCCAATATCTTATCTCTGCTTATCTCCCATTAGTTCTCCTTATCTTCCATTATTTATACTTATCTCCTATTATCTCACCTTATCTCCCATTATCTAGGCTTATATCGAATTATATAAAACATATGTATAAATTTATAACAACACGTAAATCGGATAAGCGGTTCTCAAGTGATAAGCGCACTAACGGACAGACAGACAGAGATACGTTGCATTATATATATATATATATATATATATATATATATATATATATATATATATTATAAATGTAATAAAATATACATCTATAACCTGGTCAGAGAGCATAGTATGAATTTAAAAAATCACGTAAATCGGATAAGTGGTTCTCGAGGGATAAGCGCACTAACGGACAGACAGACAGACAGAGAGACGTTGCATTTTTATATATATATTTATTGTAGATATAGATTATTATTATTATTATTATTATATAACCTGGCCAAAGAATATATGTATGAATTTAAAAAAAGACGCGTAAATCGGATAAGTGGTTCTCGATAAACGCACTAATGGACAGACAGATAGACATTGCATTTTATATATTTTATAGATTGTAGATATTTTCTGCTACATAATATTATTCTATATTTAATGGTTTAGACTGTGTTTTGCAAGGGAACGCGCTAGTGGCAAACTTTTTTCCGACTTCATTCACTATTATCGTCACTGCTCATTCCTTATGCTACCTATCGTAATAAAATATAGCCTATAACCTGGCCAGAGAACATATGTATGTTTTAAAAAAAAAAGTAAGTAAATCGGATAAGTGATTTTCCAGTGATAAGCGCACTAACGGACAGACAGACAGAGAGACGTTGCATTTTATATATATTATAGATATATATTTATATATATATATATATATATATATATATATATATATATATATATATATATATATATATATATATATATATATATATATGTATAAACAAAAATAACTTAATATTTAGTAACACATAGCAACTGAATATTTTAACGTATAATTTAATTGTTGCAAGAATAAAAAAAAATGAATCTGTATCGCTAGATGAAGCTATATAATTATTTTGTGCAAATTGTGACGAGGATGTCACTGATACAGCTGTATTAGGGGCTAATAGGAGTGCTAAAACATCTCTTGATAAGTATTTTAATTTTTTTTTTAGGTAAACTTCTAATACTCGAAATGTATGGATCTGAGGGAATTAAGAGTTGATGAAGAAGATCTTCCATTTACATTGTTCTCGAAAATTTACGCGTAAAATCTCGACGGTATCTCTTGTCTTTGTTTCGAGACTCTTGTGCCTCTTCTGAAAGTTGGCCAATTGGTAATATTGCAGAAGAAATAACTTGAAGACTATAGGCATATTATACCACGAATAAATACTAACAAATTTGTTCAAAAAGATAAAATTGTTTTCTTTAGGCTTGAAACGTTAGGCTTCAAAGGTTAGACTTAAAAGGAGTCCTCTGTATAAATTAGCAAAAATTAGCAAAATTACTTTATGGTATATGATAAAGCATTAAATATATGGTAATATCATACTTATAACTTAGCGGGATTATGCGGGATAGACCACATTAAAAAAATCGCAAATAGTAAATTCTACATCTGAGGTTTCATGACTCTAAAAGTCTTATAACTATTAAAATAATAAGAATAGATGATATAACATATTCTACTAACCTCCAGAAATCGAATCCATACTTGGGTATTTGTATCATATATCAATTATTATAAATTTCCTTAGTATAATGTTGTCGCTGTTATGCAACATTAAAAACAAGCAAATTTAGGTTAACGTTACGGGCTATTCCGAAACAAAAGAATGATGGGAATTACGTCATGATACGTCAAAAATGTTTGACTTTCGACCGGTATACTTCAAAACCGTGGAAAAAACTTTAATTTTTTTAGGTTTTGGCCAGTATTTTGTGACAATTGACCAGTGTGAGCCTCCGCCGTTGGCCTTGATAATCTCCTGTAACCTTGTTGTCATGCTTGCAACCAGCTTTCTAGTAACTTCTGCTGGCATGTTCTCCCATTCGTTCAATATTCCGTTTTTTAATTCTTCTCTATTTGAAACATTATGTTTGCAAACGCGCTGTTTAAGTTCCTCCCATAAATGCTCGATGGGGTTAACATCGGGTGATTGCGGAGGTGTATGAAGCTAATGTCGCACATTATGGATCATCAATTCTCGTTTGCGGTATGTTTCGGACCATTGTCCTGTTAGAACATGTATCTTTTTTCGAGTGCACTTTCTCTTAAATTGTCTCTCAAAATGTTCAAATAAACATGCTGATCCATGGTACTATTAATAAAATGTAAATTTCCAACCCCTCCAGCAGACATGCATCCCCAAAGCAGAACACTGCCACCCCCTTGTCTCACCGTGGAACAAATGTTTTTAATATTAAATGCGGTATTTTTCTTTCTCCAAACTTTAGTTCTGCCATCAGACCCAAAAAGGTTAATTTTTAGGTTCATCACTAAAGCTTACGGATTCCCAAAATTCAGGAGGTTTAGTGACGTATTCCCTAGCAAAAACTAACCGCTTTTTGCGATTAGCTTCCGAAATTAACGGCTTCTTCCTGGCTGCACACCCCTTATAGGCTGTCCTGTGTAAACAATTTCTCACTGTTTGTGAACAAACATTTTTCAAATATAGTTCCCGTACTTCTTTTAATTTTGGTGCGCTTTTCTTAGGATCTATAATTATCTGTCTAACAATACTGGCCTCTTCACGTGGAGTCAGTTTCTTGGGACGACCGGAGCGTGGTCAAATTTTATAGGAACCCGCTGATTCATACTGGTTTACAATCTACTGAACAGTAGCATGCGACTTTTTAACAATTTTTCCTATATTTCTGTAAGATTTTCCATCTTTCCACAAATCAGTTATAATATTTCGAACTTAAAATGGAATTTCACAATTTCTCTGGCTCATTTTTCCGTTCCGTACGGAATACTTATAAGATGACTCCGGTGTCTGTCCGTCTCTCCGTCTGTCTGTCTGTCACACCCGATTTTCTCCGAAACTATTTGTCATAGAATGTTAAAATTTGGTAGTAATATAGGAAATGGTGTCCTCATCAGAGCCATGTAGTTTTGAAAGTTAAATTTTGACTTAAAGGGTTTGTTTTGGGGGGTGAAATTGGAAGTGAAAATAAAATTTTGTATTAGGTCGTCGAGTGTGGTGTCAAATGAAAACTTGTGAAAACACGAGTTAAATATATATATATATATATATATATATATATATATATATATATATATATATATATATATATATATATATATATATATATATAATGTAATACTTGCGCGCACTTCTCTTTATATTATTTTTAAAAAATCGCGAAAAATCATTGTCCACCCGCCCTATCTCGAAAAGTCCTTATCAAAAAATTTTGAAAAAATCCTGGAATATTCTCCACGGGGTGTAGATTGAACGGAAAATATCACGAGTGCATTACCTTTAATAATTTATCTGGTATATAAAAAAAACAATTTCAAGGTGATCAGTTTTCAGTAAAGATTGGAAACAAACTTTGCTGAAAACTCAATCGACGTACGGAAAACTAATTGCGCAAGTTTAGCTTGCACTTGACCGGTTATTAATACTACTTTGAAAATCCACTGCAAAATTACTTGCAACAAGTGACAGATTATAAAGTATGGCCGAAAATTATTCATTTCTTTTCAGTTTAGCAAGCAATAGATAGCTTGATAAAATGCGGCTGATTATAACGTGTTTTTTCAATGCAGTTCTTGAGTGTATGAGACTTTTTTTAAATTAATTTCGTTTACGTTTTTTATAACAATGATGTAACTTCTAAAAAAAATGTTCCGTAGTTGTTTTTTAATACTAATCCTCGTTGGTTAAGTTTCAAATATTAATTTAAACATGTGTTCTCATAGTTCCAATTAATTAGTTAAACATAACAGAAAAATAGTACGGAAAGCAGGTGGTGTATTTTTGAAGTCGTGTCGTGGAGAATATTCCAGGATTTTTTCAAAATTTTTTGATAAGGACTTTTCCAGATGAGGCGGGTAGACAGCGATTTTTCGCGATTTTTTAAAAATAATACAAAGAGAAGTGCGCGCAAGTATTATATTATATATATATATATATATATATATATATATATATATATATATATATATATATATATATATATAGGAGGCTGGTTTGAAAAGTCCGTGCAAAAATAAAAACTACTTATGTGTTTGGGGTAAACCTTTTTTATTTTTCGACATAGTCTCCTTTTAGGCTTATACGCTTCGTCCAACGATGTTCTAGTTTGTTGATCCCTTCCGAATAATAGGATTTGTCCAAGTCTGCAAAATATCCATTAGTGTCTGCAATCACCTCCTCGTTTGAATAAAATCTTTGTCCCGCCAGCCATTTCTTCAAATTGGGGAACAAATAGTAGTCCGAGGGAGCCAAGTCTGGAGAATAGGGGGGATGTGAAATGAGTTAGAATCCTATTTCCATTAATTTTGCGACCACAACTGCTGAGGTGTGTGCTGGTGCGTTGTCGTGATGGAAAAGGACTTTCTTGTGGGCCAATCGCGGCGTTTTTCTCCTTTCTTGCAGCTCGGTTTTCAAACGGTCCAATAACGATGAATAATATTCACCTGTAATAGTTTTTTTACCCTTTTCCAGATAGTCGATGAGGATTATCCCTTGCGAATCCCAAAAGACAGTCGCCATAACCTTTCCGGCCGAAGGAACGGTCTTCGCCTTTTTTGGTGCAGATCCCCCCTTGGTAACCCATTGTTTAAATTGTTGTTTGGTCTCAAGAGTATAGTAAAGTATCCATGTTTCATCCACAGTGACGAAACGATGCTTAAAGTCCTCCGGATTCTTCTGGAACAGCTGCAAACCATCCTTGCAACACTTCACACGATTCCGTTTTTGGTCAAGCGTGAGCAATCGCGGCACCCATCTTGCGGATAGCTTTCTCATGTCCAAATGTTTATGCAAAATATTATGTACCCGTTCAGTCGAGATGCCCACAGCACTAGCAATCTCACGCACCTTAACTCTTCTGTCATCCATCACCATATCATGCATTTGATCAATGATTTCTAGAGTCGTAACCTCCACAGGCCGTCCAGAACGTTCAGCGTCACTTGTGCCCATATGGCCAGTCCGAAAATTTTGAAACCACTTATAAACTGTTCTAATCGAAGGTGCAGAGTCACCATAATGTTTATCAAGCTTCTCTTTAGTCTCCTGAGGCGTTTTGCCTTTCATAAAGTAATGTTTAATCACCACACGAAATTCTTTTTCGTCCATTTCTTGAAAATCACTCGACTTCCTTGATTCACACGAACGCCAAACACAAAGAAATAGACCAATATGGCTGAAACTTGGGTGTGCGTTCATTCAAGAGATCCTACTAACTAAACATGACCTCGATACGCGCCGGTGGTGCCATCTCTCGGACTTTGCACGGACTTTTCAAACCAGCTCTCGTATATATATATATATATATATATATATATATATATATATATATATATATATTTAACTCGTGTTTGCAAAAGCTTTCATTTGACACCCCAATCGATGACCAGGTAAAATTTTTTTCACTTCCGATTTCACCCCTCAAAACTAACCCTAAATTAGTGACATATTTCAACTTTCTATGTCAAATAGTTTTAGAGAAAATCGGCTGTGACAAACAGACAGACACCGAAGTACTTCCATAAGTTTTTCAATTTTGATACGAAACACTAAAAAACAAACAAAATTGACCCTTAAGAAGTCACATATTAAATTAAAAACCAAATCAAGTTAAATACGACAATGTATACGCTGGAAAGTCAGGAATTTCGGTCGTAAGGTGGTTTTGTAGACGCAATAAATATAAACGAAATGTTGGCCGTAGTACATGCTCTGCAATTTTATAACAAGTTTTATAGTGGAAAAAGCATGATTTAGTGAGCATTGCCGAAGCATTGCGGTTCGATTGCTCGAGAGGAAAAACTGTCGATAAGGCGACAATATATTTCCTCTGGTTATATAGTCTGAATAGATATACCTGGAGCGATCCAAAACGTTAGCCATTTTTTAACCAATTGACAGTTCGTCAGAGATGCTTAGAATTGTACTACGACGGTCTTCACGAATGAATCGTCGAACTTCGTCGATTGTTTCAGATAAAGTAAATCCCAAGATATAAGATCCTGCCTTTTTGCTTTTTCAATGGGGCAATAAACGACCCTACCCTGAAAAGGGCTGGGTTTCAAATTGTCTACTATTATCTGCAAAAAATATAAAAGATTCTAGTTTGGACTATCACGACGACACTACCGCAGAACTTTTTGAAAATTGGTTTCAAAATTCCCTTTTGCCAAATTTTCCCGAACAGAGTGTTATAGTTATGGACAATGCAAGTTACCATAGTCGCCTACTAAATAAGGTTCCTAATGCAGCCAACACCAAATCGGAAATACAGGAATATATGTTAGAAAATGACATTTATTTTGGTTTTAGTTACAAAAAAAGTATCTTTTGGAAGTTTTGAAAGACTATAAATTGAAAAAGAATGATAGTATGGCTGAGAAAGTGGGACACACTGTTTTGCGGCTTCCTCCGTATTATTGTATGTTTAATCCAATTGAACATATTTGGGATCAAGTTAAATAAAAAATAAGGGCACAAAATGTTTCTCCTAGTTTAAGCGTGTCAGTGGCTGAATTAGTAAAAAAAGTTATAAATGATATACCTTTTGAAAGCTGGAAGAATTTCATTCAGCACGTTGTTAAAGTTGAAGATTCATATATTTATGTAAATAATATAAAACCACTGATAATTACCTCAGCTGATGACAGTGAAAGTGAAACCGAATTAGGCTTAAGTTAAAATGTGTTTTTATTTATACAGTATGTCCCCTCTTGGAAACCCCATTCATTCAAACTGTATATTTATACTTCTTATCCATTTGTTTTTACATGCATCTATAAATGAACAACTCCAAAAACACTTATAATTTTATTTATTTGAATTAATGAATAAAATTCTTACGTCCATCTTTGCAACCTATCATAAACAATAGGTCAGAATTTTTATATTGCCCACTTAAAACGGCAGGAATCATTATCTTATATTTTGGGACAGGCTGTACGGTTGTTGTCGAAGGTCTTCCGGTTTGTTCGTCTCCTTCCTCCGAAGTTCGGCCGGCCTTAAATTACGTAAACCACTCGAAAATTTGCGTACAGTTCAGAGCTTCGCCGCTAAATGCTTTTCGAATCATTTTATTCGTTTCAGTACACATATACACGCTGCTTTTTTTCGTATTCACATGCAATCTTGCGCGTGCCAGTTGAAACTTATATATATATATATATATATATATATATATATATATATATATATATATATATATATATATATGTATATATATATATATATATATATATATATATATATATATATATATATATATATATATAACGTTATTAGGGATGTTCCTATTACAACTCATCACTTTGAGCTGCGAACAATTCTCCATTGAGCAAGAAAACTATTTTTGAAGGTACAACACGAGCAGCTGTGATATTTTGGAATAGCTTTTTCCCTTCCCTTTTCTTTTTTTTCCCACTTTTACTGCAATCACCAGTTGCTGGACACAACAATGAGATCAAAAAGAGAACATTGCCCTAGTAATGACAAAAGTGGATCTCGAAGAAAGACGAGTTCACAGTGTTTCTAGAGATTGCACAGTGTTCTTGTGATCCCTTCAACGCAATAATATGGAACTTGTAGCAGCGACAGGGGGGTATCAGTCAAGGAATGGTGGTTTATAGAGTATAATGAATCATATCATAATATAGAATTGCACTTGCTTCGTATATATTGTGTTATATGTCCTTTTTAGGGTTTTTCAAGTTAATGTGTTATTTTTTCATTATTTTCAATTTAACTGAAAATAATATAATGGGGAAGATATTAGGTTTCAGCTCTTATTTGTAACCCTACCTTCTGTTTAACTATTTTTTGACTAATATCTTACCAGACAGTACCTAGCATTTAGAATATCGACTTATGGTGCTTGAATGAAATTACTCTTTGGTGTGAGATTCATTACTTATTTAAGGATTACGTGTTTGTAAGAAAACTATTAAATAAAAAAAAATGTGTTTACAGGTAACTCAAGATACGAGATATTCTCTTCAAATATCAACATACGAGAAATTATGTTGCCAACTCGCATACTTCTCTTCAAATATCAACATACGCGAAATTCTGTTGCCAAAGGCATGTTAAATATTTTAATTGAAAAATAATCACTACGTATTATTTAAATTGCTCTAAATTTAAAGCAAATTTAAAGCAAATTCGTGCCCAGACGCGTTAAATGAAATAAATAAACTAGAGAAGTACAAACGTCGAAAAGCTTAACTCAAGGCCAGACCGCAAAGTTTTCTTTCGAAACAGCTGCAATGAAAAATATTTAAGTTTATCTTCACAGTTTGTAGGGTGGGTTTATCAATCGCACGCCTAACTTTGGATTAACTTCTAGCTGCAACTACTAATAGTATCATAATTTGTAATACCATAGTGGTTTACTTGAAGTTAGTGGTAACTCTACGTCGACAAACTCAACCTAAATTACACTAAAAACTTCATAAACTTTCCCCAAGCTTTTTCTATGAGTTTCCGTTGTTCGGTGTACACATTTGTTGGTTCGTACAACTACGTTAGAATACTACCTAATTCGCAAAGTTAACAGTTAGAAGTTTCCACATGAGTTAGCCTAGTAATACAGGGTGTCTCATAAAAAGTTTGATTTTAATATACACACAGTGTTCCGGACTATTACTGCATATCATAAATTAGTGGCGTCATCTGCAAGTTATTCATAGATCACTGAGTTAAGATACCCTTATGCATGCAGTAGATAAGCTGTCCGTGATGTTTTAGAACTTGACCATTCAGTTATGGGCTTTTGCACCGCGGCCCCATATGAAGTTGCAGGATTATCGTAGCCGTAAATACCCAGTGGGTGAAAGTCTCGAGACTTTAGAAGAAAAAACAATGTTTTAGCGAAAAATCGATTTTATTCGTCAACACTGTTTTCCTCGAAAGCAGTACCCTTATTCCGGTGAACCTCTAATATTTGTATACCTTTCATATATAGTACGATATGTCAAGCTCTCTAAAATAAGTCTGTTTCCCATTTGACTTCTTGATTTGAGTCAAATCTCTTTCCCTCGAGGAAATAATTGCTGGAGGCCAGGTCTAGGAAATACGATGGATGAGAAAGCTTTTATGAAGTTGTGAGCTGGTGCATTTTTTTGGTGAAACAAAACCAAAGGTCTAATAAACCAACGTAACAGTCGGTGGGTTTTGTGCTGTTCCAACCACTCTGCGGACTGCCTGCTGGACGCAGGCGTGTAGTGGTGGATCCATGTTTCGTCTTTTCTTACGAATCGACGCAAAAACTCCTTTAGTTTACGTCGAAACAGTGCCAAACAGCGTTCTGAATCTTCGACACGTTACCGTTTTTGATCAAGCGTGGGAGTACGCGGCACTCATCGAACACACAGCTTTTTTCTCAGCAAATATTCATGCAAAATATATGAGCGACTGCCTTATTTGGTCATCCGGAATGTGGCATCGACATATAATTGCTTTCGACAAAGCAGATGTGTCATAACACGTGTCAAGTCATTCAGCAAACTCGCAAACTAATAGACAAAAGTTCATGAAAATTTTACGCGAATCTTTTGAGAGTTGACATTAACTGAAAACCATATGGTTTTTGTTTGTGCTGACATCTCTCGGAAAATTTCGGTACTTTTCACCCCATGTTAGTATCCAAGAGAGAAGCCGATGGTTCGTCTGCATACCCAGATTTTTTAACTATTTTGTGACGAATATCTTACCATATAATACCCATCATTTAAAACATCGACTTCAGATTCAGAAGATTTAGTACTTATTTAAGGAAATTACGAGAGTGTCAAATTTCAATGAGTTAAGATAAATAATGAGTTATTAGTCGACAAGAGGAAGAAATGGGTCGAGCGGAGAATAGAAAAAGAACAGTAATGGATGACAAAAGAAATATTAAATCTGATGGGCAAAAGACGATTACAGGAAACAAAAGATGTTTCAAAGTACAACGAACTAAACAGAGTAATACGTTGAAAATATAGAGAAACTCAGGAAATCTGGTTAAGCGAGAAAGGCCGAGAAATAAAAGAATTGCAAGAGAAACATGACACCTTCAACTTACATAAGAAGGCGAAGGAATTCGGTAAAAAAATAAAGAAATAATTCTGAGAAATGGGTGTAATGAAATTATACTGGGTATTAAGAACAAACTAAAGACACGGGAGCAATACATAGAACACTTTTCAATGGACATAGATCAGCTAAACAGGGACAATGAGACAGGGCCAGAAATATCAAGAAGAGAAGTTATTCATGCTATACAATTACAGAAAAATGAAAAGCAGTTGATCCAAATGAGATAAAAAGAATCATACATACCAGAATATATAGAAATTGTAAAGCAGGAACAGATAACACATAATTCGGATTCCGAAAAGGCAAAGTGCATTCTCATTATATGTACTGCTTCAACGTTGTAAAGATATGAATGTAGATGCACGAGAAATTAATAAGAATTCGAAAAACAACAAATATAGACAAAAGAGAACTAAATATGATTAAAAATCTGTACTGGAATCAATCAGTGGAAGTTAAAATTGGGCTGGAAAAGCATAAAAATAGCTCAAGATGTAAAACAGAGATGCATTCTCTCACCACTTTTGTTCAATCTTCATTCTGACGCTGTATTTAATGAGGCCATCTATAAATCCATTGAAGGAATAACAATTAATGGGAATACACTGAACAACACGGTATGCTGATGATACTGCTCTATTAGCACAAAACATCTCCAGCAACTGATCGATCGAGTCGTAACAGTAAGTGGAAAAAATCAAGTGGATGGTAATTATAAAGAACAATCTACCACCAGAATTACTCCAAATCAGGGACAACACCGTAGAACAGGTCTCTACATTTAAGTATTTGGGAACCAATATAAATGACAATTCGGATCCAAGAAAGGAAATTTATTCCCGGATTGAACAGGTCCGAGTAACATATATGAATATGAATAAATTTTTCCATCGCAAGTTTCAATCTTGAACTCCGAATGAGAATGCTGAGTGCGTATGTATTGTTCGTGCTACGAGGCTGGTTTGAAAAGTCCGTGCAAAGTCCGAGAGATGGCACCATCGGCGCGTATCGAGGTCATGTTTAGTTAGTAGCATCTCTTGAATGAACGCACACCAAGTTTCAGCCATATTGGTCTATTTCTTTGTGTTTGGCATTCGTGTGAATCAAGGAAGTCGAGTGATTTTCAAGAAATGGACGAAAAAAGAATTTCGTGTGGTGATTAAACATTACTTTATGAAAGGCAAAACGCCTCAGGAGACTAAAGAGAAGCTTGATAAACATTATGGTGACTCTGCACCTTCGATTAGAACAGTTTATAAGTGGTTTCAAAATTTTCGGACTGGCCGTATGGGCACAAGTGACGCTGAACGTTCTGGACGGCCTGTGGAGGTTACGACTCCAGAAATCATTGATCAAATCCATGATATGGTGATGGATGACAGAAGAGTTAAGGTGCGTGAGATTGCTAGTGCTGTGGGCATCTCGACTGAATGGGTACATAATATTTTGCATAAACATTTGGACATGAGAAAGCTATCCGCAAGATGGGTGCCGCGATTGCTCACGCTTGACCAAAAAACGGAATCGTGTGAAGTGTTGCAAGGATGGTTTGCAGCTGTTTCAGAAGAATCCGGAGGACTTTAAGCGTCGTTTCGTCACTGTGGATGAAACATGGATACATTACTATACTCCTGAGACCAAACAACAATCTAAACAATGGGTTACCAAGGAGGAATCTGCACCCAAAAAGGCGAAGACCGTTCCTTCGGCCGGAAAGGTTATGGCGACTGTCTTTTGGGATTCGCAAGGGATAATCCTCATCGACTATCTGGAAAAGGGTAAAACTATTACAGGTAAATATTATTCATCGTTATTGGACCGTTTGAAAACCGAGCTGCAAGAAAAACGCCCGCGATTGGCCCACAAGAAAGTCCTTTTCCATTACGACAACGCACCAGCACACACCTCAGCAGTTGTGGTCGCAAAATTAATGGAAATAGGATTCCAACTCGTTTCACATCCCCCCTATTCTCCAGACTTGGCTCCCTCGGACTACTATTTGTTCCCCAATTTGAAGAAATGGCTGGCGGGACAAAGATTTTATTCAAACGAGGAGGTGATTGCAGATACTAATGGATATTTTGCAGACTTGGACAAATCCTATTATTCGGAAGGGATCAACAAACGAGAACATCGTTGGACGAAGTGTATAAGCCTAAAAGGAGACTATGTCGAAAAATAAAAAAGGTTTACCCCAAACACATAAGTAGTTTTTATTTTTGTACGGACTTTTCAAACCAGCCTCGTATTGTATGGATGTGAGTACTGGTTTAGATATATTCTGAGAAGAAGTTTCAAGCACTGGAAACATCCGATTAAAGAAGGTAAGTTCATACCATTACAATGTAAATGAGTGTGATTTTGCTTCGTGGAAAGTGAAAAATCTTTTATATTTTAATGCGCAACTTTTAAAGTCCGCTTCCGTTCGGCTTCTAATTTCCAGAATTTATTTATTATAATATAACTAATGACATATTCAAAGGGGAAAATCCATAATGAACCATAAATGTAGATATAACAAAAATGCAGATGAAGCCGCTGTAGCTACAGGAGTTGATAAGCGATTAATATCTCGATTTGGAACTATTCTTCAGGTATTTCTAAAAAACTTCCTCAAATTCCTCACTATAACAATGACTTTTTCTTATCGTTGCAGGTTATTTCAAGCGGGCATCCAATCAAGGAAGATAAATTTAACATATTTGCCTGTGATACTGTCAAACTGTTTGTAGAGCTATATGGCTGGTACAGGATGCCTCCCAGCGTAAACAAAATCCTTTTACATGGCTCTTTAGCCGTCAAACATACCCTTGTTCCAATAGGGCAGCTTTCAGAGGAGGCACAGGAGGCAAGGAATAAAGACTAGAAAGTCCTCATATATTAAAACCTATGAAGACTTCTAATTTCATCGGATCCTGTTATTACTGGCTTTAGAACGTTCCAGACAGTCCCGTTGAAGGGGCTGAGTCAGGATGCAAAGGAACTACTCACAGATTCTGTGGAAGACGTTGAGCAGCATAGCGATGCGGAGAAGGATTCTCCTAGCGAATCGGAATATTCTGATTTTGAATTTATATAAAAGAATAGTTCATTTTATTAGCAAATTCATAAATTTAGCAATTAGTATCTTTATTTTATCTTTCCATTTTCTATTATACCAATTTTTCCTAAGAAAATATATAAAACACCTCAAAATGCAGTAAAAATTCAGTTCTGAGAACTAAAACACCTATTTTTTCCTTCATATATATTTTTAATGAAAAAAAACTGGCAAAGAATAGAGAAGTTCGCCTAGCCTTTATAGACATAAGAAAGCCCTATGACTCAGTACCAAGACAAAGACTGTGGAACGCAATGAAAGAAATAGGCATTGACAAAGAACTAATACACGCAGTAAAAGCTCTACGAAAACAACACGGTGAACATAAAAATAGGACAGAAAATAGGGAAGAGACTCCAAACATCAAAAGGCCTATTACAAGGATGCTCTACATCCCCAACACTATTCAAAATATACCTCGAAAAAACATTAAAAAAATGGAAGCAAAAATGTAGTGGAATAGGAGCCCCAATACGAGTAGATTAGATACTCTAAGTTTCGCAGACGACCAAGTAATCATAGCGCAAGATGAGGAAGACCTCAGTTATATGGTAAGAAAACTGAAAGAAGAATACACTAAAGCAGGATTAGCAATAAACTTTGATAAAACGGAATATCTAACAACCATGAAGGGAAACGTGGAGAATCTAAAAGTCGATAACGAAACAATAATCAAAGGAACCGATAGATTTAAATATTTAGGAACCATCATTTCAAAAAAAGGCAACATCAGAAGAAGAGATTAAAGCTAGATTAGGACAAGCGGGGACATGCATAAGACAATTAAATTCGATCCTGTGGGACAAACACATTACAAAAAGAAACAAAACACGCTTATACAAATCAATAATACAAAGCATAATGACATACGGGTCAGAAACATGGACGATCAACAAAAGAAATAAATCTAAAATTAACGCGGTAGAGATGGAGTATTGGAGAAGATGTGAAAAAGAGGAAGACCCAGATGATCGTGGAGAGACGATGTGGACGAGGCTATGGAGGACAGGGGTCTAACAGATGGAGACTGGGAAGATAAAAACGGATGGAGTCAAAGGCTGAGAGAAGGAAGACAGCGTCAGCTGTAGAAAATCCTTGATATATATATATATATATATATATATATATATATATATATATATATATATATATATATATATATATATAAAGGGTGGGCCATCTATCGGTTTAAATTTGAACCATCGGTTATTTCGAATCTGTCAATACTTATGTCATTCTATTCTGTCACAAAATTCAGTATATTATCTCCACTGAACGAAATGAATCGATTTACGCTTGAGCAACGTTGGGATTTATTGGAAATTTATTTCCAAAACAAAGACAATTGGTCGGAAATTGCACGAAAATGTCGTACAAAATTTGGTCGCAGAGAAGGACCAACAGTGCCCGGTATACGCAAGTTTATTGCTAAAGTTCGTGAAACTGGTTTCATTGTTGATGCGCCAAGACGTGAGCGTGCTCGTACAGTGCGTACACCCGAAAATATCGAAGCTGTGGACGGCGCAACCATTACTGTCAATGGAGACACCTATCGCACCATGATAACCGATTTTTTTGTGCCCGCTCTTCATGGTATTGATGTGAACGATGTTTGGTTTCAACAGGATGGTGCAACTTGCCACACATCTCATGCCACAATCGATTTATTGCGTCAAACGTTTGATGGCCGTTTAATTAGCCGAAATGTTGATGTCAATTGGCCGCCAAGAAGCTGCGATTTAACACCGTTGGACTATTTTCTGTGGGGCGCCGTTAAAGACAAGTGTTATGCCGACAAACCAGAGACAATTGAGCATTTGAAGGCCAACATTCGTGATGCCATTGCCGAGGTACGACCCCATACTCTCGAAAAAGTGCTCGAAAATTGGTCCGATCGAATGGGGTACTGTGAGGCCAGCCGCGGCAGCCATATGAATGAAATAATATACCATCTCTAACCGGAACAATTGTACTTCACAACAAAAAAAAAAATTTGGCAAAATTTCAAACCATTTTTGTTTTATTGCATTTTTAAATTTAAACTATTAAATGGCCCACCCCGTATATATATATATATATATATATATATATATATATATATATATATATATATATTATTACTTTTTTTGGCTATTCTAGTCAATTGGACCTTGTTCAGCCGATAAAATAATTTTGTCCAGCTAGAATCGGGATTCAGCCCATTGTGCGGTGTCGTAAAAAGAAGACTAGATAAATCGATAAGTTAAAAAAAGTGTTTTTTAAAAAAATGCAATGAATTAAAAGGATAATATATTGAATAAAAAAGAACCGAAATAATTTGGTTCATTTAATTTTTACATCACCAACCCGGAAAATTACTTGTCGCACTGTGTTCTTATTAAAAGTTTTTCTTGCATCAATTATAGATGTGGCTGTGCATATTTTATATGGTGCCTTGTAATTTTCACCTACACTCACACAAACACAAAACTTAAGCCCAAAATTCTAATCTAGGGCATAGATAATTTAAAACAATTAAGACCCTTTCCTCTAATACGAAACAAAAAGAGCATGCCGAGAGCTTTATGGAAACTTTCCCATCTTAAAGTTGAACATAAGCGTTACACTTTTAAGGGAAGATTAGTCCCAGGATAAAACGCTACACTTGGAAATTTTCTCGGAAACGACACCGAAACAACATAAAAAAAAAGTTTTTCGTTCTAATTAGGACAGTGGAAGCCATTTCTGACTTAAGTAACATAATTTTAAGGGTGATTATATGCTTAGGAAGTGACTTGATTTAAGATAATTTGTTAGACGAGAAGCCTATTAAGTTGTATTTTGTTCTGCCACAAGTACTTTAAAATTTTATCCTTTTATCCAACAGCTACATTTAAGAGGAATGGGCAACAATTTTTTTAAATATTTTACCTCAATCTATAAAATTTACGTTTCTAATTATGTTACAACTTCCTTTTTACATCATCATATGATAAAATTATCTAAAAACAACACTATGTTTTAATTTCCAATATATTTAAAGTAACTTGTCAATTGTTTCACCATACAATGGGTAAATAAGAAAGAAAAATATTTGGTACTAATCCTGGTTATATAGTGCTTAAAACTATCGTTAATTACCTAAGATTATGCTAATCGTTTTATTTATTTATATTATTTATAGACATAATTATTTTAAGAATGCTGTGGTACTATTTCAGAGAACTAATAAAGATTAAGTAAGGGTGAATGGTTTAAGTCCTGTTCGTTTAATAATAGATTGGAGTTTTTCCGTTTGTTAATTTCAAGACATTCAAGCAAATTTAATTTTTTAGATTTATTTTCTACATGTAGGATTTTTAACGTATCATCAAAATTATGGGATTCGTTTATTATATGGGTTGCGTAATGTAAATTGTTCTTATTTTTTAAACAACTAGGTTTATGTTCTTTAATGCGAGTTTCAAAAGATCTATCAGTTTGTCCTACGTAGGTTTTAGTACAAGATCCACAATTTAATACATAAACTCCTGATTTTAAGGATTTCTTAGATTTGGTTTTGTTATTCAAAATTATATTCCCTAAGGAATTACTGGTTTTGAATGCGATTTTATTGTGTACTAAATTTTCCTTTTTTGTCATTAATTGTGGGATAAATTAGAGAGATTGCTTGTTTAAAGGATTTTTTATTCAAGATATTATCTATAATGTTGGGGTCATATCCATTATTAATCGCTATTTGTTTGATTATGTTGAATTCTTTGTTAAAATTAGTTTTAGTCATAGGGATATGTAACAATCTATGTATGAAAGAGTTAAAAGCTGCCATTTTGTGAGTATAAGTGTGGGATGAACTATTGT